>VZRN01005936.1:2142612-2158571 GCA_013397935.1 Dasyornis broadbenti | reverse complement strand
AGAAAGAAAAGAAAGAAGGATCTTTTTCTTCCTCCAGGGACAGGAGAAGCAGGATACTCTTGCTGGAGAGGGAAGTGTTGCACACAGACAGAGAACAGAGCAGATGCTCAAGTCCATTTAAAGGAACAGTCTGAGCAAGATATGAGAGTGCCTTGGTAAAGAGCAGGGGACAGTGGAAAGAAGTGGTTTCATAGTTAATGGAATGATTCTTTGCCAACAATTAGCAATATATTCTAGAAAATCAAAAATTATTAGTATTTTATGCTGTTACACAAGTTAAGTGTATCAATTAGAAAAAAATTAGAAAACTGCCTGAAAAATATTCTTCCTGGCCTAGATTATATGTAGGTATTTTTTAACAAATCCCTCTCTGATTTCCTGGTTTTTTTCTCCAGACTACTCAAAAGTGACCTCTGCCTTTCATGAACCTTCACTTTATGTCTTGATGCAGTCTGGACCTGAAAAGGTTATTTTTCATATCTAAATAGTAATTGTATGTTATTAGAGTCCCCCCCACCCTTTTTTTTCCCAAACAGTAGGCATCCCAGAAAAAGGTTTAACTAATCAGACCAAAAAAGAGCAGGGAGAGTCAAATTCAAATTGAAAATAAAGCAGTGCAATTTGAGAATCTCTTCCAGAGAATTCAAGTCAATGAGATTCTTCAACCTAATTTGGATCATACAAAAAACTATAACTGTGCACTCTAAGAAAAAGATACTAGGTTCCATTAGCACATTTAACATGGATTTAATCTGACAGATTTAATCACTAGGAATGGTAGAATCACCTGCTACAAAATGCTCCATGTTCCACAGCCAAGACAACACTATCACTCAGTGTGCTGTTTTTAATGTGAACTTCTTTCTCCTTCTAAGCAATTGTGACACTACTGGTGCCCAGTTTGAAAAGCTCCATAGGTTATACATGTGCTTAACTTTACACATATGAACAGAAAACAAGACTGCAGATCTTAAGCCATGGTACGCATGACAAGACCTCTCAAGGACAACTAACATCCTACATACCTACAAAAATTGACTGTCAGTTTTAATTTTCTACATTTTTTGGGCACAGATAAGTAATCACTCATCAACAGTGGAATATTTTAGAACAGATTTTAAAACTAGCAGGCTGCTTTCCTCTGAGCCTATTAGTGCAATTTACTCAGTGCTGTCACAAGTGTCTGGAAATGCAGAGTAGCTGGAAAGAAACACAAAGCTCCTGACGTAAGGAGATTTCGCAATGTAATGGAGAGATACTGGAGATACAGTTACAGAACCTGGCAGGTGACCACAGGGACGGAAGGACAACACTACAGTGCTGCAAGCCCCACTCTCCAATTAGCTGGAAAATTAAAATAACAAAAATTTCACAGAAACAGGAAAAAGAAAGATGTGAACATAGTCTTCAGAGCACTAACCCAGCAAACATCTGAGTTCTAGGTTTTTTCAAGCTAACAATTAAGTCATTTATCCTTAGATCTAAGAGTGTGGAAGTCTGGATACACTGTAGTGAGGGGTGTGTTATTTATTACAGTTATGCAAACCTCTAATCTACTGTTGATCTGGAATTAAGATATAAAATGCAGATTCAAAATGAGATTAAGAAATCAACAGAAATCATAATAGGAAAAAATGCCTTTTTCAGTACCACACTCAGCAAGATAATAACAATTTTCAGTAATGAAAGAGAAGAACTAAAAGCCTCATACCCTTTCATGATTTTTTTAATATATGTCCTTATAAAATGTATGTTGAAGTGCTGCTGCTACAAGCAAACATAGCAACCAGCTTTATTGTTACTTGCTCAAAGAACAATCTGGCAAGAAGTTCTCACTTTTACAGAGAAATTCTACATGCAAAAAGTAATCCTCATTTTGAAGCTCAATATGTCAAAGTGACAAGCTTGTTTTTAAAAGGCTATCTGTCAGCTGGCTTAAAATCACATATAATTATGGTTTGGTTCAAAATATTCTGAAGTCAAATGAAGTCTATTAATTTAAACATCCTTCATTCCCACCATCAAAGAGATGAGACATTTATTCAGCAGTTCTTTCAGATAAAGTGAATTTACAGAGTTCTCAGGTGTTTGATTTGCTAAATGGACAGATACAAGCTACAAAGGAATACAAACAGCATGATGTACAAAACTTTTTTTGAATCATGCAGTTCTGTAAAACAATTCTCTGAACTAGTTTATCTGAACGGCCAGCATTTCTAAAATTTCTAACATTTCCCTGACACCAAAACAAATGACCAAGCCAAGTTATAATAACAACACTACCTCTGAGCCCATATGTCACAGTTACTTTGGATCAAGTTTAACCTTAAAACAGCCAGTTGAGACCACAATCAGTAAAGACCCTAGAATTAGTCTTAGCCTTCTGCATCACAGTTCATGTGACAAATGTAACTTGACAATGCCTATTTAGTAATACTGAAAGCATAAATTATCCTGACCCTTTCAGTCTACCTTCAAAACACAATGCAAAACAGAGTACGCTCTACAGTTGTGAATCTGTGTCTTTTGCTGGAGAATAAGAAAGGTGTGTTATCTTAAATGGCTGGAGTCTGGCCAGGAGATGATCCTTCACTGCCAGCTCCAAGGCTCAGCAACACCCAGTGGCACAGAGCCCTGGGAGCTTTGCAGTGTTAGTTCATGGGGGATTTTACTTTGGTCTTCTCCTGACTTTGCACTTCACAGCTTTGGATTGAAATTTTTCATTGTTTAGTATCACAAAACATCTACGGAATGATAAGTATAGAGTCCCCAATTCAGAAAACAGGAAATGTATTAGAAGCTGTTAAAATTGTGGAAGTTTCACATCAGAGTTTCACAGGCATTAAACATTTCCTAGTCACAAAATAGAGAGATCACAACTGAGCGTAGAAGCAATTTCTTTTTCTTTTCAGTGTTGTCTTGAAGTAATATTGCTTCTTTTTGCATTCATCCATTTTCCAAAATGAAACTTCCAAGTCATTGGCCAAATTTAAATCAATGTCAAATCTTTCAAATCTGAAGATTGATTTTCTGTTTGAAAAATGACCCCCTAAGTGTCTTTCATAGCGGAGCACACAGTGTGACTATCTGTTAGCTCATTCTCACCCTTCAAAAGCCCTTTCTAATGTGATAACATATTTCAGACTGTTAGCAAATTGACTACTATAGAGTTTCATAGTTACAGTCTGAATATTGAAAGAGGGCCATCAAAGAAAGTGAGATTGAATTAGAAAACGACAGTAAAAGGTCAAGGCTTGAATCTTTTACTTGTTCAGTAAAACATAGAAAATATATTAATTGACAAGGAAAGAGAGAAGAATCTGCATAACTTACAAATCAATAATTCAAAAATAAAATGCTGTGAACTTCAAATAAATATTATTTAGCATTCATAATGGCAAGGAAAAATATTGACAAAATAGCTCAAACAAGCAAGTGTAACAATGCTTTTATACAGTAAAATCTAGATTTCAGAAAATATGTATCTTTATATGCTGCTAAAAAAATATCAGCTTTCATGTTTTACTCTCTGCCAGCAAAAAGCAGAGACAATGCATAAATCTTGTACTACTGTTCACCACTTCAGTGTCAATAACACCATAAATCTGACAGGAGGACGTTTCACTAACTCTGGAACATAAAGGATTCCTACCCCCTGATCACAGTAAGTTCCACTGAACACTGCTGAATAGAAGCCAATCTTAATTTCTTATAGAATCATTATATACAACCATTATATATATATATATATATATGAAATGACTGTATATAAATATATTATATACAACCATTTCACCTTCATTTAAAACAGCACTGGTGTACTATAGACATTTTCAGGCTAGAAACATACAGGCCATTAGTGCCTATCAGCCACATCAGCTCTGCAAGTGACAGCTGAGTGGCAGGATACCCATGGCCATAGGAGGGCTGCACCCCTTTCACCTCAAATGAAGCATTCCCTGGAACCAAACAGCACAAGGACACTTGCTTGCTCTGTCTAGAGGATCAAGTGCAGGAAGCCACACTCACTGATGGACTGACAACACACTAAGGGTCGACGCTTAGCGGTGAGACAGCCATGGCCTCTAAGGAACGAAAGAGAGATCACAATGTGCCATAATGATCCTGTGTCATAGTAATATTGAGGTGTAACATTAACATTGTGGGTTTGGTAGCAGGAAAGGTAAACAAGAAGGAGTTAGAAGAGGAATTTGAGTTGTGGCACCTGTGGAAACATCTCTGCTCTGCTTTTGACTTTGCAGTGTGCCATCCATGCTCTTCATTACAGCATGTCAACACACATCAATAGCTATCACAGGGTGCTTTAAATTGTGTACAGCACACACTAATCACTGCTGGAATTATACTACTCCTTTTTCTATCATTCACTCTCAAAAATGTATTTCTCTAGTAAGAGCTAGAGGCCTTAGGGATCTACAAGATAGAACAATTTAACATTTTACATATATCAGCAGAGCTGTCTTAGTATAAAAAGCACTAATCCTTTAATGAAGCTGATATGTTTGCAGTGATTCATTATATTATAAATAGACCTTGGGGAGAGATTTGCTGAGGATCTTGCGGAAGGAAAAAAAAAAAGAAGAGAAAAAGATATCTTTAGACAGTTCCCCCTCACACATCAAATTCTCCTTCCCTTGCTTCAAGCTGGCAGCATCGGCTTAGTGTGAAAACAACCTCAAGCTCAGGGACACAAGAACACAAAGGCGGTTAAATTAATTTCTACAGAGTTCTGTATATCACAAGAGCCACACCTCAGCTCAGTTGGTCTGTCTCATTTCATTTCATATTTTGCATGCCTACGATTCATGGATTCATTTCAGCATCACTAGACATGGGCTGCAGTCCTCACACATGGCCCACGACAACTCTGATTGAAGATGACATCATCCTAATTCACATGCTGCCACATAACAATGTTTTCTAGTTTAGCAACTAGGGTGACACTCCCACAGCAGTCTGAAATTTAAATTGGCAGACATTAGCCTGTAGTTTCAGCACCCAATGTGCAAACTTAACACAAAGCTCAGGTCTTGAATAAATCACCAAAAGGAAGTTTCTTGCAATCACAAGTAATATTTATTCAAAGGCTTTTTGACCACAAAAGTACAAGAAAGGTGGTCTTACATGATCACCAAATTCTTTACCACATTATTCTGACATTTCCAACTATGAATCCATTTACTCATCTCCACTGGCAATACTTGTATGTTTTTATTAGTGTTGGTAGACCTCTAATATTTTACTGACTGTCATATACTTCTACTCTGTAAATAACAAGTGACAGTCAGAAATATTCACAGTTGGCCTACAATATCAGAGACTACTGCAGCCAACACTTAGTGCTAGTAACAGTTTGCAAACAGCTGATAAATGAACCAGAAACTCCAGCAGCAACAAACCATTCCACAAAAGCAGGCTTTCCTCCCCACAGCTTAATACTTGGGGCTCAGTGGGGTACCAGAAATTTGAAAATATTTTTGCAAATGAAAACAGAACATCAAGCAGTTTCAAAAGGATGTGAAACCTCAGAAGCTTCTTTAGCTGAATTGACCTGATTTATAGAAATTCCCTTAAAAGGCTGGATTGGCTCCAGACCCTCTGTCACACTATTTTATCCATTGTAGGGGATCTAAATAGAGTCACTATCCTCATCAGTAATGAGATGAGACTCCATTAATGTACTACAGGAATATTTTGTGCATGTACTGCTCACCTGTAGAGAAATACCGCATGTAGTCACAAAGCCTAGAAAAATAACATCTTAAATATTGATCCTAAATTGAATACTTTGAATACCCAAAACAAGAGAGAAGAGCGACATACACCAGACTTCATACACACTAGCTTTAATTTTTACATAAAACATGAGAATAGCCTACCAAAAAGTAATTTTCCGGGATATACTTAAACTCATAGAATCAGGATAATGTACTTTCTGAATGATAAGTACAGCATTACTGAGGTAACCCTGTAGTATTCAACAGTTTATTCATGGAGTAATCACACATCGTCTCTGAGCTGCAGAGACTATACTGACAATAGCACTGGAGCTTTTAATGTAGTTTAAAATAATTACAAAATCTGAGGAGATAACAGCCCTAAGCCCAAATATTGCCTCCATTGCTCTAATCACAGCAGAAGTAGTGTTCCAAATTTGGAACAACATCACAGTTAGTCCTGTCCCCATCCATCTTGGTCAACTCCAAAAAGAAACATTTAAAAGTAGGTGGCTCTGGTGTGTGTGTATTACTTTCTTCTTTTATTCAAAAAAAAAAATGTGTTGGTTAAGAGCTAAGAGATACACTTGAAAAGTATTCTGAAATAAAAGCCTTCAACCAGAGGCTGGAGCAGTGGTATATTCAATTCCTTTAGCAAGGCTCAATTTTATGTTTCACTGCTTAATCTTATATTTCTTAAAGGTGCATTCTTAATGAAAAAGAAAGGCATAAACTTATATATAAAATTCATGCTGGCTGCAAAGGTATCTGCTTTTCAAATATTCAAAAGAAACAAATACATTAATTTCTTATTATATTATAGCAATATACATCACTGCCAGCCAAAAAACATGACTGGGAACTGATCCACACACTTTTATTTTGATCATATTATCTTAGGCAGAAAATTATGAAGTTTATTCTTTTGTGCTTCTGACTCTCTCAGACATATGATACCCTTCACAATATAGAATAATTTTTTAATAGCCAGAGAGTAGTATATTTGCCTCATAACCACAGATAAGGAAAAAAAAAAAATGCACCAAACCGAGTCAAAGCTATTTTGAAATCCAAAGGTATGGAAAAGATACAACACACCTAATAACCAGAAAAATAAATCTTTCAGTAAAAGTTTAATGCAAAGTGTTAGTACAAATGAGAATGGAAGAGATGACAACTGACATACCAAACAATAAAAAAAGGAGAATAAACTGGCATTCATAGTTGGCTATTGATGCAGGACTCTGAATATTACTTCACAAATATGAAACTTCTTCCCAATTTTTTATGTTCCTTTGATTGCTCAAAGGAAGAAAAAGCTTTCTTCAGGAAATTTCCCAGTTCCATCATTCTGAAGATATGTACAAAAATTACAACATTTGTGTCAAGTCTATAGTGTAAATGAGGTGAAGTTATAGAGGATTTTCTCTGCAACCTAGTGAAGTAAATACAGATATTTCTATTGACTTTTGAGGACTTTATATCATGATGTTTCTGTTCCAGGACAGACCTGTTGATGACACAGTTCAGAACTATAATTAAGACACAGACTCCTTTGCTCTCATCCATGTCAAAACTAGAGTCCACTTAAATCAAACTTTCCTCACAGCAGAAATTACAGCTCAAACTAACTGCGTTGCTTCCAAATTTCTCTCTTTCTTGACAAAGATTACAAGCTTCAAGTATCACTTTCAGAACTGCTTCACTGTCTAGAGGCAGGACTTCACAATTCACAGCTCATGCAGGATTCACATGTTTAGAAACAGGGATTACTGTGCAGGTGATATATAGATATACTGCCACAGAAAATGCTTCATGCTGCTCTCCCAAGGCATATTTTGTCTAACTAATGATTCACAATTTACTGCATTCTGTGGATGCTCCTGAGTCTAGTTCTCTGTTACAAGGAAAGATAAGATGCAAGTTCAAGGATGGATGAGACAGAGCATAAAAAATAAATAAAAGGAGCAAGAATCCTGGAAAAAGAACTCATTGCAAAATATATGTGGTGGACAGAATGAATGAGCATTCAAACTGAAAGCAGTGGATTTCAATTAACATGGTCTGCAATAGAGAGTAATAATGAAAAAAATATACAAAAAATCCCAAACAAACAAACAAAACCTTTGCAGCAGCAAAGGATGGCAGGATGATATACCAAATTCTTCTGCATACAATTACTGATAACAGTGCAAAATGTTTATTTATCATGGATTTAGCTGACAAGATTACATACTGCAGAATACACAGTCATACCTCCCACTGATATGGAAACAGATTTAAAATAATTCTGCAGTAGAAGTAGCAAAATGAAATCACTTACTGTTAGTGTTGCATTGCTGAAAGTATCTGAAGAGTCAGCCCTCCGGAAACAGGTTTTTCTATCAATAATTGACAGCTGATACAGTTTCAGGCAGTAATACACCAGGGAAAGACTGGCTGCAGCAGCGGCTCCTTCCCATTTAGCCTATCCCTAGCACTTTTTAGATCTCTTTCTTAACCCTTTCTAGGTATTTTCTGCCTGTGTTTTGGGTGACAAGACAAAGGCATGATACATGCTATATGGAAAGAATGAATGCATTATTTCCCACTTTACTTAGAGTATGACAAGAGTTGTGGGAAGAAAGTCAGTAGGATTTAGTCATAACAATAAGCTAACAAGAAGTAGAATCTAAAAACGGAAGATGACTCAGTGACTGGAAAGAGATATAACAGGGATGTGAGCTACTGTAACCAGGACAATGGTTTCTCCAAATGTAGAATTAAGAGGTCAAGATCACAATAACACAAGACACTAGCATAGAACAAGGCTAAAGAAGTTAATAATTTGCAATGAGAAAAGATTCTCATTCTCTTCCAGCCTTGGACCAATGACATTTGAGCTTTGAAATAAAACCTATTTGGTTTCAGTGAGGCCAGCATTACAAGCTTATAGACCAATTTTTAAACCAAATGAAATACTAAGTGAAGTGATGGAAAAAGAAAAGGTACTTCCTTTACTGGAATAGCTTCTTCTGTAGTATTCTGAAACCAATCACAATCCTTAAATTAGGTTGTTTTCTTTTACAATGCCAATTTATAGCAATAAGAAATTGTTTTCGGACATCACTTCGTAAGACAAACTTTCTTTGTCATATTATTCTTTTACATTAAGAAAAGATGGCTGTGATTTGACAGCACAGTACATTTTAATGGACTGTGGATCACAAAGGACATCTGACAATAAAAGGTTTGGAAAGTCCCTTTGTTCAAATGGATTACTCTCCCCCCACAGAAAAAAAATAAACAAACAAAAGCCACCAAAAAGAACAACCACAGAAGAAAATTGGAGATATCAAACACACTCCATTCTTTTGCGTTCGTTTTATAGGAGTCAGGCCCGTCAGATGTGCCAAGCAAGACTGACTGCACCACTACTGCCACACCTATCCTACAAAGGTGAGATGGGAAAGGATGGTAGTGAGATGGGAAAGGCTATATTCACATAAACTGTTGGTAGTCCCACTAGTCCTAATGCCAGCCTTTGGAAATCATATGCTGGTAGAATGCAGCTGGGAGCAGAATGTGTAAAGGCTACAATGTACATAAAAGATCTTTCCCCTTGTTTGCTACCCTCTCAGTTTACAAATGGTAAGAGCAGATACTCTCTCTGAACCACAGGGGATGTCTCTCTTGCTTGCTTATTCAAGTGACACAGAAAAATCAAACAAATGCCCTGTTTGTACCCTAAGGGCAAAGAAATAAGCCTCTGAAAATTCAATAGTTCTACCAGTTTGTTGCAATTTTCCCCAGTTCATAAGAAGTATAGTTCTCCATTTCACACACCCACACACACACAAACAAACTAACAAACAAAACCACCAAAAAAAACCCAAACACCAAGGATGAAGGCCTCTGCTTGGTCATAATTGGCCAGGTACATCTTCCAAAATTTAAGAAACTACTTCAAGGACTTCGAAACAGTAGGAAATTATAAGATGAAACTTAGTGCAACCAACTGAAACACAATTTTCTGTGGAAGAAGAGAACTGGGAGTGAAATCTGGAGTCTCTCCTCCCCACAGATGACTTTTCCCCATGGCTCCTCATAGTCTAGGTTCCAGGTGTCTTACATCCAGCTGTTGCAGAGATTCAGCTTCAACTGCACCATTAATCTATTATACTCAAACAGCTGGAACCATATTATGCACGTCCCTTGACTGAGAGCTATTTATCAATGAAACTAAATGGTGTGTGGACTTTCTGTGTCAGATCTTCTCAAACACACATTCACAAGAACATATCTTCTTTTTTATTTTTATTTCTCATAAATTTTATTTCATTTTCTCATAAAATATCAAAGACTTGCTTCCTATATGTGTTTGTATTCCTGAGTGTTGCTTTTGGCAAAAAGGCCACAATGTCCTTTCATTTCCTCTTCATACCTAGAGGCAACAGAGGGAAGTAATATATCAGCTTTTTTAATTGACTGCTTGGGGTCATTAACTGCATAATTTCTCAACTGGTGTCCAGAATTTCAAATCTAACTCTGTATTGAGCCCTTACTTGTCTCCTATTTCTGTACTTGTGGATGCTGCTCTGGGTCAATATCTGTCACAGTTTAAGCTGAGTTGCCAACTAAGCACCACGCAGCCACTCTCTCCCTTCCCCACCACCTCAGTCTCCCAGGATGGGTGAGAGAATCAGGATTAAAGTAAGAAAAGTTGTGCATTGAGATAAAGACAGTTTCATAGGGAAACCAAGAGTTCACACACAAGAAAAGCAAAACAAGGAATTCATTAACCACTTCCCATTGGCAGGCAGGTGTTCAACCATCCCCAGGAAACCAGGGTTCCATCATGAGGAACCAATTACTTGAGAAGACAAAAGACATCACTCCAAACATCCTCTCCCCTTCCGCCTTCTTCACCCCTCTTTATATGCTGAATATGATGTCCTATGGTATGGGATACCCCTTTCGTGGGTTGGGATCTGCTGTCCCAGCTGTGTCCCCTCCCAATTTCCTATGCATCCCCAATCTCCTTGCCAGCATGGCAGTACAAGAAGTAGAAAAGGCCTTGGCTTTGTGTAAGCCCTGCTCAGCAACAACAAAAACATCTCTGTTATCAAGGTAGTATCTTGTACAAATACAAAATGTAGCCCCTATGTACTGTGAAGAAAATTAACACTATCACAGCCAAAACCAGCACAAGATTCCCAGCTCTATGAATTTGCAACAGTTTTGGTTTGAAACAGCGCGGATTCCTATATCTCCATACTTTATTTTACTCACTGGATATTTCCTCTCCATCCTCAGAAACATTCTTTTCAGTAACTGCTTCCATTTTTTAAATGGCACAAAATGTACCAAACTCATGTTCTCAGATCATTCTTGCTCATTTTAAGTAAAAAAAACCCTTCTAATTCCAATTAATGCCTAATTGTTAATGCTCTCTAGTAATTTATAGCTTTTCAAAGACTTCAGGTTGACATAAAAAGTTAGGATAATATTATATCCCTCTAAAAAGTCCCATGAAATAAAATGTCATTCAAAGGGTAGTTTTTTCTGGGTGAATAAAGGGCACATCTTTGAGATTTCTTTCATCAATAATTTATACAAAGTGTTTTTCCATGTTTCTCCCACCTTCCACACCACCAAGATATGCTTGGAAGGATAAAACAATATTACAAATTCACAGAAATTTCATGCTCAGTGAACACTGAACACTTGACAACCACCCCCAAAAGCATAGAAAGCACAGTCTTCCATCACATAGCTCTATTCTATATTTTTCAAGGGAAGTTCATTCTGAGGAAGCAGATAAGAGTGATTTCCCCATCAAATCTCACAGTATTTTGTCCTGTCAGTCCACTCATTTCTTTGTGTTCATAATCAGTATCAAGATCTTTACCTCTTCACCTGCAGGGATTCAGTATTAAGCATCTGATTTCATTTTCTCATGCTATACTCCAGTGCTTCCACTACACCCTATAGGGATATAACTGTGTTGGTTTTCAAGTGCTAAAAATAAAACAAACACATGTCAACCCAAGGACAAAGTTGAAAGGAAACATACTTTAATGTAACCAAAGAAGAATATATTTAGCATTTTGCTACTAAGCAAGGATGAAAATAAACATGTCAACACATCTCTGTGTCTAACTGTGAAACCCACACCCTACTCAATTCGTTCTGCAGCATTTATTATATATGAAAACTGGATTTAGCCTGCATT
The DNA here is from genome assembly GCA_013397935.1 of Dasyornis broadbenti. Lineage (NCBI taxonomy): Eukaryota > Metazoa > Chordata > Aves > Passeriformes > Dasyornithidae > Dasyornis > Dasyornis broadbenti. Next base: position 2,146,619 of record VZRN01005936.1, on the reverse strand, counting down.
TCTTTATTCTGAAGAGTGACTGTTAGTACTCTGTTACTACTGCTGGCCACAAAGGGCTCCTGAACTGCAGTATAAAGCACTTCCATCATTTTAGGCAGTCAGTTTTTCTATCAATTAACTGTAATGTAGCCATCTAAGGTGCATTTGGACAGTGGTGCATATTAAACTTCAATCTGGAATCTTTCCAAAACCAAATACAAGCGTAAGTGGGAATTGGCATGACATTCACTCCACTCCAGAATGTGAAAAGTGATCCCTAAACCAGAACGTTTTCTTTTGTCTTTCTTTCATTATTATTGTTAATTATTACTAACTCTCTGTAAAGCAGTACAGGTCCTCTGTTCCCCGAAATGAATGCTCATGAAAACCCCATGAGATTATATTTTTAAATATTGCCTTTGAAACAATATGGATCTATATTTTAACATTTTAAACTATTTGAACTTTAATTTTTTTACATTGGGAAAACAAATAGTAGCATTGTATACAGTGGTCTTAATTTTAGAGATCCTGTATTCTGATTAAAGCTGATATTGAAAGCAAGAACCAGCATGTCTGCTTTATTTAACCCTTTAAAACACAAAGCCAAAAGTTTATTCTAATATGTTAGAGCTTGTTTCCTGGCATATGGAATTCAAGGCAGAGCAAAAATATTGGCAAATGAGTATAAATTATTGTGGTAAAATTGTGAAACTATATTGTACAGCTGTATGAACATTTAAGAGAGGAGGCAAGGAGGAAAACTGTGAAATGCTCTTAACAAAAAGCTATTACTTTAACCCCTATAGAACCTGTAGGTTCTTGCCTTCACTTCTAGGAACAAGAGTATTCAGTAGACTGAGGCACTATGGAATCTCCTGGTGTGAAAGATTCTGGCTCCAAGGGGGTGTGACCCTGGAACAGGAAGATTTGCTCTAATGCTCACCAGGTTGAAAAGTTGACTCCTTCAGTATGTCACCTTTTTTCTCACATATCCATTCAATTGCAAATGATTATTTTACCCATCAGTGTAATAGACATCAACAAATTCCATTCTAAATTTAAAAATACATTAGTATTTTAAATATTAATGTTTAAAAGGTTCACTGGTTCTGGTAAACTTTCCAGGAAGCTCGTTAATGTCTGCAAAAGGAGTAGTTGCAAAGTACCATTCTGGCAAGAGTTTAGGTAAGCATTAATGGAGCTCTAAAGAGCTCCTGGTGCTTAATATGGGCCATTTGACATCCATCAGTAGGATTCAAATTGCCTCAATTAACTTCTAGGTATGTAGAAAATAAAAATTAATCTAGGGCTAAGTATTCCAAAGTTCACAAGGGAAAAACAAAACCCAGCTAATATGCTCCAATATCTATGCTGTGGTATTTGCAGTGAAATTTCTTAGCTTTGACTGTTTGTATGCATCTTTCCAAATAAAATTAACTCCCTCTTTTAGGAAAATCCAAACTATTCCTTTCCCACTCAGATCATTGTAGAGTCACTATGTCAACTACGGATGATGGAAATACCTCATCAAAAAGTAAAAGACTGGCAAGCATTCATCATTTTTGTCAGGGACTGATACAAGGCCTATCAAAAAAATTCAGTGTCTTCATGACTTAGGACTGCCCCAAAAGCCACAACACTTTAAGGCAGTAATAACACTTGGAATTTTCTGAAGAGTTGCGGAAACATACAGAATTGAAAAATTAGCACTGTTGGTTTCTACAAGATGTCTTTATAGTGATAAAATTATAGCATAAAACTAAAAAAAAAATTAGTAACTCGTATTAAAAAATTACCTTGCAACATGCTGCCATGTGCATTTTTTAAGACAGAAGCCCTGCAAAAGCAGATGCAGGGTAGCTTGGAAGATGTTATCCATTTCTCTATTTCAGATATTAAGCTTTCATTTCCATTTCTCGTTTCCTAAGAACTTACATACTTAGATTAATGTGTTCTCAATTAGTATGAGACATCTGCAAGTATCCACTAAAAGCAAAAACACTCTTTAACATAACATTAAAACACAGGCAAGAAGAACAAATTTTTTTAAAAGTGCAGAACATTAGAAAATGTGGATGTTCAAGAAATTACTCACTTGCCATATGTATCCTACAGAGAACTTTAAAATTTATAATAAATATCCACAAATAGAGATTCAAATCAAGAATTCATATTTCAATCATTCTTGATGTTGACAATTCAGAGCCAAGTGCATTCACCAGCCAGCATCAGTCTGCCACATTTCACCATCAAAACTCTATTTATGGCTTTCAGTACCAACATACAGCATTAGAAACATTTTAGAAAAAAATCCTAAGCATACAAAGAACTGCAAGACGGCTTAGTGTCTAACTGCTTCTTGACCAATTCATCTCCCAGTTCTTCAGACTTGTCCACAACTAGATCTATGCTGCCAGTTTACCACTGTCAGCTTTGGAAGAATGTGGGAACAAATTTTATTTTGACTGCAAACCTGAGCCTCAGATTACTAAAATGACTGTTAGATTACTAGAATAATTACCTAATAACTGCTGACAGGCTTGATCTCCTGGCCTCTTCTAACACTCCCAAATTGCTGAGTAGATCCCTTTGGAAATATGTGGAATGTATCCAAACCATCAGAAATCTAGAATGAGGGCATTTCTCTAAAAAAAAAATAAATAAATAAAATAAAAAATGACAGCTATTCTTCTAGACTTTCTTATAAAATATTGCCAATACCTGCAAGTAAAAACATATTTTGTCATTACGAAATAAATCACATATTCTGTATTAAATAACTCATGCCATTTTTTGAAGATTTGTAACATTTTTCTCCAGAGAATCTTGCTTCAGAAGTAATAGTTCCATATGTCATCACAGACATTATATTTACTCACCATGTAGGAAAACCCCTGGCATAATATCTGCTTATGTAATTTATTTTTTTGTTCAAAGTAGCATTGACACATATCTTATTTCTACTAAAAGCCACATCACAGCACTTAAAACAGGGGCAAAAGCTTCTACAGACGCCAAGTCACTGCATATTTTGAGATACTCTGCAGTATTTGGGGGATAACCAATACCCACAAAGAAAAGTACTTCTAATCCTTCCTGTGGGGAAAGAACCAGCAGGATTTCTCTGAATATTATTTAGATAGGTACTAACACTCTGGTTAATTAATGAGGGATTTACACAGAAAAGTATACTGAACTAGGGGTGGATGGGATGTGTGTGTTTGGTTGGTTTAGAGGGGGTTTGAGAAGGAATAAAATCTAATTTTGGTATTCAAACTGCAAATACATAAGAAAGGCACAAAAGCGGCCAATATTGAGACCTTAAGTCAGTCTCACTGAGTTCAGCAGTGTGTTCAAATTCCAGCATCAATTGCTTTTCCCTTTAGCTTACTATTATGTGTGGTTTCAGCAGCAGAAATTCAGAAAGATCCCACAGATTATGGGCTTCCAGCTAAGCACAGAAAGCACAGGAAGATATTTGACTTGCATCTCCAGAGATTTAACTTGTTCTACATTTCAGCCTCCACTGGGTACCACTGCCAAAAGACGATCCCATTTTAACCTTAACTGGCTGTGAAGAGACCTGGCCGTACACGCGATCCGACCCGCACAGATGATGGGCTTCGCATGCAAAAATTGGGGGGAGGGAGGCGAGAAGAGAAAATTAATACCTTTAATCCTGAAACGCCTCCTGGTTCCCTATTCCTCACACTGCGACACGCGCAGTCATCCTCCCTCCCTGCGCGAGGGTTGCCCGCTGCATTGAGGAAACTTCCCGAGGGGCCGCTGCCCGCGCTCCCGCCGCACCTGTCCGCAGCCTCGGGCGGACAGCGCTGCTCTGTGTGCCCCGGGGCGCCGGGGAAAGCGGCGGGGCTGCCGGCACTTCTCCGCGCTCCCGCCCCGGAGCATCGTCCCTAGCCGGCGACAGACCCCGCTCCGACACCCCCCGGTCGCCCAGCACCCCCGCAGCCCTCTGGCCGAACACGGCTGCGCTTCCCCGCCGGCGATGCTGAATCACGGCGGGC
>VZRN01005936.1:2122556-2142126 GCA_013397935.1 Dasyornis broadbenti | reverse complement strand
GGCTGGCTGGCTGTGGTGGCTTACTTTCGGCCCCTCCGAGCCGCGGGACTCGGGCCCGGCTCCGGCTGCCGGAAAGCGCCTCGGGAACACAGCGGAGCGCTCCCCGGCGAGGAGCCCCGCGGGCGCCCTGAGCGCGCCCCTCCGTGAGGCGCGGAGAGCCTCCCCGAGCACCCGTGGGACTCGGCGGCGCCGTGTGGAGCCGGGGCGGGTGGAGGCGCCCGCGGGCCCGGCGCTTCCCTGTGCACAGCGCGGCTCCTGCCCGATCCCCAAATCCGCGCCTCCTACCCGTGGGTCCAAACAGGTTTTTTTCCTCTTCCCATTTGGACCCGTAGCCAGAAGTTTTCCTGCCGTGTGCACAACCGCTGTTTGCCACTCCTAGAGAGCTATTTCGGGCTTTTCCTGAAATACTTTGCATCCTCACATAAAGGCACGTGATCTAATCAGATAAATGCATTAAAGATTGAAAAAACAGAGAACCGTTTGTCAATTTTTTTTTAATTTATCAAAAGAATAAAAAACTTTAACAAAAAAGAATATTTAAAGAATAAATAATAAAATTCCAACTGAAATTTAGTCAATTATCTCAATAGATTATGTAGTATCCTCTGTGTTTATCAAGGTTAGGAACCCAATTCACAAGCAGTGCAGGTCACCACGACATTTGACTTTGGCTGAATTATGTTTGCTATGGAACTAGCTGTAATATTTTATTGACTTCTTCTGGTTTATTGATTAATTGTCTTACTTTTTTGATACTATTACATTCTTACATCACACATTCCCCACTACTACATACATTTAAAATCAATTCCAGTCTAACTTTTCTGCATGATCTCTTGGCTAAAATAAGGCCTTCCATGAGAATATCTACAACTACCTTTTTAAGGCAGTTAGGAATAAATATATTCAGTAGACTTAGTTTCAAGTTTTCTTTTTCTTGGTCAGAAAGAACTGAAACAAAGTTGGCAACGTTAAATGAAAATTTAATTGCAACTTGATCAGCATTAAGTTTTTTGCTCTACTTTAACATCTTCCAGGGTAAGCTGGTATTTTAACTGGATCAGATTATGGGCTTCTTGCAAATGCTAAAATGATTGTTAAAGACAGAAAACCATATGAAAAATCCTTCAGGAAACCCTAGAGAGGTATTAGACTGTTTTCTCATGTGTGGTATCACTTTGTAGCTTGTAAAATTGAAGACTTTACTTTTTACAGACATGGTATTTTTCATTGAGTTTGATGACAGATTACATTATGGTTTTTACTGATATGCAGAAATTATTTATTTGCCACTCAAACCTTTGTTTGGCTTGGGGAGAAAAACAAAAAAAGCAGAGATATAATTTCTGGCCAAAAACATGTCATCCAATAGAAACTCCCATGCTTATTTGTGTAGGTAAGTGTTTATGGTAACAGGTCTAAATTTTAGTGATAGAAAGCCAATGCTAAAGCAATAGGAGCTAAGCTCGTCCATATGTAAGCAGTCATTTTTCTCACAGCTGTACAAAAGCTGTGTTCCAGGATGCTCCTAAGGAAAGGTTCGATTCCCTTTCTGTTAGTCATTTGGAACACTGCCACTGACTGCAGATGAAACCATTTACAAGGTTTACATACATTGCATGTTATCTCTGGGTCAAAGCTTGGGTTGGGCCTGTAGCAGACCCTGCCTGCTTTGTTTTAGCTGTGTGTCCACATTCCATGCCCTAAACCAGGCCTCTCCAGCCCAAGCAATGTGCACACCTCTGCTGAGCAAAGTATATTATATGTTGGGGAGAGCAGCAAACCACAAGTGGGAGTTTGTGCTGAGAGATTGCACCCAGCTGTTGCTTTATACTTCACAGGCAAACCTGGAGCTTGGTAATACAGTTGTGGCCTGCTCTGTTCCTTTTCCTTTTTTTAGGAAAAGCCTCCCCTTCCAAGGTGCAGCTAATGCTTCCTCTTTCCAGAGGGCTGGTACCAATGGGTGGCGGTCTCAGCTGGGAAAGCACAACCCTTGACACATCCTCCCAGCAAAGGTCAGAGCCTCACAGCAGAAATGATTTTTCTCCTCTCCATTCCTGGGAGGCAGGAGGCATTAATCTCTTCCTGAACGTGCTTTTAGTTGTTGTTTCCCAGAAGCAGATCAGATTTACATTTTTTTAATGCGATCTGCATTCTGAAGCACTCTGAGAGTAAATGGTACTCTCGACCTCCATGTTGAAACATTAGAGATAACAAAATGTAGTAAGGAACCAAAGCAGGGTATTAAATACACAGATGCTTAATTAGGAGCATTAAATAGAGTTATATTTTTAATATTGAGCTAGTTTAAATATTGAACATTGATGCACTTGAGAACAGATGTGCCTAGATAATTATTGTAAATAGAACTAGAAATTAAAATAACTTTTATATGGCATGAGGATTATCTTATGAATTTCACAAATAAACAAACAGGCAAGACAGAAAACCAGAGATCAGGAAGAATATGCTTTCTTAGAAATCTGCATTCTTAGGTTTTTCCATACAAAAATTCCAGGTTCGTTTATGAATTTTAATTGTTACAGTTGAAGAATGGTGAGGGCAATCAGATCAATTCTATCTTTGAGAGAAAGATTGGTGATTTATTTAAGCACAGTTCCTGTTTCACCTTTCTTGTTACTACTAACTATTCCCTGAATAATTATGAGCACTGTAATGCTGTATATGTGATCCATCTTCAAGTCAGTAAATACCATGTCTTCGAATTACAAAGAGGATAATTAAATTTCCTTAAGAACACTGGTCTTTGAACAAAGTCACAAATTAGACTTTGAAATGCAGACCCATTTCTCCTGCTCACTCAACCACCAGCTTACAGAGCTGCAGTGGGATTCACAGTCTGAGGAGGTCTAGAAAACCTGAAGATGCATTTTACCTCTGCTGTTGAAACAGACCCTATCCTTGTGCAACTATTTGGCAAATGCCAAAAAGAGCTTCAAAGCATTAAATGTGACAATCATGAAGTTCAAAAGCTTTGAAACAGAAACAGCATATAGCTTTATAATAGGAATAATAGCTATTCCCAGTGTGTTTTCTTCTGCTTACACAACACTCGTCTTAGAATATATTTACTAAGTAGATAATTACACTTTTCTAAACAGGTGCATTTTCCCAGTTGCTATAAAGCCATGTCCAAACATAGTCTGTGCTGTCATAAACCACCCATATCCTAGTGTCACCCTGGAAAACATCACCAATGAAGAAACTAGGTTGAGCTCAACTTCCCTCCCTATACTTTATATTCCCTTAGGATTCTTGCTACAATACTTCTCAGCCCATACATACTTTTTACTTCAAAAAGCAACACCCATTTCTTTTATAAGCCATCTGCTCAGTGTGTTAGCAAAATCCATGCAACAGCTTCCCAGCAGCACCAATACCTGCTAACAGGGGATGGTGTTTCAGGCAGATATTGCCAGCCTGTCACAGCTTCTTATCTTCTCTCTCTCTCTCTCTAATCTTCAGAGTACTGTCTGGGGTTATCTCCTGGAAATCAAATGCCCAGCAAGATGGCTTGTTACTTTTTTATGTATCAGCAAACATGCACTTGATTGAGTTCATTAGTGCTGTAAACATCTTTTATTATACAGATCAATGAGAATTTACAAGCTGTAGCAGTATGATATTGACATAAGGTAGCATTTCATATACAATAACTTTTTATAGTCCTCATCACTCCAAACACACTCTGGGTGAAACTCAGTACTGATGTAAGCAGATACCATAACACCAAGGCTATCCACAGACTACAGTCAATTATCCTCAACCTTAATGAGGTTCCTTTGGTTCAGGCATGGTTTTGAACAGCTTTAAGATAGGAACACTTCTATTTTTAACCACACAAAATACCATTTTGGAGCATCTGTATCTGTTTAGTAATCAAAGCTTGGAGGTTCTTCCTCAAATATCTTCAAGTTCCCACCTGCTGTCTGCCTCTGCTTAAGGAAGGAAGAGTCCCAGAACTTCGGTAGTTTGGAGAGACATTTTCTTTTGTTGAGCAGCCATGAAGCCAGTAAAGAAAAAATTATTCTACTGTATGAAGGCTGTAAGATCAAAGTTGAAGGAAAGTAGAAACTTGTATCTGCTGGTCAACTAAGTTAATATGGTGGTCCAGGAAATAAAAACAGTTTTTGTAAATATTCACAAATTGAGGCAAGTTCATACAATGTTACTAAATACTTACACTATTGCTGGCATGCAGGCCCAAGTAGAAAGAGGGCTGTATCTGTTCAATTCATACCTTACCAGGTGTAAGTGGAAATTCAGCCAGGCTTGTTGAAATAAGTCTGAAATGATTGGCTCATTACTTTGATGCATTGTAATATGACAACTATTGGCTGTTGTATTATTATCACCATAACGATTTTAAAGGTAGATAATTGGTGTCTAAACTTTATGGCCTAAAGAAGCTCTAACTCTTTTAAAGATGTTGATTCAATTGACAGAAAAGTCTGCATTTATTTTCATTATTATGGTCTCCTGATGTGTTTTTAATTTAAATTTTGCCTGAGAGGAAAAGAAATCATTTTGCATAAGATATTAGAATTTGTCTGGATAGGGTAATACACCTCATAAGCAAAACTTTTATTCACTTGGCAATACCATATACAAGAGTTACTCTCCCAACGTTCCTATTAAGTAAAAAGTATGCATTTCTATTAAGGCATGGATACAGATTCATATGTATTCCAAGGCCATCGGTTTGATGTCACATCAGGCAATGAATTTGTGGCTATCATGAGTATATTGTCAAAAGCCACAAAAGGAGATAGTGATCTGAAATATGTATAAGGTAGAGAAAAATCTATTATCAACATTCATCTAATTTACTTCACACTTTGTATATGTTTGAAATATGACTTCTGGTGTCCCTGGCTGAACAAAGTGCCCAAGTCCACCCAGGTGCCATTCACATGCTCAATAGACAAGAAGTCAGAATGTTATAAGATTTAGCATATTTAATATTTATTAATGTATCCCTTTCAATATTTCTTAATATGACGTAGGATTTCCATACAGTACTTCAGAATTTGTGTTCTGCAGAGCATTCCTATAGTAGAGATTGTGGCGGTGCATCAGGCAGCTCCCGTGGCAGCTGCCCCTTCTCCACCTGGCACCACCGGAGTGGCCACTAACACCACCGCCCCGTCTCCTAATGCTGACTCTGGGGGGGTTCAGTATGTGGGTTAATATTGGGCTGATCCCCCTGGGAGTCTAGAATCATTAGGAGGAGTCTGAGGGCTGGCCACTCCCCAGGGGATGTCAATCCCCGGGCTCTCCTCCCCCTGTTCTCTAAGTTTCTCACCTAGTTGTCAATCTGTTATGTCTGTTAAGTTGTCCATCCCTAAACCCTTCCCCTTCCTCCTCCCTGTCCCTAGAACCTTCCACCCTATTCCTTCCCTCATTGGTTGTGTTCATCGAACCCGCCCCTGAGTCTGCCCTGGGTCAGTGTTCATTGGTTCATTTGTGTTATGTAATCTGTCCCCATTGGCCCAAGGAATTATCTCCTCCCATCTCCTCCCAACTCCTCCCCTCCTTAAAACCCCGTGTAACCCCTTGTTCTGTGCCGTTTGTGCCTGGTCCCCTTGAGTGGATCCTAACTCTATGTCTCTCCCTGCGAGGCTGGGGAATAAAGAACATTCGAATTCGCCAGCACAGGAGGTCTCCTCTCGCTCTTTGTTCCCGTCTCCGCTACTTTTCACCAGCTACAGTTGCGCCTACCCTGTGTGTCAGGGCATTTCCACCGCGGCAAGTGCGGAGGTTGCTAGGCGACAGCCTGCTTCAGGGGCAGAGGTGCCAGAAGCAAACAGCAGGAAAGGCACCTTTGGGTGACCGTGCACTGGACGTCGTCCTGCCTGGCCACGCCGGGCCAGTTGAGTGGTCAGCGGCAGCGCGACAGAGATAACTAGTAAAACCGTTTCCAAAATACTTGTTCTAGACACAAGTTCTTTACAGTAGCTAAGCTACAGAGAACTTCATATCACAGAAATACAATACTTTTCATATGAAAAGGACTATTGAAGAGTTGTTTTTTGCTTAAATAAAATCAAATTGTATGCAGACTATTAATCTGAAGTCTGGATTTCATTAGTATGTACTATTAAAACACTGAAATATTTCAGTTCCTTACTATTTCTACACACAAGTTTATCAGAAATGCCCCTAGGTTAGATGAGAACTTCTTTATTTGGGTTACTATTGTATTTCAAGGCAGTTCCAAGTGTATGGGTAACAGTTTTTCAGCTTGCTGGGGAAAGCATGTTTCTTTTATACAACTGTAAATTAATTTTGCAATGGTGACAACAGGACTATAGAATCCTTTTAGATTTTTTTTTACGTTGAATACTTAACCTTCTTTACAAGGAGATGATAGAGGTATCTGTATCATGATACCCTGAAGAAGGGATGAAATATTTTCATATTCATAAATATTTCATTACTAGGTGGGTGTTTGAGACACCCCAACATAGTAGAATGACATTAGAATCCATACAGACTTCTCTAGGGCAGTGAGAGAAAGAAAACTCATTAAACAGCAGAAAAAACCTTCCTAATACCAATACTACAAGATACACTGAGCTGCAAAATGCAAAGATATCTAACTATGTATACTGAATTCTGATCCCTCAGGGCTTAAGTAGTTATACACAATGTCAGATGCTCAGGTGCCTCTACAATGCAATTCTGTTTCTTGAAGTGCCCCTTAGCCAGGCAAGGTGAGCAGCTTGAAGGGAGCGCACGTTGCTTCTTGCCCACTCAAGCCAGGATATCACGGATTAATAGAAGTAGCAAGGTATTCCTCCTGAGAGAAAATAGAAATTACTGTGGTGGGGATAAAGACTATCTAGCCATGTGCATTTATAGGAATAGTTAAGTCTAGAATTACAGTAGCCTCTTTTTCAACATGAATTAAATCCTACCAAGTCTGAGTTTGTGCCACACGGCACAAAGTACTGCAGAATAAGAAGCTACGGAGATGGGTCAGCTCTGCATACAAGAAATACAGAACATAAGAAGACACTGACAGAAATTATTCACTGAATCTGGGCTCTGTGCAGCAGTCTCAGTCTTCTGCAAATTAGATGAACCTTTAAGGCTTCAGATTTATATTATAAAGAAGCAACATATCAGGAGGCAGCAAGAGCAGGGCTCCTTGCTAAGAAAGCATGAGCCAAGAGAGGGCCCACCACCCAGGAGGACAGCCCCAGTCCCCAGACAAGGCAGACCCAGAAAAGTCTCATAACCAAGAATCATATCCTAAGGCAGTATCACAATGACAAGGCAAATCCAAGGTCAGGCCAGGAAGTCAGTCAATAGACAAGGATAAGGTCCAGCAGTTACCAGGCAGATCCATAACAAAGACAGGAGTGAATCCAAGCTGAAGAGCTGCCTGAGCCACAGCCGTGTTGTGACTGTACAGGTGATCAGCACTCCTTCAGTGTAGCTGCAGCAAGAACTAAGAACTCAGGGCTGACCTTAAATAGAGCTCCTGAGCCTCAGGCTGTGGGGAGGTCCTAGCTGAAGCTTCTCAGGACCTTTAACACTTTTTAGTGCCCTCAGTGCTCTGACACAATAGGATTTAGAGGAACCTAGAATTTAATTTATTTATTTTATTTGAAATTCTGTAGTACAGATTGTAGGATTTTTCCTTTTTGTGTTATCTTTCACAAGGAACTTTCGTGCAGTATATCTCATATTAACTTAAAACCAATATTTATCTGGATAAGCATATGAAATTTAATTCAGAGTGTAGAAGGAACTTCCCTGTTCAGCAATAGAGTTTTGTTTGCCCTTTCAGTCAAATCTTGCTTCCTATTTACAACAGGAATTTCTGGTTCTAGAAAAGGTAAACAACATAAGGGTTAACTTGCAGGACAACTAAGAATACCCTGACATAGGTAACATTTTCTACAGATTGAATAATATCTATTTGCTCGTGTCCTGTAACTTTTAGAGACTGAAAATTTGTCTCTATTGTTTAGCATTCACCAACAGGAACTATCAATAAAGATTATAAAATAAACTGAAGTGTGTGGAGTGAGGATTTGTGGAAGCACGCTATGAACTGATCTCACTGAGAGAATGCAAATTTCCATGCACAAATTAGCTCATGTCTCAAAACCTGTTTTATCCCTCTTTAAGATAATGAGTAGGGTGCAATTATAGAACAGATAGCCTGATATTAACCTTCATGTCTTTAAAACACAGCATTTCTGTTAAAAATAAGAATTTTTCTACCAATGATTCAGAGCAGACAGTGGCAGATTATGGGTTTGCTACAATCCAAGTCCCATCCTACTCCTATGTCAGACTAAAAGTCTAATGCAATACAGTGAGTAGAAGAGAAATGACGTCACATTTTATAAAAAGTGCAATTGAACCAACAGATCCATGAAGACTTGACAAGATTTTACCATTCAAAGTTTCAACTGCAGTTACACAGGATTAAAATTCTCATTCAATTTAATTATTCTGCATTTTACCCTGTTTTGACTCAGGTGTATTTTCTGGTTACTTTGTTCTCATTTTAAACACTATGTAAGACTTAAGATTGTATGAATTTGGATTACATAAACAAGAATTGCTTTAAATTCCTTTTCTACTATCAGAAAAAAGAACAGAAGAATGAGTTTCACGGGATTCAACCAAAAGTTCTAAGTAACTTAATATTCATTTTTGAGATCCAGTTAGCCTAATAAAGCTACTACTTCAGACTTTTTCATCATCTAATCATGAATGCAAAGATTTTACATATGAAATAATATAAGGTTTTCATAGCTAAAATTTAAGAGGTGTATTTTTATATTAAGTATGAATTATAGAGCTATCATGTTAACGCAAACGAAATTAAGATTTTAATCTTAAACATTAGAGATGTAAAATGGTGTTCAAAGTTAATTAGTTGTTCATCTATGACCAAGTTCACCTTCTATATATCTCCCACAGACAGCAATTATTTTATAGACAGCAGGAGGGATATATGAGAAGAATATAATATTTTAAATCTGGAAAAGAAATAATGTAGTAACTTGATATTACTACTTTTAACAATAACATACATCAGTAATAATAATAATTATCTGCAGCAATTTGTTGTATTGAAACACTGCCAGGAGAGGAGACATTTTAAAACATTATCTGGGAAAAAAAAAAAGTTCTGAAGTATCAGGGACACACAATGCCCAGATTGTTTTCTTGTTTTGGTTTTTTTTTATTTCTTCAGAAATCTGTATAAGATAGAACCTGATGTTTCATATTAGTAAGAACAAGCTTTGAAATATTTATCAGCTAACAAATATTTAACCCCTCTATTTATCATGTCTAATGGCAACTCATATTGCAGATGGTAACTTTCTCACTGTTATTTGGATTTCCCTAGTACTTTTAATTAGCTGTCTAATAGGTTTTTCACCTTTCTAAAGCTAGCACCTCAAAAGGCGCAAAAATTTCCCATTATCAAAAAAAAAAAAAAGGTAAGTGGAGTTGTCACTTTTTTATAGTCAAAGTATTCTTTCTCATATTCTTCTTCCATTACATATGAATATTTGATCAGTATATATTTATGTCACAACAGAAAACAATATAGAAAACAAGGAGAAAAACTGCTGCCAGAAAACTTGTTTATTTTTGCCACATATCACAAATTAAAACAGACTATTACAGCATGAAGCATTCAAAAAGAAACATGCAAAACAAGTCTGTGAAAAGCCGTATGTCTGTTCAAATAGGTGAGGCTACACTGGATCTGCCTCTCCCCAGGTGACCTCGTTTCTCCTCAAGGTCCCCAGCTTTTTGTAGACCACACATTGTTCCACTGATGTTTATGGGGGTTGTCTAGGCAACCAGATAAAACAGAGATTTAAAGGGGCCTGCCCTGTCTGTGCTGTGAACTCCAAGCTCACATCAAGGAAAGGAGCCCTGCAGAGTGCCCTGCCTGTGGAGAAACACAGCCTGGGGTAGGAGAATCCTTGAAATTTTAGTAAATCCGTTGCTACAACTGCTTGTTGTAGCAAAGAAACAAAAAACTACTACAATTATACTTTACGTAGATATGGTCTGTTTTGATTCAGACTACAGATTGTAATTTTTTGACTATAATAGATAATATTAACATAATTTACATTTCCTTATGATGTCATTGGATTTTTATGTCCGAGAAGTGACAGTGATGACATTATTAATTGACTATGATTAATTATTTCAATTATGGTAGAAAACAGAGACCCCATTCAAAGTTAGATCCCCATTGTGATGCAGCTGTACAAACATACATTAAAAGACTGTGTCTGGATCAGAAGTCTGCAAATTACTCAGAGTCATCAGGAAAAAGACAGCAGCACATATGGAGCAGACACAGGCAGGGGTGAACCTGGACACTGTGTGTATTGCCAAGATTGTAACACAAGCACAATTTCTCCTAATCATAGCAATACTTTCTCTCCCCAAATGAGATAGGTTGCCATCTCCTCCTATTTTCTTTCTTAAAAGACTATATTAGATATTTTCCTGTTGCATGAGGCAAGTTCTACAATTCTATAATTATTTTATCTGTTCTCCTTTCTTCTGTGCATGTATGTGCTCCAATTCTCCTGGCTTCGTTTTCTTCTCTCTACCATTTTCAAACCTTCTCTTCTGTCTTGCAGTATTTCATTCCTTCACCATGCTCTCCATAGCAGGATGAAGCTTATCTGCCCAAGGGATCCAGCTGCTGTGCCTGTACCTCCTCCAGCCTTTCTCCTCCCCCATCCCTTGAAATCCCAGCTGCCATGGGAATCCTGCTCTCCAATAACACTGAAACTTTCAGAAGCCTTTTACTTCTAACTATTTAACTGTAAAACTTGTGGATGAAAAAGCACTGTATAAGTGGTAAATACTGGTATTGATTGTGTTATTAATATTTGCATGTTAAGGGATCAATATACACACCGTTTAGCTCCCCCTTCAAACAGACAATGCATTAAAAAAGACATTGCCCCCTTGTCACCCAGACACAAAGTGAACTTTAAACTGAAGGAGAGCAATTGCAACCCGGATTTACTATTTCTAAGAAATTATAGGAATCAGTTATTTACCCAAGAACCATTTCTAACACGTCTTTTGTGCCTATTCAATACACTGTCCTATGGTAACTTTGAGGAATGGACATGGCCAATTACAGTCGTGTCTCTTCAATAAATTGATGCAATATTATTGCAGAAATGAAAAAGAGATGCAAGAGAAGTCTTTTCTTTGAGGTAGTTTATGAGGAGTAACAGGCACAAATCTGGAAAACCCACCCACACCCAGTATTGCAGGTAACATCCTGTTACTGATGGCAAAAATTCATTTGATTATGAAGAAATCAAGATTTCATTTGAGACTTCAGAAAAAATAGTTTCTCATCAGCAATGGTTTTTATGGCCTTTGACCCCTGCTTGTGTGTGTTCAGGGGATCAGAAATCTGGTTTGTCTTTTCAGTAATGATGAGGAAAGGCCCTGACTGATTTAGACATACCTTCATCTTTGTTCAATACTACCAGTGAAAATTAAGATCTAATGTGTCAAACATTTGGAGGAGGCAAGGGATGCCAAACACTACCAAACTGTGCTGCTGAATTCTATTAATTTTGTGAACTCTTAGAAAATAACAATTCTGGTAGTAAATCTGCAGTACAGGGAAGAGAAAGAGCATATAAATGGAATAGGGTGGGAGAGAGAATGAACATAGGCCAAAAGGTATGGAAAAGAGGGAAAAGCAGAGTGTGAAACTAAAGGCATAGAAAGCCTTTGGGGTATAGAAAAGGACAATTTTGGGGGGAGGAATGGAAATTTTTTTTTTAGTAGTATAAAAGAAGTAAAAGTAGGAGGACAAAAAAATATCTGATTAAATCACAGGATAACATTTACTGTGATAAAGTGGGCTGAAGGGAAGAGTTCTGAGGAGAGATATCAAAGGAAAAAATCTCGCTACTTCAAGTGATCTACATATAAAATGCCATTGCCTCTGAGTTAAAATGTTGCACCTGAGCATAGCAAATATGTGCAGATTTTATCCCCAAGAGAGACAGATTTCTATACATCCTCTGTTAGAGATCTTGACTGATTTATTTTATCTGAAATAATTTGAAAGGAATTACAGCACTGGAAATGAGAAATGCTTGAGGATAATTTTTATACGTAGACATTTATTGATTAATATATTACTTGGGAATGCATCTGCTGTTTCCACAAAAAGGAATTGTGTTCTTTCTTGTAAATGTGATGGTTAAAATCATAATAACTTAATACCAACTGATAATACTATCTTCCACATTCATATGCAAAAACTCTATTTCACATGGTTACCTTCTTTTAATATGGATTTAAAAAATAAAAGCTTCACTGGAAGCACTACATTTATTTCAGCTATTATTAGAAAATTACCTCTATATTTCAGATGTGAAACTGAGTTTAGAGAAAATCTGGCTTGGACTAAATGCAAATAGAAGTCAAAGTTCTCTGTTTCATGAGATTAAAACAGTGCTTGAAAACACTCCACTTCCCTTTCTTGGTGAATCAGCCATACATCTATCAAATACATAGAACAGCTGCTAATATCAAAGCATAGTCTGACAATGGCTTCTCAGACTCTGCAGTTGAGAGGAAAAGACTTACATTGACATTTGCATTACAACCACTTGAAATAACCACTTCTTTGTACTAATGAGAATTAATAAGTTCTTGGCTTTCATCATAGATATTTCTCCTTTTAGCTTTGTGAGTCAAAGACAAACCAAAAGAAGTAACAAAAACAGTAAATAAACTTTATAAGCTGGTTTTTGGCTGTTTTTTTCATGTGCAAAGGCTTTTACTTTTTGTTTATTACATGGATTTTTTTCAATAGATTCACACCTATGAATATGATACTATAATTGTTTTTGCTTATTGTTTCTCCTAATGAAAGGTTACTGGTCTAAATTTTCTTTTAGAGATTTGGCTTTCTGACTTATAAGTGTGAGGGAAAGGCACTGCAGACATGTCATTGAAGAACATCTACTGAAACCCTCTGAGCCTGGAACGACTCCTCATTCATTGCACTAGCAAAGAAAAAAAAAAAAAACACTGAGAAGAAATTGAAGCATTTACAGGCTCAGACTCTGGAAATACCAGAAACTACTGGAAAAGAAGGCAAGAACACTTCAGTGTACATCTGGAAGCAGTAAGTGTTATTTAAAAGCAAGTCTATCAGGAGGAGGTTTTCCTTCTGAAAATAGCAAGTGCTGATGCATTTGGCATATTTAACACTTCTCAGCAATCCAAGAAAAGGAGGATATTCATGAAGCTTACAAAAAATGAGGAGTATTGCACTCTAAATAAAAATGAAGCATATTAAAGTTATATGCTTTGGTCCTGAATGTTTAGAAGTATCTTTTAATTTATAAGATTGGGGTGACAATTTTATCTGCTAGAGGTGTACGATAAAGCATGGCATCAGCCCGCCATAGGGTAAGATCTATTGAAGAGATATAGATTAAAAAAAAAAAAAATTAAAACCCTTCCAACTTAAAAAAGCCACTGGTTTTCAACAGAAAGTGGAGCAAATAATACAGAAATAGACTCCTGGGAGAAGCAGATTGCAGATGAGGCAATTTAAAATCTGCCAAGAAACTAGTACTTGAATAAGTGTTGGACTGGACAGTGCTTTGGAACCTTAGATATTACCAAGAGCTGAAAATACCATAAGATATTAGAGGCAGAAAAACATACAGAGCTTGAATTCCTGAGCAAGGAATAACAACACAAATAAAGCAGATGGAAGAAGCTGAACATTAAGCAAAAGCTTGTATTAATTTGTCTTCAAGTGCCAAGGGTCTGAACCATGAACAAACAGCATGTTGCTGCCTTGGATGATTATTTTCTTTAGAATAAAAACACTTGCAGCAAAAGATGTTGTCTGCAGAAGAAAGAATAAACATGAGAGCAAATAGGTTATATTACCTTCAGTTAGGCATATGTGCACAGCTCATAGTATTTCTAGGAATTGTGCTGCAACTCCAAGATAAAAACTGCAGGTTGTAGAAAGATAAAGGGGTAAAATTACAGGTTTATGAAAGTGATTTTTTTTCCTGTTTAAAATATGTGCTTCTAGAAATAAATAATAAACCAGGAAAACCTCAGACTCTTTTCCTATTTTTAGATGGCACTACTGAAGATATTACAGCAGAAGAGTTGATTATGCATTAAGAACCTTTTTAGCTAGACTTCTTTACCCAATACAGTGATATGTGACAGTTGGAGACAATTTACAAGACATACATTTGAGCAGAATACAGTGAAACCTAGCTTTAGATATGAGACTACTAGTTCCTCATCATTCCTCACTTACTGGGTGCAGAGTATGTACAAAAGTTTGCTGAACTCTTTGAACTTTCCTAGCTAGAATTAAAATGACCTTCAGTTAAGCTAGCATATTTCACTTCCAAAGTGAGATAGGCTAAACTGAATTAAGGTCATTTTTAATTCTGAAGAAAAATAGATACTGAGGCATTTAATACAGCTTAGTCTACTTTAAATTAACAGTTGTAATTAACTTGGAGATCTCTGTAGAAAAGACATAAAAAGATAAATTAAAAAGACCACTATTTTTGTTTTTTGTTTTTAATCTTAATTCTGTAGAAGGTGATTCAGATTCTTAATATTCAGTAAGAACAAAGATTAGTATAATATTGATCACCTCTCAATTATGGTAAACATGCAAATAATTAAGTCAACTACTCTGAAAGTGGCCTACTACATAGTTTTTAAAACAGCTATACATTTTTTAATAACTTTGACTACACAAGTAGTATTTCTATTCAAATCTATGGGAGTAAATTAGAATCAAATGTCAGAAAAGTATACCATCAACTTTGACCTGTTTCATTCCCTCTATAGTTCACATGCAGCAATACAAATATGTTGCTAAACTACTAAAAATACAAGAAATAATGTGCAATTGTTTTTGTTTTCCTCTACTCAATATGTACAAAATCAGCTTTTCAGAAGCGCAGCAAATCAACATAATATAAAATACCTTACAAGGAATATTTTCAAATGAGCTGATGGCAGCCAGATACTCACAAAACAATCACAAAGCCAGTTACAGAGACAGGTCAGTATGAGTTTTCCGTAACAGTAATTAGCAATTTCTTCTGAATCACAAATTTACAGAAGCATCTTCTACAAATATGAAATAATCTGCAGAACAAATACAAGCAACTGAAAAAAGTGCTGCTTGGCTGATAGCAAGAGACTACACCCACTCTGCCAAATGATCATAGGAGATAAAGGCCAAGAACTGAGCAGCTGGACTTGCCCATTAAGGCAGTCTGTAGCTTATCTCTGAAAAAAACATGTCTATTCTGCAGGTCATTGATCTCAACACAGGACCTGTCACCTCTTGTGAATATGTAGTCACTATCCATAGAAAATTTGATCAAATTCTCTCTTGTTAGGGGGCAATATTGACAGCAAAAGGACAGAACCTGTTTTGTTAAATTAGGTCTAAAACATCAGAAAAAAACCCCACCTTGCAAATTTATGGTCCTTGAGAGGTTTGTGGTGAATTGTAGTTAAAAATCAATAAGGGAATATATAAACTCTTTGCTTTTATGTTTACATGGGGGTTTTTTGACCAGTGGCTATCTTGGGAAATATTTGAGAAACATCTAATGTCAAGAAGGAAAGGGTAGCAGTGGTGAAGTGTTGGCTGTTGACATAAACTTCCTTTGGAGCTTTTTGCTTTAAGTCTGAAGGAATACTTTAATACTGAAGGAAGCCCAAGTTTCCCTTAATTAAGACTCCCTTCAAACTAAAATGTCCCTCAAAATTTTGACATTCACAGTGTGCCAAACACTTTCCTGAGGCTCCAGATTCCTTTTGGATTCACAGTTGAATCAAAGAACATCAAAGAACATTTTTCAGGAGATCTGGCAGAGCAAGTTCTTGGCCAAGTTGCTTTAGTTTCATCACGGATTCAGGGGCTGGCAATCCCAGACACTGTAGAAACATGATGTCAGTCCTTTCACTCCTCTCTGAGTGGGTGGGTCCTCAACTGGAATGAATTTGGCATCAGTGGATTAATCCTTCCCTGCAGAAGGATATAGTTTATTGCTGTCTGCATAGCTAGTACAGACAGCAGGGGAAATTGCTGTACTCCTGCTTTCATCCTTTCCCTTAGCACATCTACATGACATAATTGATATATTCTTGGCAGGTCTGAAATTATGCTGCAGTGATGAATATTCCTGTTTCTGGGTCAGAAGCTGTAAAATTTGGAAAATATCTTCCATATTCACAAAGAAATACATATGCTTCTTGGCACATTAGCAACCTGCTAGAAAAGCATCCCACACTGGCAGAACAGGGGTTAGCTGAGAGTAGGAATTGTGCCAGTAGCTTGGAACAACCCAAAAGGAAAACAAAGAGTTAAATGCCAAATATATCAGTCTGATTAGAAGTAGAGAAGGAGGCTGCCAGGGGTATTCAAAGATGCAGGAATGTGGGATTTTGGGAAGAGCAGCCTAATTTAGTATTCAAACCCTGCAGTTTACAGGCACTGCTGCAATGGTAAGGCAGGCTGGCCACAGAAAGAGAATCACAACTAAGGCATGTACATATTCATAACCCAAGCAGAGCCTACATTCTCAGGGTAAGGACAATCTGTACAGGTGGGCTAAACCATCAATCTGTATATGCCAACCCCTTGCGATGCAGGCACATCTCAAATGCGAAAGAAGAAAATTAAGATGTGTAATGATTTAAATTTAGTGACTTGTTTCAAATATGTACTGAAAACAACTGCTGTAGTTGCTACAGAAATGCCATCTCATCTAGAAATCAGAATGATTATGGAGTGAAACGATATATGGCTGCAGAAGTAATTACCATATGAACAGGTGATTTCTAGTAAAAGCATGTGAGAGTTTTGGTCTAGCAGAAATTTATCTTTTCTGTCCTGAAATGACCCTCTTGTTTCAGTTCTAAGTCTATGTGTGGTAAAATATGTGAGTTTCATGGGGGAACTATACATCTGATACAGAGCTTTATGCTTTTATCAGAGTGAAGGACTGGTCTTGCTAGGATATTCCTAATTGATAGTTCCAAACAATATGTAAAAAAATGGGTGAAAACCTGCTGAGAGTTACTGAAACAACATCATCAAGTGCATACGATTCTAAAACTGCTGAATTGACTTTCTTAGAATATATTTTTTAAAATCTCATATAGATCAGCAAAACAAATGAAATTTGAATTTTTAGATTGCACCTTTAGTGAAATATTTTAACATACCCAAACAGAACATTTTTCATATTTGTATGACTTGATTTTTTAACCAATTGTGTTGAAAGAAAGAAGACAAACTACTTGTATATAAGCAGTGATATGAGGCATTTCAGCATAAAAGGATTTTATGTAAGAAAATTAAGGCAACTAAAGATTAGGGTTGAAGATGAGAGTTGACAGTCTAAATGCCAAGTAATTGTATACACATAATATCTATAATCAGTGGTTAGTTTTGTAATTAATCAATGAATATCAACTTGTTAATATAGTATAAGTTGTGTGAGTAGTGTGAATGTGAATACAAACGTCCAGCCCTAACTCCTTATTTCTGTTATTTTCACCTAGGTGTGTAATGCTAGGACCACGGAAATGGTTTATTTAAAGTTTCACAGCACTGTTGACTCACATTTGTTATGATCTTGATAAAGAGTGTTTTGGTAAAAGCATTTCTGCAAATCTATCATGTGCATTCAGAGCATCTGGTTATTTGAGAACCAGTGTCATTGCATTGGTGCATATATATACATATATATATGTACATAGGATTTTGCTGGAGTACATGCAATGACCAGCTGATCCTTGTCCACCAAGACCCAGAGGGCAGTAATGTCTACTGGACCTTGGTGGAACCCCACACATGCAGCCTTTGCAGCATAATTTGCTAGTGAAGGGATGAACTGTAACGCCAGGAATATGCTAAAGATGCTGCAGCATATCTCATTTGTTAGCGATGCCACTGCTGTCTTCTCAAGGATATCAAAATGCCTGTCAGCACCTGGATGAAAATCAGCTGACTCAGACTCAATCTGGCCAAAATGAATATTATGATGGCTGAAGCAGAGAAAATGTTTAAAACTGGGATAAGATCTTTACCTATCTGAGACAGCATCTTCAGATATTTATTGAAATACTACAGCAACTCAAGAGTCCTATTTCTTGTCATTGTAAGAGTGATCAAGATGACAGATGACAAAAGTACCCTCTCCTTTTCCCATACTTAACTTTTCCTCCTGGTACAGATCTGGCCATTGCAATCTACATGCCTTTCCTTGGCAGAGTGACTTACTGGCAACTCACTGAACCTCTTTTTAAGTGTGTAAAGAATGCACAGATTCCACCTTTGGCAAAATGAGACAGCCCCCTTTAATAGTAGCAGCTTCACTGCCCCCAGTAGTTTGCAGGTTATTTCCTAACCTGCATATTTCCTATATCTAACTCCTGTTTCTGATCTTCAAAGCAATAGAGACCTGGCTTCCTCAGAGACAGATTCTTTAATCATAGAAGCACAGGCACTCCCCTGAAGTAAGCCAGTATCACATAGCTCAGGATAATACAAGTGAAGAGGTGAAGAAAATCAGGAGAAAGTCCCTTAAACTGTAAAGTTCATTGATCAAACCTCAATCTACAAGACATCAAGATAATTTAGGTAAGTGTTCCCAAAACTTTGCAGCCATATAAACTAGGCAGCTTCTACAACTGTCAAGGTAGAGCACACACTGGCTAGATTTGCCCAGTGTTCCTATGCAATGTACGCCACTGCACAGGCTCAGGAAACTGGAAATTTCCTAGAACTATCAACTTTAGTGTGCATTAGTGTATGTGTATAAAATCCTGTCTTAAAGTAATTCAGTATTAGGCCGTGACTCTGAGCTTCATCAGCAGGCTGCCCACGATGTTGGGAGAGGATTTTGATAGCCCCTGTGAAGGATGGTAGCCAGAACAATTCCTGCAGTCTTGGGGAAAGAATGCTGCCAGAAGTATCATATACATTGTCCTGGCAGAATACATGCAGTTTGTGATCCATAAGATTAGCACTTCTGCTCTCCACTCTCCCCACTTTAAAGCACATAAAATAGAGCCTTTTTTTATAAGCATTTCCTTCCAGATCTAAAACACTCAAAATGTTTCACATGATAAATATATAAAGAGAGCTATCATCAACTTGAAAGTCACAATACCGCTCGAAAATGTGTAGCTGTAGCTATTTATGATGGGTGGCAGCAAAACGGAGGGAGGCAAAAAAAAAAAAAATGTTTCCTGGCAGCCCGCTTACTTTCTACATTTTTTTCTATAGTCTGGTGAGCCGTGTAAAAACAGTCATTGAACAGGCGGCAAGTGCGAGTTTCCTCCCGTCCGCCGCCGGAGTGCAGGCCCGAGCGGGCGTCCTCGAGGATGCTCGGGGGCGCGGGGCGGGCGCAGCCGCAGGGCTGCGGTCCGCGCGGCCTCCTGGGGTCACCTTGGGCACAGCGGCCTCGCCCCCGCCTCG
>VZRN01005936.1:2076582-2115944 GCA_013397935.1 Dasyornis broadbenti | reverse complement strand
TTTTTTTTTTTTTTTTCCTTCGCCTGCTATCGTTGGGAAAGGTTTACACACATTTTATTTCTTTTGGGATCCTGATATTCAGGAGCGCTGGTCATGAGCTAGGGCCCCATTTTGTTTGTATAAATACACTATAATTCGTTCTCTGAAACCCACGTGTTCTGTTTTGGCAAGTAAGGTGAATACTGACAGATGGGAAATGACAGTGAGACTTAGTTTGTGTAGCAGGAGAATTGGGATATAGCAGTTTAGAGGGTGTGCTATGCAGGGAGCTGAAGGAAGATACTGCCCTGCCTGTGGTATTGGGATCAACAGCAGTAAACAAGAGTCTCTTCAGGGCTTGTTTGAGCCTCTCTTTGGCATCTCCCTTGCTGTTTCTTCCGCATCTCAGCAGAATCACATCCGCTAAGAGTAAGGTTTCACAAAACAGCCAAGCCCATCTGGTGACTCGCACTGGTGAAAAATCAGGTTTTATTCCTAGACCCTTCACGGGTCACAATTCAAGTGTTTCTCCAATCCATTGTTAAGCTCTTTTACATAGGCAGAAAACAATGCGGATTTTTATCTCTTTGGGTTGTCCATAATTATTTTTGCACACCAAATCTATTCACTGAGGTGTCAGATGGCAAGAGACAGATTCAAAGGAAGCACTGAAACCACCATTGGCAATTAAATGGTCAGGTGGCAAGAAAAAGGAATCTTTTTTTAGCATTGAGCTCTTTAAGACCTCACCCTGCTAACTTCTTGGAAAAAGGATTACTCCAAACTACCAATTTCCCATCTGCATTTGTTCATATAACAATTAATTCAGGACTTCAAGTTTTTGGTGGGAGATGTTAGCACCTAGCGGTTGGACATCTAAAGCTATATGAAGATAGAAACAAGCAATGTTTTGCTCTATTTTTCTCTATCTCTACACTTAACCATGTGGATCTTTAAGACAATATTTTAGAAGAGGATTCTTTTTGGTTAAGTTTTTCATTTTGCATTTAGCTTCTTTTTTTTTCTTTTTTCCCCCCCAATTTGATATTTAAACTAAGAAATGTAGCAAAGTTTTTATTTCCTCCATTAAATTACTTTCTGCTTTTCCCTGCCCAGACGGTTATATATGTAGTAAGGGTTAGCTTCTTAATATTTTGCTATGCAGTAAAGGTGTGGAAACACACCTCGGTGTTTGTTTTGTGTGTTTTTTTTAAAGCCACAATTTTTGTGGCTTCAGAATAAACAACCAGTTTTTCTACATTGGGATGTCATCTGTGTAGTTCTGAGCAATGATTTTGAGGGTTTTAGAAATACTTTTCAGAAAATCAGGGAGGCATATAGATACGCTCTGCATGTAAGAGCTAAACGGGTGTCCAGCTTCTGAGAAAGCAAAAATATTTTCTATAACATAGCTGTTCTCTACCAGAGAAAGCCTGATGAGCATTTAAAGCCAATTAGGAAGGGTAGAGAGGCGCTGTTCTGCTTGCACTGACCCTTTTCTCTAGTGAGGTACAGTATTTCTGTGATAGACTAACACTAAAGTAGCAAATTACCTTACCTGTGATTTCAAAACAAGAGATGTAGGAAATCGTCCTTTAAAATGTTGCTAGGTGAATGGACATCTAAACTGTTGGGTGATTTGTAAATGTAATTATTGGTTTGTTACTCCTCTGCCTCTTGTTAACTTGTATCCTTTTGCTAAAATACTGTAATATTTAAACAGAGGACTTCAGGAACTTTTTGTTTCTTTTATTTCATTCAGGTTAAGCTGCTTTCAGGAAGTATTTGCTCATTAACATACTACACTTGCTGCTAGCACTTGTCTGTAAACCCAGAGACATCCACAGCTGCCATGTGGCTCAAGAAATTAAAACAAAGGAAAGTGCGTTTTTGGCACAAAGATGGAAGCTTGACAGATAGAAAAGACTGTTACTTCGCCTGTGCCCAGAATCAGTTTGTTTTTCCTTCTTGCAAAATGACATAATTAAGGGTGTATGTACTCTGCTACTTCAGCAGGTGCATTGTTATAGTAATTAAGGTTAGTTTTGATTACTATAACATTAGGCAGTTTTAAATTCTTTGTCTTGTAGCAAGTAGCAGTAACAGTTTTATTGTATATGTAAATTCTGATTGTTAAGCATTTGATAATCTTACCTTACACTGCACAGGGCGAAAAATGTGATTTAACTGCACCAAAGTTTATCACTAGGAAGTTTTTAATGCAAATTACCTGTATTCAAGCATTTTATTAATTAATCCATAGATTAATATGCAGGATGGAGGTTTTGACCAGGGTTTCTCATTGGAAAACAAGGTAGGTGGTGAGAGAGACGAAAAGTGTTACATAGTTAAAATCATGCCAAGCTCATTTGAAAGATCATGGTATTTCCCTTTAACAGGCATCATGTTGAAAGAACATACGTTTTCATTGATTTGTTGAGGACTATTTTATATTGGGCAGTTTTGCAAAATTCAGTGCCTCAGCTGTATGTTTGTTCTTTGTGAAAACTTCTGTAGTGAGAAGCAGGGGGGTCTCATTGAAATCTAGGATTATGCACGCCTTGCAAGTCCTAGCACTGGTCCTCTGCTTTGGGAGCTATGGGTTACGCATTCTAAAGCAGTAGACTGCAACAGTGCATCCCATGTTCAAGCGGGATTCTCTCCATTGGCTGAAAAATCAACGTTGTAGTGGTATGTGTTTATGTGAACAGAATTTCAGAGAGAAATGAGGTGCTAGATCTTTTAGCTTAATTTAAGGGCCTGTATGAATATCAAATTGTAAAACAAGCAAGTTTTGAAATTTGTTTAAGTGTACAGCAACTTCGTGGGATGTGGAATTGCCTGGGAGCTTGAGGGTGTGTAGTGCTTTGTAGTGGTTCTTAGGGTGTTTCCTGGTTCTTTTGCAAATTAGCATTTTTTTCCTTTGAATTTATTGAGGATAAATAATCAGATGCAAAACTGACACTAAACAAAATTAGCCTCAGTTTTTCACACAGATTGCACTAATACTTAAGAAAGTTCAATTCCTATCTAAATTTGGTCTATTATTATGACATGCTTTCTGCCAAAAAGATTGCTCTTTTGATACTACCTACATCATCATCCAACTTCATTTAATATTCAAATGCAGAATTTATTTCATTTTCATATTAACTTAGGATTTTTTATATTTAACTCCAAAGTGGGACATTCTTGAACTTTTAATAAATGTATTCAGAGTTTGGGGTTTTTCAGTTTCAATTAACAAGTTTCATTGTTAAGTGACACTTAATACCGTGTGTTGATCATGAACATCAAACACCTTACATCTCAGGTGAGCACTCAGGAAAAGGTTGGCAAGAATGGAATGATATCCATGTGAAGAATTATTATGTAATTGCTATGTAAGTGACATCTCTTATCTAGACTAGCTACAGGGCATGATCTGTAAAACTGTGTGTGGCATGGGGAGTGAGGGAGGTCCTACGCTTGCTTTTTTCTTGCTTTTTTAAAGTAGCTGCTTTGAGTCATTGTTTCTGTTGGCTTTTTACTTAGGAACAGATACAGATTTATTCCTAATAAAATGTTAGAGCCCTCCTTGAGAATGAGAAACTACGGAAAACGAGGATGGAGAAAAAACAGGCAACAGCTGGTAAAAGAAGGAATGTGGGTCGAGAAATGTAAAAACAGGGGGCCAAAGGGAGGTCTAAGCAGAGTATGGTTTGCGTCTTGTCCACATACTCCCATCCCAGAAAAGGGAGCTGATGAATGCTGGCCAGAGATACTCTGCCTGAGGAGGGTCAAAGAAAATACCACAGGTGTTGGGGACATCCTGAAAATCTTCTTCCACCTGGTTGCAACTTGGTCTGAGCAGTGGAGTCTCTGATGAAGAGATCCTGCATCATGTAGAGCCTTACAGGGGAAATGTATAAATGTAGAGGTGATCCAAGAGCATCTCAATAAGAAGTTTTGGAGAAGCTGAGGTTCAGGTTGCCCTAAGTCCTGCTCGGGCCATGGCACATGTGTTCCACCTTATCCCAGAGGGAACTAACTTTCAGGACCCCAGGAACAGCATTATGGATGTGCTCATATCTTTAATGTATTTTTCCTGGCTGGGCTCTGGCTTTAGCCCAAAGGACAAGCTGATCCACCTGGCATCGTGCCTCTTCTGATGGTAGGAGATCCCGTCCCCTGCTGTCTAGGCAGGGTAAATGGTGAGAAAGGGAAGTATGAGGGCATAATGGAATTTTCCAAGATGAGGTGTGAAGATGAACGGGATGTCATGAAGCCTACCGAAATACTGCATGGGGAAGATGTGTATCTCGCGGGACAACAATCTTCTGCTGATGTTACATTTGTCTCAATCTTGTAGTCGAGTGCAGCACTTGCTACAGAGGTGACAGAGAGGACACTCCTGACTGCTTTCATGCCAGATGCCCAAAGCTACATTCTGTGGTTTTTATTCTGCCACAGGTGCCAGGTATAGTTGGCACATTGAAGAGTTTCAGCCAGTTCTTGTGGGGTTTTTTTGGGGTTGGGTTTGTCTCTTGTTTTGGTAGGGTTTTTTTTGTTTGGGTGTTTTTGTTGTTGCTGTGGTTAGGGTGGGGTTTTTTTTTTTTGTTTTGGTTTTGTTTGGTTTTTTTGTTTTGTTTTTGTTGGTTTGATTTTGGGGATTTTGTTTGGTTTTGGCTGGTTGGTTTTTAGGTTTTTGGTGTTTTGGTTTTTCTTGGTTTTTTTTTTTTTTTTTGGTTGGGTTTGTTTTGTTTTTTGGTTGGGGTTTTTGGTTTTGTTTTTTTGTTGGTTGTTTTTTTAATGTATGGTGTCTCTTTAGAAGCTTGCCGCTTTCCGGAACTAAAATGGTATTATGAATTTGTTCACTTCAGAAGAATTGGGATTTTTTGGTGGTGATGGTTTTTGGGTTTTGTTTTGTGTTTTCTGTTTTTAAGGAGACGCTTGAAACCATGTCATTTATTAAACAAAAACATTTGCTAGGTAATTGATAGCAGAAATACAGAACATAATTTGGCCAAATAACTGTTGTGCTTTTCAACTATAAGACAGTGTTGTATGATGATTTGGTTGAATTTCCAAGCCAATTATAGCCCACATTACTTGCTGCTGTTACTTAAGGGTGGTTTTTTCAGGACCTCTTTTAGAAGCAATTTTATAGTTTCTGCTGGGCAAGAGTTTTCAGACTAGAACCTGATTTTTGCTGGTATGATATTTTTGAAAAAACCCAAAACATGTTTGTACTGTCTGCAACTTGAGGTTTGAGGCTATAATTATGAAACATTCTTCAACTTGCTGCTTATGGAGTACTTACATGACCAATTTTCTTTGGCAGTAAAGCTGACTTGAAAAACGCCTGCCCTTATCACCCCTGCTGCTCTGCTCATAGCTACAATTCACTGCTCTTCCTGTGCTGATACAGCTGTTCAAGGATGGCTCTTCTGTCTCACCAGAATGGTTAAGACCCTTGCTCCCACCTGGTTCTGCTGTTTTAACCCTTTATTTCATAGCCTTATCTTAAAACACTGCTGCACCTTGTGCTGGGTTGAAAGTGGCTTTTGTCATTGAAGAAAACACACACGTTTCACTGAAGAGAAGAAGAAAATGTTACTGTTGTGTGGTGTTGATCTCACCTTTCATGTATGTTAACACGAGATGGTTTTTAATTTGAGGGACTCTTTGAAGCCTTCCCTTGGTCCAGAGATGCTGCTGACTGACTTTGTAATGATGTGCATCACCATGCCATTTTCAAATACTATCAGCCAGAGTTATCCCATTTTTTGCTTACGACTGAGACTAAAATAGTGTTTGTATCAGTTTAGTTCTGTTAAATGTGATTACTCTCACGGTCGTCAGAGCACAATTTATTTTGACAAAGTTATCAAAAAGATCACCAACCTTCCTCCTCATATTTTTAATTGCTTCAGAATGTACTAAAGTATTTGTTAGGACAAATAAAACTGGAAGATGACTAATACATACACACTCCTTTTAGATACAGCATGTGAGTAGGGAGTAACAGGAGGAAGAAGAGACATTCAGAACCATGCAGCAGCACAATGATACATGTGAAAGAATCTGATACCAAAGTTAGCCTAAATTGTATGGCAAGGCTAGAGGTGTAAGCACTGCAAATTTAGTATGATCTTTGACAAGAAAAATGAAAGCATCTCTTACATTTATCTTTTCTGTGGCTGAACTGAATTTTCCACTTAATGGTGAAAATACTGATTTTCTGCAGGATGTATTTTTTATATGAAGTTCATAACCTTACTGTCCCTTCTTTCAAAAATAACTTGTGGTAGTTCTGCCTTTCTTTGTGTGAAAATAATTCCAAACAGAAAATAGTAGTTGGCTGGTTTTCCACAGTTCTATTCACAACACTATAATTTTCTCCACCAACTGAATTGACTCATTCATTTCCACTAATGCATACAAACTTACTTGTTCTGCTGCCAGTTGTCTTGTTAAGAGGACTAGCCCAAGACACAGTGGCTAAGGAAACAGAGCAGTAGATGTTCAGTATGAAAAGCATGAAAGTGCAAACCTTTCACATGCAGCCCCTTCAGACTTGGACACAAATTTTTTTATGAAGAGAACTATCAGCCACTGGAATAATTTCCCCAGGGAAGTGGTGGACTCCCCAACAGTAGGACATTTAAGGTTTGTCTGGACAGGGTGCTGGGCTATCTTGTTCTAGGGCATGCTTTTGTCCAGGAAGGTTGGACCAGATGATCCTTGAGATCCTTTCCAACCTGGTGTTTTGTGATTCTCTGACATGTTATGGAAAAGCTGAGCAGCAGAGCAAGTCTGTTGAGCTTGAGATTGCTTGTTTGATACTTGTTCAGCTCTAGAGAGGGGTTTATAGAAAGTGGCTGTAAGCTGGGAAGGAGAGAAGAGATAGTTACATTTTTAAGAATTAAAGCCAGGGTGAGAATTTTCATTTCTCTCAAATAGTGTGAACACAGTTGGATAGTCTCAAGGAGGCAAGAGTTGTATGTAAAACACTTTTGATTTCTTGTGGAATGTACGTTTTATAATGAAAAGGAGACATTTAGTGAGTTTGGGGAAAATGTATGCTTCAGTTGCGAAAGATGGAATATATTCAGCATATGGGTGTAAGTCTCAATATTGGCAATTTTCTGAGTCAAAGTAATAGTAAAGACTGAAGAAGGAAGATGGGAGAAAATTAAGAAATAGTATTATTAGTCTTATTAATAAGTACTTACTCTTAAGTATTTGCTAATGATACAGGTATCACCAATAGCATTATAGCATGAAGGGTATTTTTCTTCTTCCAAAATACAGAAGTACACTAGTGTTATGTGTTTAAAAAAAATAAATTCTTGACATGTCGCTTGATGTTACTTCTTTTTGGGGCCTTACTTCCCTGTTGATAAGAGCCCAATGGACCTTGATTGCACTCCAAGGATATGATGGAATACTAGATCTCCCTATTTGTGATTGCATCAAGAACTATTCAATGAAAGGTAGCATTAAATTTTTTGTGCTGTTTGATCACATGGCAGAACATATGCTTTCATGAAAGATTAAACTGCAGATGCTGCTGACATCTGTTATTGTTTGGGAGGTTCTCATTTCTTTGTGTAGTTGAAGGAGGGTTATCAGAATTACTTGCCTGCTGTCGCAGCATCAACTTTGCACTATCTCTCTAACAGGAGACAATATGTCACAGCAACAAAACCAGTATTTAATTTTTATAGATGTCTGTACTTACTGGGGTGATTTTGTGGTCCAAATGGATAATTTAGAACTGAACTTAAAGGACTGCAATGTGAAGTACTAAAATACTATGCTTAGAATCAGACTTCATTACTGTTTAAAAAGTACTTCCAGCTAATCGTTGTGTTCAAGTACTTCACTGGTGATAGTATTTAAGAAGGGATGGCAAAATTAGAACAGATTTGAAAGATGACCTACAAGCAGATATAAATCTGGTCCTTGAAGTTGTTACCATTTAAGAAGGCAAAAATGTAGTCCTAATTTGTGATTCTCTGACACAAATTATCTTGCCTAATATTTATAGCTGCCTTATACTGAATAATGCATACTGTATGTATGGATGGAATTCATTTAACTGAAGGAAAAGCTCTAAACAAGGGCAAGAAGAAATTTTGCTACCACCATCGCTTCATGTTTTTTCAGGTTGGAGAAAATGAGGAGGGTAACGGTTTTAATACAACAAATATAATTATGCTCTAGGCAAGGTCATTGTTTGTAAACATTTTATTGTATTTTGACAAGTATGATGTTGGTGAGAGATACATTGGAGTTGAAGTTAAAAAAATGGGAAGAAGCGGTAGTTAATATATTGACAGTTGCATCTTATAGCATTCATGTGTTAGTAATTTAAAATTCTATAACATATATGAATATTCTGTGGAGCTATGTGAGATACTACAGGAAAGCAGACATCAGTTTATCTTTTTACAGGTAAATGCACAAAAGAGTGCAGATGATGGCCAGTTGTTCTTCTGTTCCCATCTTAGTCACCAATTTTGATAAAGCAGCCAAAATAAGAGGCCTGTTTCAAGGGAAGGTCTTTTAATATATCATGGGGGGCTTTTTTTAGCAAATGTATTTGATTCATTTACATAAAAGGAAATAAAGTGTATTTGAAATACTTATCCTCTTACAGATTTTTTTTTTAATATTTTCATTTGAATTTCAGAATGTGTGGGTCATACTGCTGTTCCAAACAACAGTAATTTTGATCTGAAGATAATGATACGTATATAAGCTCCCTGTAAATAGGCCATAAATTGTTTTCAGTCTAGTGGTGGTAGTGTGGTAGTTACAGTTTGAATTTGGGTGTCTGGTTAAGGGAAGAAAAATTTGGATATTTATGTTCAAAGTTATTTTTTTAAAATTATGTCATTAATAGATAAGGGATGTGCTTATCTTCTGTTCTTCTGTTAGCACTTGTTCATACTAGCGTGGCACAATTAACATTTTTGTCTTATATCAATGATCTTTTTAACCTCTTAACAAAAGCATTTTAAAGAAAACTTTCACTTTAGGAAAATGAAAATGTTTTTAAAGTGAAATCTGATACTCTGGTCCTCTGTTAGACAATGGAAGAATAGCATTTTCATTAATTCAAGCTACGTGTTGCAGTATTACTTGGTGATTTATATACTAGAGCATCTAGTTTATGAAGAAATTAATTTATGAGAATCAAGAAAGTTTGTCTAAATTCAGTGTTTCTATTTTATTACATGTAACAACATAAAAGAAGTGAATATCTTCTTTACTGTATTTTCTTTACATTCTTTCCATTGGGTGATTTTAATGACAAACACTCTTAGGATTTTCACTAAAAGAAAACACTTTCTTGCCAACAAGTGTTTATACACCATGCGTCTCTCTTCTGTTTTGTCTTTTGTCTTCTAAAGTCTGGTATAGATATTATCATGGGCCAGCAAGATTGATTCTTACTGAACTTTACCCTTCAAATGCTGCACCTGTTCAGGTAATATTTTAAAAAGAGGACGTGTACATCTTGTTGAAATAAGGTGTCATGGGGTGTTTTTTAACACCTTGCATTTCAAAAAGATTTTTTTTTCTCATATTGCAGGATAAAAGTGTGGTTCAAAATAGTAAACAGTGATGACTATAGTGGATTAAAAACTATGCATTTTAACATTTTCATCTGCTAGATATTAGTTAAAATTTGCTTTGCTTAGAAGTAAAGGTTACATAATTTCAGTGTGGTTTCCAGTACCTTAACTTGGCTTGGTAAGAGTAGGATTATTCAAACATTTCTTACGTCGTCTATTCTTATTATCACATTTTTGATATTATGGGCTGGATAGACTTATAGTGAAAACCATGGATGGAAATGCAATTTCCCTGTTCTTGGTTAAAAAAAAAAAAAAAAAAAAACCAAAGTCCACCAAAACGCAAACCAGTCAAATTGATGTTTTCAAATTAAAGAAATGGGCAGCCCACTGGTGAAATATTTCAGGAAAGAGAGCTTGTGTATCTGTTTATCATTTGGGAAAGATGAGTGTGTGTTGTTTCTGAAGGGAATCAAAGACACAGAAAGCCCCAGAGAGAGTTTGAGCAAACAATGGAAGATGGCCCGTGAAAAGCACAGCAAGGTATTTTTTGACTGAGCATGGCTAAAGAAGACGTATTATGGACTTCTCACATTTGTTTCTTTGTAGAGGTAGAATTTTATGCATTCTTTGTACATACCCAGGATTGAATCAAGATAATGCAGAGAGCAGCATTTCACCTTTTCTGTTCAAGTGATGAGTGGAGATGGGAACAGGTAACCTGCTCGGGTCAAGTAGGTAGCAATGTGCATTTGTGTGAGGAGCATGGGTTTGGTTGTTTTTTCTTGACTGGCTGAGCTATAATGATATGTACTGTCCCAAAGGTTCTTTTGCTGTATCACCTAGTTCTTTGCCTTCATTTTATGGTTTATGATTTCTATCAACAGGCTGAGATGTGACTTTTCAGGTGATATGTAATTTTCCTTTCCAGGGCAGTTAAATATCAGTATATGCTTTCTCTGTAGACACCGCTTCTCAGAGTTTGTGATGACACACCACCAGATGTAAAGTGTGCCTCTTTATTTTGCAAAACTAATACTCTCTTGCTGCTAAGAAAGTTTGAAATTCTAATGTTAATTTATAAGCTTTAAAAAACTCTGGTGCAACTATTCCAGATGTTAGACCTCTATTGCCCATAACAGTCATCTTAAAATGAATTTTTGTGGTTGTATAGTTCTAATAACAATTGAAGGATTCCTTGCTCAGGCAAATTAAAATCAGTCTCATGAGGGGGAAGGGTTTAACTAAGGAATTGGACTTATTTCCCTCATTCCTATGCATACTTCTTATGATTCCTCTTGAACCTTTTTCAGATATATTTAGCATACACACAGCCCCTCTCTGTTTTTTCATTACACCTTTTTCCCAAGCTGTCTTTCCACGTGGATCTATTTTAGACAGTTTAGTTTTGTGTCTCCATTATAGTTTTGTTCAAATTGGAATTTATACAATAGTGCATACACACATTGCTTCAAACTATTTTCTGTTGAAGTTCTATATGAAAGTTATTTGTTGCCAAAAGGTTAGCAATGCAGTGGGTAGAGAATTAAAAAAAAAACAAACTTATTTTCCTCCCTACTTCTTTTCTTCCTGTTCTAATAGCTTTTAATTCTTCTTCTTTGTGAAACAGGACCCAAATACCATTTCATCATTGTGGGGATAGAAAAGCAGCAGTACCTACAGCTGAAAATCATATGATTTAAGTAACTTGTCACAGAACAAGGATGGTGTCTGCTCTTCAATGGTGGTATTCAATAGCTTTCGGCAGCAGCTTGTCGTGGTGCTGCTGAAGGCTACCTCATCCTACTTCCAGAGTTCTGTAGATCTTTCCATCCTACACAAAGGAGCTCAACTGATACATTTCCTTCACTGCCTAATCCTGAATGAGTGCCAGGATAGTTCCATACATTGTTCTGCAGGAAGTACCAGTCTGTGGAAAAACGAATACATGACTGTCTGTTGTTACAAAGAACATGTAAACAAGGGCCATGCAAAGCTAATTCTGATTTTAAAATGCTTTTGAATGCCAAAATGTGAAATATAAATATCTTTAAAACATAGTTTTCTCATTGAATTAAGTTACATAGACAAGTGCTTATTTATGAAGTTTGGTTTGTAAATGTCTTCCTATGAAAAAGCAGTAAATTTTACTACTCACTTATTGTCTTTACTCATAAATATTCATAATTAGTATGACAGTAGGTTGATAGTGGGTTAGTTGACTTTATCCAATGTTACTTGAATTCCTGGTTATTATTTTTAGAATGCACAATAAAACTAAGAGGTAGTATGGTAGCTTTTTCAGTGACAAAGTTTGCAGCTACTGTATTTTTACGTTCAAGTTAGAGGAATTTATTAAAAATGTTGTGAAGATATCAATTCATATAAATATTATGTCAAGTTTAGAAGACAATTTGGGATTGTGGGACGAGAATAGGTACTGGTGGTAAGCTTTTGCTCACTGGAACTCTTAGGGAGTTCTTTGTTGTAGACTCAGATGTACTGCTAAAAACTTGATTAGAGCCCACCCATCAGTGTTTTGTAAGAATAACAGAAATGTGTCATGCTCTGGTATCACAGTATGAAAATTGTTTATAGACACTATTTGGGTCTTATCCGAGGTCAAACTGCAGTATTTGTTGACCTTCCTGCTTAGGCTTGATGCACTGAAAATCTGGGTTGTTAAACTTGGGAGTCATATGATTGTCTAAATCCTTACTTCTCATTCGCAATGTTCCAGAAAAACAAGGCAGAGGCAATGCAATCAAGCTTAACAGTCCTATTGCTTTTAACCATTTCTGAATTTCTGTTAGGGAAAGTGTAGCTTTTGGAAAAATAATTACCTTTTAAAATTAATTGGCGCTATTAAGCACCTTTCATCTGAAAACTGGCAAGCAACTGCAAATATTTATTAAACAATTAACTCTTTAGAAGACCTAGGCACACAGCAATACAGTGAAGTGACTTCTTATAATTACCATAGGCTTATAGTAATACTTCTAGTAACTTAAAATAATGCTTATCTTCATTTTTTGCTAGTCATACATTTAAATTGACAATCTGTTACAGAGCAAAAACTATACCTTATTTTATGGCAATTAGTATATCAATTTACTTCACGTTCTCAAAGTGCTTATTAATTTTAGCTCAAAATAGATCAAATGTACTACATGTGACTGCTGTATCATAATACTACCTATCTATTTTTAAACCTAATGGACTCTGGGAAAGTACTTTGCAAACTTTTGGCTTCGATTGCAGAGCAGGTTTCCCATGTGTTCCTGGGTAAAGTGCCTCATAATGGGGTCCTGCAGTATCCATTGGTCATTCTGGCCATGTTTCAAGCTTCTATGTTTGCTCATTAAAAAACCCTGAAATAAAGTCAGGTGAATTGTGTTAATTCTTTTTCAAAATGAGCAAGCTGGGGAAACTTCATCTTCTTCATTTCAGTCCTGAAAATGTTTAGATACTGCAAAGGAAAACTAAATTTATGCTGGAAGTCATGAGCTCAGAATCACATTAATGATACTTTGTTTTGAAAATGTTTTTTCTGTGAACTTACATTCAACACGAAAGAAATAATTATTGTTTTTGTGTGTGTAAGTTAAAAGCTTTTCAAAACTTGTTAATGTCTCTTATTAAAAATATATCAGCTATTGGAAAGCAAACAGTCTTTACCATTCTTACTCTGCAGTCGTGGAGTCATGGTTCAAAAGTTATGTTTAAGTTAATATTTATTTTGTAATGGCCAATTGGGATCTCTTTATCCCCACTGCCTGTGGTCCAAGTTAAATGTTAGGACTTTTCTATTAGGATCTCACCTCACCAAATTATCACAGTCATGAAAATGGATAAAGTAAGAAAGAGTTGCCAAGGTAATAAAGAATTTTAGTGATTTCTAGATTGAAGGCAGATGTAGAATACGACAGGTAAGTCTAAGGATTGCAGGTGAAATGTTACTAAACTGGTTGGTTCCATGGCTCTGCCAGAGCATGCAGTGGTGTTCTACACTGATTGTAGTTGGGCTTTTGAGCATAAAGGTGTGTAATTGCTGCTTGTAGTTATTCAGTCTAAGAGTTACAAAGACAAAAATACCAATGACAAGCAGCACCACAAATACCAGTATTTAATAAAATATCATAAAGTACTATTAATTATTTTTGCAGTCTGAGCTGCAT
This sequence comes from Dasyornis broadbenti, assembly GCA_013397935.1. Classification (NCBI taxonomy): domain Eukaryota; kingdom Metazoa; phylum Chordata; class Aves; order Passeriformes; family Dasyornithidae; genus Dasyornis; species Dasyornis broadbenti. The sequence continues at coordinate 2,102,218 of VZRN01005936.1, read as the reverse complement.
TGTAATTTGGGATCCAAGGGAGTACCCTTAGGTGACAAACATTGACAAATGCAATCCACAATACACTTTAGATGTTTTCATTGCTTAGCCCATGAGCCAAGGAGCAGAAGTGCGCTGTAGATTTTCTGAAGTCACTTTTCATGCTGCAGTCTTGGCCCTGGCTGAAGAGATAGCATCCCAAGGTCAGATAATTTTTTTCTATATTTCATATGAAGACATGAGCATATTAATGATGCTGCAGCCCCTCAGTTTTGCAGCTTAAATGTCTTAATCAGTATCTGTAGCAACATCAGATAAAAATGAAGGATAGCAAAACAAGATCTAGCAAATATTCGTGTTTGAGGAGTTCATTTTCTCAGCATGCCCAAAGTGTATCTATAGTTTGGTATTCATATCTTAAGTCAGCTATAGCCAAGTCATAAGTTGCTAAAATACTGAAGAATATTAAAGAAGTGGGTGTTTCATCTTTCCTTTATGCCCAGTTGGCAGTCAGTAACTAAATTAAGCTTTCCTTTCAGTTTGAGAATTGAAAAGAATTGAGATAATAAGATTATGTTAAATCAGTTTTTGGCCTTTGACTTTCTAAAATGATTGTCTATACAACTTCACCCTTAATTCTGTTTTATAGACATGGGGCATTGTCCTTTAAATTTAAATGGCTGAAAAATTGGGTTAATGAGGGGTTAGGCTATTTTCTTCTCCATCTGCAGTGATAGGCCAGACCTTTTTATCTAGAAAAATTTTGCCTACACTACACTCTTGGAGGCTTGCATCCTACAATTTTTTTTTTCTAATAACGTGAGAGAATAAAACTCTTCTAATTGTTTGAGACTACTGGTGAAGATGCCTTTTCTTGCTCTGTAACTTACCCTCAAGCTCAGGTTTTGCCTTCACTAGTGGTTTCAGATGCAGAGCCCTCATTCTGTCCTCCCTTGGCTCCTTGTTTCAGTTTTACCTCTGCCTTGTGCCAGCTCCCTAAAGCAGTCTTGCATCAGTTCTCAATTCTTTCCCTGTTAGCCCTTCCTCAGCTTTTTTTTGCCTTTCCTCCTCCCAGTTCTGTTGCGAAATTCTAATTTTTGACTGAATGTTGGTGACATTCTGGTGTATTCTAATATTTTTATGTTTCTCTGCTTGTGTCATAGTTGTTCCTGAAGTGGACACTTAATGGTAGAGAAAAGGAGAATATTTTAATTTTAAGCTGAGTTTTAATGGGTCAGTAATTACTTGTAAGCAAAGAAGCAAGCCTAGTTTCCTTTATCTTTCGTATTTCAACCTGTTTTAGCAATAATTAAAGTTGCTGGTGTAAATATGTTTTGAACAGATCTATGTCACTCAATATGTTTTCTTAGGAGGCCTTAATTCGGGGTTTATTTGATTTAGGATAAAAAATCAGACCTTATTAAATGTGTCTTTTTTATGTGTATTTATAATTCTCTTAATCTGTAATATGTCAGCCAATTTACATTGTTTACTGTCAGAAGTCTGATGTTAATCCATCTTCTTGTCTGATGCAAAAAAAAAATTAGCAACAATGTTTGAACTTGAGGATGCCAATTTAAGCATGAAACATCAAAATAAGTCTTATTTTTAATTTAAAAAAAAACCAGTCCATTTTATTTGAAATTGTTTCCATGTGTATGGCTGAGTTTTCTATTAAATTTCAGGCTACCAATTATTTTTAGACTACATAAATTAATGAGAATAGATGGAATGTATGATTAGAAATTTTGGTGTATTGAGCAGTCAGGCTGAACTGAGAAATACTTCAATGTATAATATGTGAAACAAAATTATATCAAAGAGGTATTTGCAAAACCAGAGGTGCAGAAGGATTCTGTGAGGGCAGAGAGAATATCTGAACTAAGCCTCTACTGCACGCTGCCCGGGACATGAGTAATAAGTGGCCTCTTGTCTCACAGGTGGCTGTGTCCAGTCAGGTGTCTGGGTCCTTGTATCTCTAGATATAAATTCACTTCTTTAAAGGAGTGAAACATAATTTCAGTAAAAACTGTCCAAATGAGGGGAAGGAGGAGACAAAGTCTGCTTTTCAATAATACTGCCTAATATATGTTCATGTAATGATGTTCATATATGATGTTCGGAATGAAAATATTTACCTAGAGACATAAATTGTATTTTTCAGTAGTATTGAGAAGAATTTGTCTTTGCAGGAAAGAAGAGTTAAAGGTTCATGCTGAGTTTGTTGCCCTGCTATTTTCATATCTACTCTAGATGAGTTGCCAGCATTTTGTTATCAGGGCTGTTAGTTACGGTTTTGTTTGCAGTTCTTCTGAAAGTATGCTTTTCTTATCTCTATTCCTTGAGCTGGTTGCTTTAAGTAGAACAAAATTTGTACCCAGAATATCAGCCTTTCTTTCCTATTTCTTAGAGTGAGTATATATGCACCCATTTTTCCTTAGAGCAAGGAAGGAACATAAACTTTGTGTTTCAACATGAATAATGATGAGGCTGCAAGTTTTCTAGCAATGCATAAATGCATTGTTAGCCTTGCACTATTTTCCAGAAAAATTATGTATCAGCAGTGTTTTCAAAAATTGTAATAATACTTTGTTTTATTTGCCTGATAAATTAAGCTGATATTTTCTTCTGAAAAGGTTAACTTTACAGAAACAAAGGAATGCAGATGTCATAGGTTACCTAATAATACATAAGCACTCGTTTTCACTTCAGATTTGCGTTCATTTAGACTTTTATTTCTTGTAGTTTAGGTATTGGGCTTTTTTATCATATTAGAAAGGTGAGGAGAGGGCTCAGTTACTGCAATTACTAAGATAATTATTTTGATCCTTCTCTTAAATGGGATGCCATGTGTTTCCTTCCACCCACCCTTCCAAGAGTGGAGGAAGGTGGATCTTATAGTGGAAATAAGTTTAGAAAAAATGGCCCAATGTAGTGCAGCTGTTACCTCATTTTGGCAGTTGGCACTTTTCTTGGGTAGATTTTAACTTGAGAGGAATTGGAAGAAAACCAGAACCTTCCCACATGCCATGTGACTCCCAGAAATAACAATTCTGTATTGAGCTTGTTAGGAAGAGCTATGAGCATCTGAGACTGGCTCAAAGTGAAACATGTTTGTTCTTCCAGGAGGAAGAAATGAAGCCTCTGGCTAGTTACAAACTTTTAAGCATTTTTTCTCAAAATGGTTCAAGTAAATTAAGATAAAAACTCAAGAGATATCTTCCAGCTCTGCTAAATTAGAGTTTTATTTCCCAGAAATAAGAAGGGCCTGTACAATGCTATCATGAGATGGACTTCACCCATTCAAAACATTTTTTTTCTTTTGGAATAATCATGATTAGTACGGCCTATCCTATGATATGACCACCGCCAGATGAAGGATAACGTTCTCAGTTATTAACAGGAACCCCCTAGATGGTAAAGCCTGTTTGGCAAATGTTCTGCTCTCCTTGTGTGCCATCTGCAGTGGAGGTGTGCACTGAAGCACACAGTGGTACAGAAGAGTCACTGTGTCTTCCTTGTTCAGGAGGGTATGGGGTTGATTGTCACTGCTTTGAGAAGCTGCTTTTAGTGGCAATTCACAGTATGAAATACAGTGACTTTTAGAATGCATTTTTAATTACTCTTTGCTCTTATTTCTCTTTAGAGAAAATTAATGGTAAATGCAATTACAGCTAATGGATGTTCTTGTATCTAATTAAAAAATAGCTTCACGAAGATTTGCTGTGGTTTACCTGTCAATTAAAAGTTTATATTACACATGATTTAAAATTATTTCTTTATTTAATTTAAATATTGTTACTGTGGAAAAGTTTATTCTTCATGAAATCTAATGGAGTGAGCTCTATTACAACTAGCCAGCATAACAAAAACCTATTTATTAGAAAGAAAATACTTGGTTTTTAAACAAAATGCAGAATTGTCTTCTCAGAATAAAAATGGTGTGTATTATCAAGCACTCATTTTGCACTAAAAATAACCAAAAATTTTATGTTCAGCACAGTTTATAACTTATTCTCTGTAAGCTGGCGAAGGAATCAGTAGTTTCTTTTGATCTTTTTTAAAAAAAAACTTTGATCATGTTGCTTTGAAAGGGAAAATACAATTGAAAGGTTGAGGATACAGTATTAAGGAACTACATCTTTGCTGTCGTTCATATTGCATGAGGAGCTGGCATGCCATGTGAATTGTGTGACTTTGTTCAGAGAATTACGAAGATTGGTGTATTTTATCCATAAAAAAAAAGAAAAGAAACACTGTGCATTTAATCTTGTAGTGTTTCTATCCTGCAAAGTGCTTTCTGCTTTCCTCTGCTTTTTAACAAATATAAAAACAAATTAAATATACTTGTAGTCGTGCATTTATCTCATTCTTTGTAAATGGAAGAGTGAAAGATCTTTTGACCATTCTACCTGTCCAAGCTTTAGTTGTTTTGGCCTTCATTGTAAAGTAACACTTGGGAATGCCATAGGGTAGTCTGGACTGAGAAGCAAAGTGCCTGTTGCTTACCGGTAAACACGTTTCATAAATAGCCAAAGGGAGATGTTTAATTTTAAGACTTTTTTTTTTTAACTTGGTAAATTATTTCTGTTATATCCGAATGTGAATACTATTTAAGAATATATTCAGACTGCTAATAAATGAGTTCTCCTTTTGTGAAATAAAATTAATATATTAGAATTTATAAATTAAAACCCATCACAAATAGGGAAAAAAATAAAATCTGTGCACTTTGATGCTGCCTCACTAAGAAAAATAGCCAGTAATTAGAACATTGGTGTGTGAATTATTTCCCCTCTAAAAAGTCTGAGATATTCAGTAGTGTTTATACAACACATTACAGATGAATGACTGAGTACTTTTAAAATTTTCTGTTCAGTCTTACAGTTTTTGTACCTCACACTTTGTTCAGTCTTAAACCAACAGATGACATTTGTTACTCCATTTAAGTGCAGACTAACATAAATTTTATAAACACAGCATAATTAACTTCAGTATATGAAGAAATCTTATTTTCTGAGCTGTGCTTCTGATGTCTCTGCATTTGTGCAAGTTCCTGTAGTTGAGATCCCATTTACTTAGCACAAGGTGTATTTGGGTATGTAGAGAACTCTGAAATGCCCTCTTACACATTCTGCAGCCTCTTGTCCTGTGGCCAGCATCATCCTCTCTACTTTTCAGGATTTAATGCCAGTGTTCTGCTCTAGCTGCTCTGGGATACAGTGCTTCACTCATTCCACTGTTTGTAGGGTATCTGAAGCTGAGCAGGCTGGTAGGACTGGAGGGACCAGGACTCTCTGGGGCAGCCTGTAGTCTGGTAAAGCACTGGAGTATAGGGGCTGTGCAGTGGTGAGCACGTCTTTGCAGCACATGGCCAAATATTCTGTACTTCAGACTGTACTTTATGGAAGCCACTACTGTATTCTAATTTGCACTGTGTACTCCTTCAGTCTATGAAAAAGCACTATCCCTTCCAATACAGTTACTTTGGGTTTGCTTGGTTTCTTATTTGGATATTTTTCTATTTGAACCTAAATGTCATATAAGAGCACTCCAGTTTTGGAAGAAAATGAAGGTATGAATTTAAAAGATTTAGCTCAAGGTGGAGTTCAGTTGGTTTTGTTCATTTTTTTCCACTAGGAAGTGTAGTGGTGATTTGAAATGCAGATAGGCTTCCTGAAAGAGCTACTAAAATGGCACTAGTTACTCTAGTATTTAGCATTCTGGTCTTTTACTGTACAGTACAGATCTGATAGTAAAGTGTAGCTGTTAATATAGTGAGAATAGTTTTTGCCTACGAGACTTTAGTTTAGGTGAACATTTTACTGATGTCCCTTCTCTTACTTCCTCCCATTATCCTGTGCCAAAAATTATCTGTAAATGTGACTCCAGATCTCTTACGGTTAATAATAATTTGTTATATGAGGCACTCTGACTTACGACACACAATGCTTGATGTTAGGCGTTTCCACACCTAAGTGTGCCTCATATAGCGCAGTTCCCCTTACAAGTTCCTTTAACTAAGTGGCTAAACCAAGGAAGGATAGACCAAACCTGTAGATTTTGGAAAAAGTAGAGCTCTTCTACCCAAAACTTCCTGTAGCCAAGATCCTCTCCACAGGAGCTGCTCATCTGCAGGAGCCTTTATGGTTCGTGTGAGAGTCAGATCTTCAGCATCCTTGTTCTGATGGGAGAATGGCCAGAATGGAAGCAGGGGGCTTCACCTCAAACCCAGTCAGATACTAAGCACAATATCTGTGTGGTACTTCTAATTCACGAACTTCACTTTACCCCTTTTTGGATCAATAACCCATTAATGCTCATTCTTAATCAACAGTAGTAATTAGTTTAGTTTGATGTAAATTACGTGGACCAAAACCTTTATTTACTGTTAGGTTTGTTAGAGAGACAGAGCTACTGACATCTTGCTAAATGGCTTCAAAATTTAATCTTAGATTTTAATTTAAAAAGTCCATACGCTTACATATTTTTTCTAGACCTCATTGGTTCAAAAGCAGAAACACCTTGATCCTGGAAGACTACTAATGTATGTAAATATAACATAAATTACTTACATAGGTACCTTCTCTTTTGCTGAGAAGTTAACAGGGTTTGTACAAAACTTCTGATTGGCTGTCAAACTACCATAAATTGTGCTAGAAAGTAACTATGGAAGGTTGTTTGAGCAGTGTGTGATTTGGAAGGGCATGGACCAAGCAGATTTCACAAGTACTTTAAAATCTCTTGTATTTATGTGAAAGCAACTGTTTCAAAGATGGTTCCTGGCTACCCTTTGTTTTATTATGGAGCAATTGTGTAATTTTTATTCACATTCTGCCAATGTCGATCTTGCAGTCTGGACTGTTGTATTGGCAAGCACCAGTGAGCACAGCACCTTGAAAGAAGGTGAGAAGCCCCATGCTGTGAGAAAAATACAGAGCAAGGTGATGTGTTAGGAGAGAAATCCAGTTGTCTTTGGCAAATGGGACAGTTTTGTGGAAGATTTGGCCTTTATGCTGAGAGAGTTCTCTGTTGCCTTCTTGTCAGCACTAGATTTGGGACCATGACTACAAAGTATTTGATTTCAAAAAGACCAGATTATGTGTTGGTAGAAATGAGGAAACTTGATCTGATGCCTTGGTATGTGTACACAGAAAATCACATCATCTTTGATAAATTTGTCAAATTTTGACAAGAAAACTAATGGGAAGAGTAAGAACTTTTAGCTTACATATGAAAAATCAGATGCTGAATTTGATGTTTTTCTTTCTATTTTTTTTTTACTCCAAGTTCTCATTTTTTTTTATTCATTTTGTATCATCATGGTTAACAAGTAAACAATGCTGGTTGACCATGTGAGCTTAAATTAATGCTTGCTGATTAGAGCTGAAGGTATAAAATATGTGCTGCAGTTAAGCTAGTGTACAGTAGGTGCCAGTAGAGACCTACGGAGTCAAAATAGAAATATGAGCAGTGTTTCCATAGTAACAACTTCCTCCTGGCAGTCCTATTTATAGCAGTGCTGCAGTCCCAGCCTCAGTGCAGCTCTCGGAGGGACTCGCTAGGAAGGGTTAACCTTGGTAGAAAAAATGTAGGCATAAAGGTACACTAAGACTGTATGGGTTTGCTTTCTTTTATTAAACAATGAAGTTACTGATTGTGTTTATTTTCTTTATGTATGTTTTGAGAAATCTTTATTTCAAAATGGAGAGCCATTAAATCTGTAAGCTGTGAGCAAATACTGCTCCTCCTTCAGTGTGTTTAAGAAGAAATGCAACCTAGTGGAATAGTGCTGGATGTATAGTGAAAATCAAAACACATCTGCTTTTTCAAGAGCCTTTTTCTGACTTTCTACCCATAATTCCTTCTGAAATATGCATGCCTGGCAAGACTCAAAATGGATTGTGTTCAATTACATAATTTCGGATGAAAATGTAGGGGGTTTTTTAAGTTACAAAATGGCTATCTGTATGCTTTGTTTTACATCCTTTTCTCTCAAGATTTATATAACAACTAGAAAAATACCATACATACTGCCTCAGACTTATAGCACAGACAGTCTATGTTTTTTAGTATATCTTTATTGTGTAATAAATTTGAGTGTCATTAAGTGCTTTTAAACTTTTGTATTTTCTGATTCAAAATTAGACACTTAAATTGTTTTCTTTTTATGAAATGTGTTGGTTGTCTTTTTCAACTTACAAATATTTTATTGGTCAATAAGAGACCTACAAAATTTAGCAAGCTCTTAAAAATGGAGGATCCCTCCCTAACTCTTTGTACCAAGTAGTTGCTCATTTCTTTTGTAATAAATAATAAATGCTGAAGTTGAATTTTCATCCTTCATCCTTGAAATAACTGATGCATAAAGGAGAAAATGTGTTTCATCAAGTCATCAATTTTTAAAGCAAATAAATAAACTTTCTTTAACCTCTAGGGACAAAAAAGTTCTTTATTAGTCAGTTATAAGGTTTAAGTTATTTTTTCCACTCATTACAAAAAAAACAAATATGCAGAAAATGCTGTATGTCTCTTTAATGCAGACAAAGGCCTCTTGTGAAAAAAATAAATACTTCAATTTAAAATAATACGTTTAATATAAGATAGAAAATAATATTTTTATTTAAAGAAATAGAACATGAAACCAGAAAAATACTAAGTTACAAGTTTTAGAATTCATACCTAAATTTTAGTTAGCTGTATGTGATCTGAAATTTGTTTTGTATCATAAACCCATTTTTCTAGGTCCTGTCAAGGAATACAGTCAATTGTCTTAAAAACTCTTGTTCTAGATTGCAAGATTCTCAAGGTTAACCTTCATTAAATACTAGAGAATGGTGCTATTTGAACAGTCCTGCTTTGCCTGAATATAGAAAAGTGCACATATTATCCTTTAAAAATATTTAAAACTATTTCCAAGTAAAGTTACAACACATGGTAACATGCTGTTACTCAGCCATCTGGGTCCTTTGAGGAGAGGAGTATTCTCTCTTTCTTAATCCTTCATTTTTAAGGCTTGACTGGTAGGGTAATGTTTCTTCTTAGAAATTGAGAAATATTGTTTTAGCAGAGATTATTAAAAATAAATTGTCCATGTAGCTACCTGGTAAATTTTTTTTCAGTAAGAAGCTGGGAGGTCTGTGGCTGGGTTATAGTGCTGTGTGTTGTAATGTGCGACAGGATATCAGCCCTGGGAAGTCTGCCCAAGGTTATGGATTGGCCATCAGGAAAAGTAAAAATGGCTTTCTTTCCTTTATCAGCTTAGAGGACCACAACATTAGCCCTTGTCCTTGGCTATCATCATTATGTTGCTTTTTATAAAATAGTGGGAAAGTTTTTACTGAAATACTATTTATCAAAATCCTGGAATTTCCAGATGCAATATTTAAATTCATAGTTGAATGTCTTACCCACCAGTCTGAGTTTTTTAATGGGTTTCAAAATTTTGCCAAGATTTGGTGGCCGGAAGATAGCAAAAATAAAACTTCTGTCTAAAGGAATTTAACATTTCAGTGTTGACTTTTGCTGCAAGAAACTGGAACTTTATTATGTCCTACAGAACAGAAATTTCAGATTCTGCTTTGCATTCTGTTCTTACTATATAACATATAAATTACTTGGTGTGAATAATTAATTGGGAGATCAGTGTGTCAATAAGATGAAAGATTAAGTAAAAGGAAGTAGGAAGTTCCGCCTTTAAAATCATGGACTTCATTTGAAGACATTGAAAGCCATGTGGGATGTGGGTTTGTATGGTTGTTTTTTGTATAGTCATTGGGCAGTGCCAATCAATGCCAAGAGTTTCCTAGGTTAAGAAAGTGTATTACTAGCTGTGAAAATATGACCAGCACTTTCTTTTCATGTTTTATGTGTGCAGAACTTCTATGACTGTCTACACTGACAGTAGTTCATAAAATTCTGGCAAATTCAGGCTTTTTCTTAGGATCTCTTCTAACAATTCCTTTTTGGTAACCTGTTTTCACTTAAACCACTTACTTCTGTGATGTCAGAAAATAAGTATTTATGATTCCTATTTTTGGCACGGACCTCATGTGTCCGAGTTAGATATTTGGGTGTATTAAGAGTCCTGAATTTTTGTGGGCACAATTGCTCTGTGGTAGTTTCCACATCTCTCCATGGACTTGAGATGGCTGACAGACTCTAACTTATGTCATGTGAATGTTGTAAATTACTGTCTTTTAGATCAGGGAAACAAAATGGGTTAGTTGAAGACCTGTGTGAAAGATAAGATGACAGTAGTGTAAAGACTCAGAACCAATGGGAGAGGAGAGAGACAAGATAAGCACACCATCATAGCAGGTAGCTTTGTTTACTGGAGAAAACAGCCCAGATCAGAGAGAATATTAGTCTTTTGGAAAGATTCCCTGAATGCCCAAAGACTTTGTGATGAGCTGCAGGGGGAGCACATCTGTACAATTCCAGAGAGGCTCTTCAGCCCCAGAGAGTTCTCCAGGCAGGGAATAAGCATCTTGATGTTGTCTTAAATATTCTTTATATTGTTCTATAAGAGTTGCATGGCCTTACTCTATTTTATATATGGCATATAATAAATCCCCTCTGCCTATTTGTGACCCCTGGTAAGGCAAATGGATCCTCATGATCTTCACTACCTCTTGTTTGTGGCAGCAGAGCCTTGAACCAATGGGATGTCATGGATGTCATAATTGGTCTTGGAACAGAGCAGATGAAAGTCTAGAAGGCATGAGGTGGCTTCCAGGGAAGGCTGCAGCACCAGACCCTGATGGAAGAGCAGCCTGATCACCACCAAGATAGCTGATGCTCACCCGAATTGGCAAATGGCTGTCTAGAATGTAAGGATTTAGACAGTTGGTTTCACATTTTGAACAGGGTTGGAGGAAGAAGTTACATTTCCAGAGTATCTGGAGCCTGAAAACACGGGGCATTCCTGGGCTTTGTGTGAAGTCTAGAAATGTAACCTGTTGTGCTGGCTGGGCCCAATCACAAGTATAGCAGTGCCCATGAAGAAGAGCATAGCCAAATCTGTAAGGTCTGTCAGTCAGCATTTTTATTGTTTTGTCATTGTCATGGGCAGTTTGTCAGCATGAGGGTGTTTTCTGAGGCACAGGCCTGTTACGAAATGGTTATATAATGTCCAAGGGTGGGTAACTGCTGACATTTGAAAACTATGCAGTGAGAAGTATGGTGGTAAAAAATGAGAGGTATGTCTTTAACACGTGTTGACTGTAAGACAGGAGACAGATTGTGGAAAAGATATTTCAATCTTTCTTAAGAATAGCCTAAGTTTTTAAGAAGCCATGTCGCAGATGTGCAGAAATGTATGGGTTTCCATTTTCACAAAAATGAGTATTTAGTATTGCCCATTGTAAACATGCAAAATTACGTAAATTGCAAATTAATATGTTAAATACAGCTTTCAATTTATTTTCCTTATATTTTGTGCTATTAAAAATGAGACTTTCTAGACTTACTCCACAGTTGAAAATACTAAAATTTCTTGTGAAAGAATTAAATCTTACCAGCAAAAGATTAAATGCATTTGGTTCATTTGTGGAGTAAGTAGAACCCAATTTGAAAAAATACAATGCAATTGTGCTTAAATGTGTGATAGAATTCAACTTCCTCATTGATTTTTTTCCACAAAGGAGGAAAATGTTTTTTCCCTCCAGTAATAAAGTAAGTTTATTCAGTAGCGTTTACAAGTAGCTTCCTTGCTTAGAAAGTTGATTAGTTGAAAGCATGAGATTAATAATTATTAGATTCCACCTGGTTATGTTTGCTATGATGATGTAGTACTCCATCTTAATAACAGGGGAGGAACTGCAGAGTAGTTACTTTTGGTTTTTTTTCCACACATGATTGTGGTAAATTAAAAAAATGTCTGTCTGCTCTCTGATCTTTACTTCTGAACAGGGTGTTTATAGTACTCTAACATAAAATGTATATTTAAATATTAAGTGTAATGCATTAAAAAGTTATGAAAACACATACTAGAGAAATTATTGCTTTTCTGTTTTTTTTTTTTTTTTAAAACAGAACACTTCAATTTACATGACAAAAGACTTTTCATAGTCTAAACTAGTACATCATAGAGCTTTCCTTAACAGGAAGTAGAAGGAGAGTCGTGGTTAGCAAACACTGCAGACAGGAAGCTCGACACATGCACAGCTCTTAGTGGCGCTGGGTTGTCCAGCTCCCTTTAGATGTCTTCTCTTTTGCTTTTGTGAGAGTAGCTGGTGTGTGTGGATGGCAGGGCACAAGGAGATCCCTTGTAACCAGTGCACAGGAACAGCCACAGCGCTGCAGAGACTGGAAGGGTTTGCTAATCGCCTCTTCCATAGGCACTCCAAGAATGGTGAGCATGAGCAGGCAGCGACTCTGGAAAATGAGAGCCCACAGTGCTCTGGGTTCACTGTCCACTGGGACGAATCAAGTAAGTGTGGGGAGGGGTTTGTTTCTTTTATAGGTATTTGCTCTTCAGTTTGCCTCATAAATGAAGTGTGAACACTGATACGTTCTGAGGCAATTCTATCATTCGCTTCCTAAAGGTATTAATGGGAAGAAGAGCATATTGCATCAAGCAGGGGGAAATGGGGGCTAGTCCATGGACTGGTGGCTAGCGGGAGAATTTATCCCTCATTCCTCCTTTTCTTTCAAAGCACAGTTGACTTGTTTTGGCAAGCCCCCACCCCAGTTCTTACTTCTAAATTGCTTCTTTCATTTTCAAATTAAATCAGCAAGTTCGGCAGAAATAGAAGACTCTAACTACAGACTAGAATGTTTAAACTTTGGAATAGGAGACATTGCTGCACAGATTAAACTTCTGATTATAGGGATTTTCATCATTCATAGTTTTATTTTAAAGGATATATTCATTAGAAACTCTCTATATAATGGTAAACAGTATAAAATCGTGTTTGATTTTAACTATTACATATTAACTTAGTGTGGGAATGCTGATTAGCTTTAATTTCTTAAATAGTGAACAGTTTGCAGTATTATTTGTATGGATTAAAGGTTTTTATCGTTGTATTTAGAGTAATAAAAGTTTTCCAAAAAATCACAATCTAAATAAATTGACATTTGATTTTCTTTTTTTTTTTTTTTTTTTTAATTTTAAAGCTGTGTAGTATTTTGCAAAGCAATTCTTGTCTCTGGTTAAATACTCATTTTAAAATGTTACAATATGGTAATTTATGATAATTTTGTTCCAAATTTCAGATTCATTGATGGATTTGAGCTAGCACAATTATTTCAGTTGAAGATAGGCCATGTTGGAAATGCTTAGCATCACAGTGTTACCATGAAGAAAACCAGTATTTGTACTTCTTACTTGAAATTTAAAATATTATATGAGTAGGGAGTGAATCTATTCTCAGAGGATAAGCAGTAAACATGGAAACAAAAAGGTGTTAATGCAGGAATCTAAAATAGATTAAATCTAGGTCTCCCAAACGAGATGGGAGAGAATTGACTCGTTTTGTTGGGAAGATAAATGATGAAAGTGCATAAATTCTGAGCTTTCACTTCTCCAAAATATTTTCAGCTTGGTAAAAATAGGCGCATACTTGTGTTTATGTAGAAGCTCTTTTTGATGTAAATAGCTATTTGAAAAAATAACACTGAAACATTTTTGTTTATATAACATGAAGAAAAAAATGGTAATGACCTACTGACACTCACAAATTACGACCTGTTTGTGTACAAGTCTCTACTTCTTCCCCCTCTGTTTAAGGCAGGCTTCCTAGTGTGACATGTTTGATGAGGAAATGGACTGTCGTGTCTCTTGATAAACATGGTGAAAATGGCTGTTCTGTGAATGCTATTTTAAGTTGTAATTAAGCAGAGCAGTTACATGCAGTTTTGTGAGCTGAAGTTGCTGAGCTGGTAGCTGAATGGTGGCTGACTATGTAGCTTTGGTTTTGGGGTGAAATTCTAAATCTTTATCCTGAAACTCTACGTTTCAGTCTCTAGACTATTTAAAAAAAATAATAATTTAAATTACTGTAGGTACCCATTAACTGAGTGCATGTTTAAAGGTTCTTATTTTACTACCACTGTAGCCAGTGTGATAGAGAAGATAAGGAGTACAGTGGAGGAAGTATTTCTGTCTACTCCTGACTCCTAATTAGATCTTCAGAAAAATACATCACCTGTGAAAATAGTTTGTAAAACATGAAAGAGAAACAAGGTGTTTGGGGTTTTTTGTTAATTTCATTTTGGTTGGCTTGTTTGTTTGGGGATCATATTCTTTTGTTGTGGAGGTTTTTTATATCCCAAGAGTGCAATGTCGTAGAATTGCCTAGAGTCACTGAATTCAGCTTGTAGATTATTTTCACAGAAAGTTTAATGAATAAGCAGTGTTTTAGGAACATGCTGCTGTTTGTCTTGGAAGGATATTTGAATATTCACAAATATTCTGCCTATATCACTGCAATTTAGAAACGTTGGTGTAAAGTTTTAGGTGAAGCTACTTAGCAGACAGCATGAATTACTCTTGAACTTCAAGGCAAAAGCACTCTAATTCCTGAAAAAAATTTGGAAAGTGACTTCTCAGAATTCTTGTTGTTTTAGGTACAATCCATTTGAAAAAGAAGTTAATGTATTTATATCTTCTGCTGTAATGAAATACAGTAGCAGGTCTGTTTCTGTTCTTTTACAAGCAGTTTCAGCTGAAGCTCTGGGTTTGCTGAAGGAGAAGGAGCTGCTGCTCATTTGAGTGGATGGACTTTGTGTTGGCAGTCTCTGTTGTTGGTGTTGTGGGTTTGAGTAAATTGCCGTGTGGTCTTTGGCCTCAGGGGATTTTCAGTAGTTGAGTTTGAAACTTAACATCTTAACCGTAAAGCATATGAGTTAACATCTTAACTGTTAAGCGTACGGTTTCTCCAACTTGCCTTGGATACTAGGTTGATGCATGAAATTAATGTATTTTGTAATATCCTCAGAGTCCAGTAGGGCAGAGGTGTCTCAGGGTACCACAGGCCTTGAAATCTGTTTTAAAAAGCTGAATGAGCACACATGTGATGGTACAGCCTCGACTGGTAACCAGGTCAGTTGTGCTGCACTGCCCAAGGGTGAAAGGGACATGATGGGAGCCATCAGAACGATGCATTTCATTCTTTGTTTAGATGTCTTGACTGTGATCTCTTGCAACTATATGGAACCTACATTTTGATTTTTGCTTTGTTTTCTTAGTTGTTTGTTGCTCTTTGAAAAATTGAAATGGGAAAGGAAAGGAAAGGAGAATGAGGCTGCTTGGTTTTGAATGCAGAGACAGTAAGATCAGCGTGAATCTTATATTCTTGAACCAATACAAGTGTTTTCCAAATCTGCATAACAATATCAACAACTTGGACAATTGAAATGGTCAGGAGAGTCACTACTGGTGCATCTGCCATCTTCATAGTCCCCAAACTGAAAGTGGATGGGTGATGAATAGTCACAGGAATATAATTTGATCTATAACTGATTCAAAATAATACCAGTATACTTCCAAATACAGAGGAATGATTTATAGAGATTTAGCTGAATAGTTACTTGTATATGTGTGTGTAGAGCGAGAAAAATGCATGTGAAATATGAAATAATGTACAGAGCATACTGTATGAAGTGCTTAAAGCTTTAGAATAACTACTAGTTGGGTACAAGTCAACAGATAATTCTGGTCTAAGGTTGCCATGGAAACAACCAGTGCTTGATATAATTGAGAACATCTTAAACCCTCCTGGTGTTTGCATGCTTTTTTCCCCTGCCATTTTGAGTTGCTTTAGACATGAGTAGGTAGCATTGGTCAGAACAGTAGCAGTTAATGAGAAAAACCAAATACCCGTGTCCTGAATATTGATTTTGATATTCTACTTGGTATCTTGTGCTTCGTAGTTTTTTGCATCACAAGGAGCTCATAAGGAAGAACAGCTCTCTGGATTCTGTGTGCTCTCTTTCTAGTTAGTGTCTAAGTGTGTTTAGAGATTGAAGCACTGATTTGGTAGCAATTAACATACTTCATCAACTGTTGGATTAATATTTGGAGCAATATGTTTCTGAAAACTAGCTCTTCAGCATGAATGGTAAGTCTTTTCTATTCCCTTTTGACACATTTTTTTGTTCCATCTTTACAATCAGGAAAAATCTACCAGGTTTCCCTTTCTTGTCTGCAGAGCTGCATCGGCTGCTGATTTCTTTGTTTTTGTAATCGACTCACTGTGGGTTTCTATATAAAATTATTAGTCTTAAAGGTCTGCAGTTTTTTATTAAACGGTTTGCTTTGCATGGCTGGTATTTAGTGTTTAAAATTTTGTTTTAAAGCTTTCTTTTAGAAATACCTGATTTGAACAATTTTGTAATGGAATATATACATGTCGGTTCACTTAATTTTCTGTGCCACTCATAATAAATTATTTTATGTGAATTGATACAAATCAGAGAGGACTTCTGAAATTATTATAATCATCACCTAAAAATTCTAAACAGGCTTTTGTTGTTTTTCATCTGAACCAGCTTATTCTGCTATGATTTTTAATCTTCTATATGCTGGGATGGCAGAATAGTTGAGGTCATTCATGGAAGTAAGGGAGGGGAGTCTCATTTGAAATGAGATACTATAATAGATCTAGTAAACTTATCAGGCAGGTATTTACTTTCCAAAACCACTCTGACTACTTATTATAAGGTACTTTGACTATAATGGAGTTATGAAGTGCTATATTCTACTTGTAATATTATTGAAAGTTGTTTTTTAAATGTATAGACTCTGTAAATTTGTTTCCTTAGAAAAATATATCCTTTGAAAATTGTTTGCTTAAAGCCCAAATATGCTAGTTTCCAAAATTATGCCTTTTTGTTTCAAACAGATAGTCTGGAGCTTTGGAAAATGACTTAAGACAGAGATTTCTTGAAAAGAAAGAGCAGTTAATTGTGTATGTGGGGTTTGTGTGCATATGTGTCTGTGTGGTTTTGCTTAATCCTACAAATTTAAAGGACCATTTTTACAAAGATTTTACTTGTGTACATGGCATGAGATAAAGACTGGGAGGAGTTATCCCACTGCCTTATCTAATATCAGCTTGTCTATACTTATCTCATACAAATGTGTTGAGGTCATCTTCCCCAGAATGGAAAGTGTGGCTGTCATTTCCTTGGTGTACAAATGTCACAGCTGATACAGTTATTAAGACAGTGTTTCAGTACTGTGTACATACATGACAGAGATTTGTGGTACAGCATCATTCATGGCTGTTTAAGTAAACCTAAATACAGGCTGTCCCTGAAAGTGGTGTCCCAGCCTCTGGTGTGTGCTCCCTGCATCCCTGCAGGGATGCTGGCAGGTGGGAGCACAGCATGGACCTGGTGGGGTGTTGATGTGACCACACAGGCCCACAGCCAGCCTGCATTTGCCCCACAGGGACACGATGGCATCCCAACATCCCCGCCAGCACCTGCCCATGCTCAGCCTCTGGGGGAAGTGGTGGGGGAAGCGCCAGCCTCCCTGCACTTCCTCCGTGTCACGCGGTCACCTCGTCTGCTCATGGAGAGGTCTCTCCTGGGGTCAGAAAGTCTCTGCTTTTCACCAGTTGTTACCAGGCTGGGTTTTCCATTGCATTTCCCTCTGTTGTAGGTTCCACAGGAATTCAGATTTGTGGAAATCAGTTTGGTGAATTTTGAATTTTGGGTGATTTTGGTTTGGATAATCTCTTAAGGCTGAGACACAAAGGAATAAATTTCACACAAGCTAGGTGACAAAGATGTTATAGTTGTTTTTAACCTCAACAGTTGTGTTGGTTTTTTGTTTGTTTATTGGTGTGGGTTTTTTGGGGAGTGGTCGTTGTTTTTAGGGTTGGGGTTTTTTTATTTCACCTGGGGGTTTATTCTGCAATTTGCATCTGTGGATTTCATTCATCTTGACATACAGGCTCCCAGTTACATTTAAAAAAATAGAAATTAATAGCAACTTTTAACAGGTGTTGATTTCCAATGAAAAATACCTATAAATGAGTCTAATTTTGACAAGAGAAAGGTGACAATCTCCTGCTCCCTCAAGATTAAGTCTGCTGTAAACGTTTCCGTATTTGAACCACTTATGCTTTTCAATGCACTTTTGTGGCTGTCTTCACTGCAGCAGTGTTACATTACACCCTGTCAGCAGATAAAATCAGATGCTTTCCTTGTGAAAGATGGCGAAGATGCAAGTGAAACCTTGATGAAAAAATGATGTATCTTCTTCAATTGCAAGTATAAGTAGCTAATTTTTTTTCCTTTTATTTCTTTTTTTTTTTTTACCCTCCCCAAAATAAGCTCTGGTTATATGATTAGGGTTTTTTTTCTAGAAGGACTCAAAGGAAAAGCTGGTATTCTGTTTTTTGTTTTGAATTGCTTGAACAGATAAAACCTAAGGTCAAGGAACTTTATAGCCCCAGCTCCCAGAAGTGAAAGATACAGTCTGCTAAATCTTCTGTTTCACTAAGAATAGACTTAATATTCTGAAGTGTCACTAATTACGTGATTGGGCTACTACTTTCCAATACAACAAATAGAGGTAATTGGTAATACAGACATTTGCACTCAAAAGACAGTTACCAGATGTGTGTGGAGACAGTGGGAGCAGTACATGGAAAGGGTGTGAGCCACGCTGATGGACTTGGCTGAAATATTGTCCACTTTTGTGCACACTAGAGAATAAGCATGTGTAAGGAGTGATGGGTGAAGGGAGGTAGTGTAAATATCTTAGTTATGTGCACTGGGAGCATTTTTAAGGGCAAGGGACAAGAAGTAGTAACTGATTATTCCCGCTGCTCAAAAGATTGTAGAAAATGGAAGGATGCCATGGAATTTCCGGGTGCCAGAACCATACATCTTCCTATGTGTGTCTCAGGGAACTAATGCATTCTTCTTTTGAAAAATTCTCTGCTGTTACCCATTAGCCTCTGACAGCAAACTAGGGCAAGTTCTTGGGTGTTTACTTGGGTTCATGTTTTGTTATAGTTCTTGTACAAAATATTTGAAAAAGGCAACACAAAAGTTGCTGCATTGACATAGTTCTTAAAATGCATCCACATAGTGAACAGTCCCTCACAGTGCTTGGTTTAGGGTGGAAGCAAAACATGAGTTTAATTGAATCAAGGTTTCTTCCACAGGAAAGGGTATTTGGTATGTTGAAATCTTGAACTCTGACTTACTCTAGTCCTCATTACATTGCTTACGTATATTTTGTTACCAGAAAGATTTGTTTCTTGCCTTGGTTTTTAGTTTACATCTCAAATGGTTTATGTTTTTGTTGCGGATTACTCCGAGAGTTGCTGTTAGTCCTGCTGTTGTAGGCCAACGTTCACAGGAGTTTCCCAGCTTTAACTATGGAGGTTCTTACAGGCAGTTTTGTAACTTGCACAATGTTTTTTGTGTTTTTCTTTATTCATTCTTAGCTGCTGACAGATACCCCAGCCCATTAAGAATGTGGTTTAATTTTTTTAGCTTAAATTTTTTTCAGGTTTTGCAGTTCAGTTCTGTGCAAGTTTTATGCCTGCCTTTATGCCAAATAAGTGCTGAATTTACCCAGTTTCTTTCTAAAATCTCATTTTTTATCAGAATGGATAATAAACACTCTTACCTACTTTTTGCTTGCCTTAATCCTGAAGCAAACAAAAACTTGTTATTCACTTGATGTGTTGAATTGTGAAATGTGTTTATTTACATAAGACTTCCTTATTCAGGAAGCCAGTCTCTGCTATTTAAGGGTATAAATGAACTTCTCCTGCTTGGCTGGTTACTGCAGGCAACCCTTTCCTGTAAATATTGAAAGCATGTTCTGCAGGAGATATGTCAGTGCAGCAATGTGTCAGAAGCTCAGATCTTGTGAAGAAATGAAGAGCTATTTTGATGATTTATCCTGACAGCTGTGAAGATGTCTTGCTGATCCCAAAGTATCTATATGAGAATATGTGGAGTTTTATTAATGCAAAGGCTGGGACAAGGTAGCTTATGGGAAGTGGACTTAGACGTGAGTGCACATAGACCAAAATTGGTGCATCTGCTATTATTTTTATGCCTTGTATTAAATATTTGAAAAAAAGAAAAAGCAACAAAAGAGTTGGTCTTCTCAAGTAACTTGTTAAAAGCATCCATACAGTGAACAGCCCCTGCAGTTGTTTAGTTTGGAGTATAAGGAAGAAGTTAGTTTAGTAAAACTTCTAAAGGTTACTTTTAAAAGGAAGGGGTATTTGTGCATGAGTGTATGTGGTAATATTCCCTGCTTGCAAGGAATTCATTAGTCAATATGCAGGTCAGATCAACTACCTGCAGATTTATGCTTACTGTTGCTAATCTAGCCATAGAGCCTTGTCTCAGGGCTAGCTGCCTGGTACTGTGTTATCCTTTGTAGTCACTGAACTTTTACAAAGAGGAAATGTGAGGCAGTAATATGGAGAGGAAAGTGGGTGCTGACAAGTTAGCCAGAATCTTAATGGTACAGAGGGGCAGAGAGCTTAACTAGAGGGAATCTGCAGCAGGTACTGTAAACATTTTTCTTGGTAAATGGTTTTGACTGTAAGAGGAAAATCTGATTAATTTGTGTATTTGTATTAACTACGAGAATTTACAAAAAAAAGTTGCTCAAAAATGTGATACATTTACAAGATATTTTATAGTAGTGCCCTAGAAAATGTTGTTCTTGGAACTCATTCTTAAACTGTATTCCTTTTTCTTCTCCCCGCATGGTAACCATGGAAATACATGCACTGCGGGAACAAAAGATGTTTGAATTTTCACAATTCTCACACCGTTTTCAGTTTCCTTTGTTGTATGGTTAATACCTGTTATATTTCACACAGGAAGGTGGTCTTTTAGATTACAGTTGCTGTGGTAGTTGTAACATTTTAGATTATTTGCTAGATAAAGTTCAGCAACAACTGTAGGTACTGCACAGCTGCAGCTTAATTCCTAATTGCTTACAAAGTACCTCAGTGAATGATAATTGAGGATATTACATGTTAAGATTCTCCACATAGATTTCTTCTGTTTGAACAAATTTTTTAGGTAGGGAGTGTTATGTACTACATTTGAAAGTAATTGTATTAATCACATCATTCATTCATTTTAAATTTTAAGATAATAGAATTATTCAATACAATAATTGAAAACCAATAACTTAAAATTAGAATTAATTCTCAGAAGTCTTTTCAGCAGTCCGGTGTGGTGTCTTCATGGTCTTGTCATACTAGCACAAGCTGGTACCCTTTCAGAAAAGGAGCAGTTCTGTCCCCTGTATTTGCCCATTTCCCTTCCCACTTTACCCTTCCCTCACCTCAGGGAAACCATCCATAGGGAGAAGAGGGAGCTGCTTCTCTGGTCATTCCCTGACTTCTGTGCATTACTTTTTAGTCTGGGCTGGTTCCCTGACCTGGCTTGGTAGTCAGACCCAAGAATGCTTTTGCTCTTTCAAGAGAGGTCATTAGAGAGAGGCAGGAATGAGTGACTGTGGGAAAACAGAACTGGAGTGGGGTTTTTTTCAGCCCATACTGAACACCAAACTGTAACCTAACATAACAAACTGCTGTTTCTTGGGCTTCTAAGCCTCAAATCACATGGATTGTTGCAAGAGAGAAAGGAGATTTATGAATGTATCATCTCCTTCAATGAACGCATCAAGGGCAGGAAGAAGGTATGAGAGAGACTCCTTTCATTAAGCCAAAGCCTAGTTTTAACATATTCCAGAACTAATTGAATGCCAGTTCTAACTGGTCCATTTAGAGAAATGAAACAAAAAGCCCAACTCTAATCAATCAGCAAAAGGTTGCTAATAGCACTTTATTTGAAAGGAAAACTTGGGTAGTAAAGAGGGGTGCCAGCCTGAAGGACCTGAAGGTGAGGTGGAACAGCTCTCGGCCACCAGGAATCTGCAGGAGACTTTGTCCCATCCTATATATGGATGCTCAGGTGAAGATACTCTGCTTGTCAGCATTGAGGAAGTCTTGCATATAATTATTAATTTAGAATTTGAGTAATGGATCCCAAGTTGGATCATAAGTTTTGGTTGGCTGCTATGGGGCTTTTGGCATTTATCTTCTGTTGAGAGAGAAGTCACTTCTTAAAGTATGTTTGTTTATAAATTTTGATAAACATTGGGCCTGGGTTCTCTTTTAGATTAAGAAAGCAGAGGTTTTATCTCATCTGTATATTTTTGAGTAGAAAATGATTGAAGTGGAACATACATGCATATACAACTCTGCTGAGCAGTGCCAGTACAAGATTTGATTGCATTTGTGACTGAAAAACTTTACTGCTTTGCATTATACATTTGACTTCACTGATCTACATTATACATTTGGGTGGGGGGTGTTTAAGCAAAATTTCAGGGATTTATGTCCTAAGTGACTCTGATATTTGGGTTTGGTCCCGTCTTCCCAAAGTGGCAGTACAAAGTACAAAAAGTATTGTACTTCTTGTTGTTAGCAGGATTTACCACCTCTGAAGTAGTACTTTGGTATATAAGAAAAGAACAAGGGAGAAAGACTGAGCATTGGATTTGGAAATGAAATTAATTGTATTATCTGTAATAAAAATAGAAGGAAGTCAGTCTGACTGTGGCATTTGTGTGCAGCAGAGTATCTACTCCTCAGAATTCAAAAAAGATCAGTGTTATCTCTGATAGCTGAAAACCTGGCTTCTATTCTGGTGTATCTTAATCTGTCACATCTCTTGTGCAGGCTGTTGCTATATAGGCAGCCAAGTAAAGAGGTGAACTGGGTTCTTTACAGAGCTCTTAACTGGTTTAAATTTGCTTTAATAAAATTCACAAAATACTGTTTAGCTCAAGACATCAAAATCATGGACAGGATTAAAATAAGATTTTGCCTGTGTTCTAAAATTGAGTTGTAATGGATAAGAGCAATTTGTATTTTACAATTGCTGCATGCTTTAGATTAACTTCTGAATGTGCTCCTACGAAGATCAGATTCTAATGCCCTCTTCTAGATTTTAGGTATAACACGTGTAACTGGTCTTAATTTACTCTTCATCCCATTCCTCTCCCTTTTTTTTAACATGTTTTTTCCGTGCTTTTCTCTTTTCCACTTCTTCCCAGTGCTTTCCAGTATTCCATAGAAGGGTTTACAGTGTACAATTAGATAATTAGCGCTTAGTTTTAATAGCAAGCTTGTATGCAGTTAATAATTCTTACATGATCATGTATTTACTAAGAACTTTCAGGTTTTGTATTTCAGCAAATGGGCTCTTTCAGAACTGCTCCATATGTTTGGCTCTTTTTGGGGCATGTTGGGTTTTGTTTTTTTGGTTTGGTTTGGTTTTTTTAACTGAAGGGAGGGGTCTTACCCATTCCAGCTTTTAAGTTTGTTCTGCGTCACCTGTTTTTATCATAATTAATGTTTAAACAGAAAAATAAAGTTAAAACCTTGATAAATGAGATATTAAATTGATGCAGTTCATTTATCTAGCCTTATCAGAAACAAGACAGACTCCTTGCTGGTCAGCTGTTCACTAGAGGGCCAATGACGGTGCTCACTGCAGTGTTCAGACAAGATGGATTTGCCGTCAACCAGGCTTATATCATGTGGACTTTTTTCACCCACCATTTCCATATTGTGAGAAAGTGTTTTGGTTTTGTTTACAGTCTGTTTCAATGATACCACTGAAGTGTGTTCCAGCTATTAAAATGTTAACTGGTGCTCACACTGCTTCCTCTGAGTGTATAATAATATTTTAACACTTAACTGTGTTCATTTTGAAACACTTGCCAGGGTGGAGAAACCTTATTTTGAGCTTTGTTATGTTATTCTGCTAATCAAAAGAGAAAGTCTAAAAAATTAAGACAACAGGGTAATGGTGTAAGTATGGGACTTAGAACTGGAATCAGAAGCTTCTCACTTGCTTCTGAAATATGGTCCCATAACCACAGGATTCACTGAGGTATCTATATACATCTTGATAAAGTTTAAGGCTATAAATACTGTTTTTATAAAATTAAATATACATTTTCCAGAATCCTCATACATATTCATTTTTCCATTAAATGATTTAATTAAATAGCCCATTTAATTCTAGACTTCAAATGATAATATTACAGTTTTGGAACAAAATTTGAATTGTATTTTGATAAAGGGCATTTTAAATACCAGACAGAGATTGGCATTTAGCACAGCAGATGGGGTTTGTAGTGGTGCCCAGTGTTTAGTCTTAATCAGTTTAGTTCTTGCTTTCTTGCCGTGAATCCTAGCCAAATACGTTTTTTTTTCCCCTCCTTACAAAAAATAAAATCCTGGCTTGCTGGCTCTTGTGGGAGATGTGATTGAGAATAACAAATACTGTGCATGTGGGAGGTGGGAGAAAGGCAAGAGTAACTCTCATGGTAACTCTCAGGACTGCTCCATCTGTGACCCCTTTCCCTCTGCTGTCATTGCAATCCGGCAGCTGAGAGGTCCTCACCCTTTTGATTTTTTTCAGGAAGTTTCTTCTGATTCACTTGCTCTTAAATTGTATTTTAGGTGAAAGTACTCATTAAAGTACTCATACCCTTAGTTAACAATTTTTTAATAAGCATGCTAACTTTTCATACAAAAGTTGATCTATAAAACAAGCAAACATATTGTGAACTGTTTGAATATACTAATAGAGTGCAATCTCCTCTTGTTTGGGGGTCGGTTCAGGGGTGTTTTGGTTTTGCATGTAGTAGAGTTTTTTTGTTTGGGGTTTTATTGATTTGTTTGCTTGGTTTTTTTTTTCATTCCTCCTGTACTGGCATTACCTAGGAACCTCTGGATCTTGGGTTCCTCTTCCCTTAGAACACTGTTCCTGCAAAGTTTCCTGCTTATCATCACATTGCCTTGGTTCCAAGTGCAGCTCTCCACAGCCCACCTGTGATACACAAGGGAGTAGCTGAGATCTTGTGTGTGCAATTTTAGCACTGCTTCTGACCAAGGTGAACTGAAACAGGCAGAAGTTGTAAAACTGCTTCAAGTTGTTCAGTTGTGGCTCCTTGGCCATTACTCCATTTCTTCCCACCTTCTTCTGAATCTCACCAGATTTCCTGCTTTGGATGTTTGCTTTGCATAGAACCTGCCTCTCCTGCCAACACTTGCTCATGCAGGTCCCAAAGGGCTGGGTTTGTGCTGTGTGTGCTTGCCAAATCCCTGGACAGCTGGTATGTCCTCTCCAGTTCCAGCTGGTGCCCTTCCTACCATGTTCAGTTGTTTCTGCTGTGGTCCTTGTTGTGCTGGTCCTGTTACTTGGTCCTGCTTTGCTGTTTCCTTCCAGTGTATTCTTTTCTGGAACAACGGCTCTTCCTGCTTTGGTTTCAGCCTCCTGCATTCCAACTTCTGCTTTACCAGGAAACCCAGTCTGCGAAGGGTCTGTTGCTGGTCTGTGCCACTCTCAGTCCTTGCCCCACTCTCAACTTCCTGTCGCTCAGCCATAGACAAGTGATCCTTGCTCTTCAGTGTTTATGGGAACCTGTATATCCACATCACTTTCTTTAGTTCCCTTTTTTTGACAGTCTTACAAAATTAAAACATATTCATACAGTTTCCATACAGGATCCTTGTGTACATTACACTTTGCACACAGTAACTTCAGCTGTGCAGTTTAGACTTCTCAAGTTGCTGTTATTGGGGGGTAATAGGAGTGAAATCTGATTTTTTTTTTTTTTTTTTTTTTT
>VZRN01005936.1:2044888-2076550 GCA_013397935.1 Dasyornis broadbenti | reverse complement strand
TTTTTTTTTTTTTTTTTTTTTGAGACTGCTTGCCACTTCTGTGCTATCTACCACATGCCATGCAATTCACACATGCTGTCTTCTGGAACAAAGTGCTAAGTAGTGGGAAGATCACCCGATTACAGATTTTATTGTGATCCAGCATGCTGTGATGAAGATAGACTATTGTTAGCAACAGTTCTGTGGATGTGTATGTCTTGGAATAGATTAATTATTAAAGATGCCAACTTGATCTCCTGAGGTTTTCTAAGCTGTGCTTATTTCTGTGATGCATCATCTTTTTTTCATACTGATTTTAGCTGTCTTTGGTGTTTTTTTTTTCTTTGCTCCAACATTCTGTGATTTAGCATGAGTCATTCTGTCTGTGTGGGAAAGGGCTGGTTTATTACAGGGTCTGTTCTTGAGTTGGGAGGGGAAAGGGTGGAATGTATTTGTGTTTTCTATGTGTTTGTTGTGGAAATGCATAAAACTTTTTTTTCTTCTTCTCTTTCTTTCCTCTCTTCATCATCTCATCTGTGTGGGTGAATGTTCCTGCAAACCCTTGGGGAACCTATAGAGACGTTTGGTATGCTCATTCCTTCATTAGTGCCCAAAGTCACAGATGCTAGGTACAGTTTAGACTAGAAAAGCAAACAAGAGCCACATTGTTACAATGTAAGGTGGCTAAAAATGTGCACTTGAGGAAAATTTCTAAGTCATCATCTCATACACCTATTTGTTTGCATCATCACAGTAATATCAATGACCACTGCTACCCAGTTGGCATAAATTTTAATTCTGCACTTGAAAAATAGAAATTAAATGTGTTCTCCAATACCTAGAGCTGCTGTCTTGTGCTTGAGAGATAATTTTCAAAAGTTCAAATTCCAAGTCATATTTTGAGAATGACTGAAGTTCTCTTTGAAAGCACCTGCAGAATTGTGTTGGGGTGTAGAAGCCCAGGTGACCTCTGAAAGTGAGAACCAGGCACAATTTGATCTACTGCCTTGTTAGGAAGAAACTGTGATTTTAATAAAACACAGCACAAAATATTGAATTGTTTGTAAAAGATAGTGATTTTCAGAAAAATTAGTACCATTGGGTAGCTTTATTTTGAAAATGTATGTTCAATGCTGCTTTCTAAGAAAAGAGAGCCAAAGTAAGTAGAACAAGGTAGGAGTTTTGTTGCAGGAGAGCTTGTGGCTTAGTGGTATTCTAGAAATGAGAGATTTTTCTCACAAATCCACAATTTGAATATTTCCAGCTGGATCACATTTAGTTCATAAACAGCATTCTTTATTCCGTAAGTAGAACAGAGACAAAAATGACTGTAAATGTCATTGTATATTTTTATAAATACTGAATAGTCATGTTTCAGTGCGAAATATGTGAAAACTTAAAATATTTATTTATATGAACAACAGGATGGCATGAGGGATATTTAAGACATATGTACCGAAATAACATGAAAAAACAACACCAATTACTTCATGTTTTGGTTGTGCTATACAGTGTTAATGTTCACTTCTAAGCAACAGCCACTAAAGTTTGAAAGCTCAGCTTTTTGGTAATCTTAATGATCTTCTAGGTTTTTTATTGTCATTGAGACAAAATATTTGGCTACTTTGACATAAATTGATGTTTGAAAAACTATATCAGTATTCATCACTTGATCAAGTCTTCTCCTAATGGAAGAAACATCATCAAACATGAATTTGGACATGGCTAGTTTCCCTTTTTTGTGTTGAAATACTATTTCATGCCACAGGAAATCCTGTCCTTTCTTCAAATTAGGATAATTAAAAGTCACTACATGAATAACCTCTATAACTTAAAAACAAAGGAAATATTTCTACACACAGGATAAATATGTTAACATTTTTTGCTGATTAGCCACTAAAATATTTTTAGCTCTCTGTTAGTTTTAATACCATTTAAAAATAGTTCCTTTGATATAAGCTATGTCTTTATTGCTCTACTTAACCATAAGTTTAGAATACTGAATTTTTTTCTCCTCTGTGATATTGCTTGTTTCTCTTAAAATATTACCGAATGGATACCATGTTTTCAACACGTTTCTAATGTTGAGGTCTGCCAGAACTTTTGACAACTTTTCTGAAATTTCCATTTTATTTATTGCTCCATCAGAGCCAGTGATGGTGGGAGCCATAAGCCTCCTTTGAGTGTTTTGTGATAATCAAGTCCCATAGCATACTCAAGAGAGGGGATGAAAAAGGGGAAAAAAAAAATTCACAGCCAGCCTTCTCCAGGGCTGCTGTTGTTTTCACTGCTGCTAGAACTGTACCAGTATAAGAAGAGAGTTTTTGAAAAGTTTTCTTTGTCAAAATTAGTATTCACTGAAAAGTACAAAGAAGTTCTGATTCATCAGATGATTTGTTTACAACCTCTTATAAACCTAATTTTTTTGACTGTCAGAATGTAAAATAGAATTGCTAAAACACAGACTTCTAGATATTGACAAGAATAATCTTGGCATGTTGCTGTGTATTTTTAGCAATTGCTTGTGGCAGAACGTCACAGTACAGAAAAACCACTGTTATTAATGTTGTGTTATGTGAAATGATTCAGAGAACACAAAACCAATATTATATTTTCTTGATTCTGTGACTTTTTCAGAACTACAGCAATGTCTGAAATACCTCCCATTAGTGACTGTGCATGAAGTAATCTGCATTGATCTGGCTGAGCATTGATACTCAAAAAAAGAGAACAGCTGAGAGATGATCTGAACAAAATATGTTGGTGCACATTTTAAACAGTCATCAAGAATTTTGCCATTACACGTTCCTTCAGTTTCAATAGAAAATCAATATTAAAACTGCATACTCTCTGACTGTGGGCATGCCTAATGTGCAGTGTCGTTGTAGCCCTGTGCTTTGTCTTTGCTTGCAGTAATGCTGTCCATTTGGTCCTTGAGCTTGCAAACAGCCTTTAAATAAAGGTGATGAGGGGAAAAAGCAATGAGATTGACATTATACTCAAGCAGCTGAAAGAAAATGTAACATTTATTTAAAGAGATAAGAAGTCAATCTTTGTGGAATGGCTATTTATAAATGTCAGGTATTTGGTTTTTTCCCAGTTGAATTAAGAATGTCTAGCATCACCTTAAAGCCTGCTTGCCTATAGAGAATTAGAGCTGGTAAAGTTTAAGTAACTTGTGTAGAATGATGTAGTTACTCCAGAAAGCTTAGATATCACCTGGAGATATGGTAGATGTTCTAGAGACATCGATGCTTGCTTTCATTCATGGTGAAAATAGCATATTATGAATTGAAGAAAGAAGTTGATAAGGAAGTTTACATATTTTGTTAACAAATCATCTCCATTACATCCAGGGTGAATTATGTTAATTAAAATGTACTTTTTTGTGTGTGTTTTCAGTGAAAGAGTTCCTAGCCAAAGCCAAAGAAGACTTTTTAAGAAAATGGGAAAGCCCCCCTCAGGTATCATTCATTTAAGCATTCAATAATTTTCTGTATTTCATTTGTTGGATAATGTCATCAGGGTGTTATCAGTCTGTAATGAGCCGTGCTGAAATAATTTTAGTGCAATTTGTAAAGGAGATTCTGTTTTTAAAGCCAGCTTTGTCACTTTTCATTGAAGTTCATCAACAAAGATTATCAGGTCTTCTCTAGATTTGAGCTGATGAAATGCTTCCACTATCAACAGTTTCTCTTACTAGAATGATGTTCACAATCAACATGACAAGATTCAAAATCTATTGGCATGGTTTTAGTTGGCTTTTTTTAACAACCAGAAACATTTGCACATCTGTAATTTACCATGTTAATAATTTCCCCTACTGCATAGTGCTTGGGAGCAGGTTAAGGAGCTTGTTAAAGAGAAATCTTGTAAAATTTGGGATTTTGGGGAAGGATCATTCTCCTTCTAAAGGAACATTTGAGATGGTATGGCAATGAATATCTGAGAAAATGTACTCAGGGATATGTTCTCCAGACAACTCTCATGTAGAACTGTCTCTAGAGCTTGGGGTTATTATCATGTTTTAATATTCTTGATCATGAAGCATGAGGGAATTATTTATCTGCATGTTATATTCATGATCTGTTTACTGTTAGATGTTCCTTACTAAGCATGTATGGACAGCTGTATGGACAAATTATAGAAATGTTGATCTAATTCAGTTAAGTCTTTTTCTGTTCTAATGAGTGCAATGTAAAATCTCTTATTAAAATTGTCCTTGGGTATTAGTTTGTAAATAATGTGATTATATCCTTCTACATGTAGAATACTGCTGGCCTAGATGATTTTGAGAGACAAAAAACCCTTGGAACAGGATCATTTGGGAGAGTAATGATGGTGAAACATAAATCCACAGAACAGTATTATGCTATGAAGATACTGGACAAACAGAAGGTTAGTGTAATTTATAGTGGGTTTTGTGCTACAAGAGAGTTGGATGTAGATGAAGCTGTGGTTGAACTGAGTTGCACATACTGCGCTTTTTCTTATCACACTCGGATAAAATGCTTAATTTTTATTTTAGCCAGTAGGTTCAGTTGTTGGGATTGTGTAGAGTTTGTGCAATGGCCAATAACATTAGCAACAGGCTAAAGAGGCTCTGAGTAGTGTCCAAGGCATTAATGAAATGTTATTGGGTAAATTCTTTGCTTAGAATTTGTAAGATGGCCAATATATTCTTTAGCAAAAGCAAGATGCAGTGCTATAGTTCAAATAAACAAATAAACTTTTACAGGGTAGCTCAAAATTCTGGAAGACTCTTTGGATCAGAAATTCTCAAAATTTTCATTTGTGATCTGTAATTGAAATCAAAATTTTCTGCACAAATAATTTCTTTTTCATTCTTGATCTTATGAGGTATTACTTTCTGTATGTTTAATAATGTAATAATCCTGTTGCATCTGTAGTAACCTTGTAGATAGAACAGGAGTCTCAGAACAGCTGTCACATAATGGACATTTTCTGTGTTGAAAACTTCAGTGCTGTAGTCTGAACCTGTATTGCTGCTCCAGCCTGATTTTTTTCTTTGGAAGTTTATTACTTTTATATTAAGTAAGCAATGTCATTTGATCAAGTTTAAATTTTAAGTAGTACAGAATTCCAGAATGCAAAAAAATATTTTAACAGAATTTATCAAATAGTTTTTAAAGGTTTTGACAAGCTTTTCAAAAGTGCGTTGTTTAGATTAGTAGATTCACAGGTCCTTAATATAAGAGCTGTTCTTACTTTGTAAGGCACTATAAATAACTGCTGTATAAAAGACATGATGTAAGACAATATTAATTGGGCAAAGAGAACTTAAAAATCAGCAACTAACAAAATCAAAATCAGCATTGCCTCAGTGTGGACTTTTGCACTTAGGCATTATTACATTTCTGAGTAATTTTATATAATGGAACTATGGCAGTGATATAGTCAAACTGTTTTGCCTGAGTTGCAGGTCCAGTATTCTTTGCATGTGATTGGGGTCCTGGACCTTGAATAATGGTTCATTTAATGAAGGACTGCTTTATAATGGTCAGACAAAGAGAAACTAAACTTACCTTTTAGTGTCAAATCTGACATGATTGGTTTTTTTTATTTGGAGAAGCTCAATTTTTTGCAACTAAAGCATTCTCCTGTTATAATGGTTTCTAACTAATATTTAAAAAAAAATTCAATTAAGTTAAAATGACATTCCAGTACAGTGCAAATAAAGACAGCCTAGCCATTTCCACCCATGGGGAAATGTACCTCAGTATTATCTCAGTATGGCTGGTGGCATCCCACAGGCAGAGCTACTGCAGCATCCCAGTGCTGTGCAAAGAGTAAACCAACAAATTTCACATTTTCAACTGTTCTTTTTCTTTGAACCCTTTTTCATGAATGGTTGAGTTGTCATCAGTGGAACAGGTTAGGAAATAACACTTCAGAAAGCTGCCATGAAAATACTCAAGGATTTAAAAAATTAATTAAAGTCATTACTGCCTCTCAAAATTGGAAAGTTATCTGGAAAAAGCAAAAGTCACATTTTTAACAATTGCAGTGGTCTTGCAGTAAATGATTCACGGGATTATAAAGATGTTTGCATCCAGACATCAGTCTTCTATTATTAAATTAGATGGTTCTGTCTACAATCAGAAATCTTCGTGTGTTCCTTTAAAATACCTGCTTTCTCGACTCAGCATAATTATTTACTTATGTATTCTATTAGAAATATATTAGTAACTTCCATTAATTGTTAAAAAAATAGGAGATGGTTTGCTGAGAACACATTTCTATCACTTTGTTTACGACAGAAAACATACAGATGTCTGAAATTAGACAATGGGCAGGCTGCCTATAATTTTTCATTTCCATTTTCCTTGAAAAAAGGAAAAGCATATAGTGTATGTCTTTGTTATCCAATCTCATGCTTGATTCATAGAACATGAAAAAAAATGTAATAGACGTTGATGCAGCCAGTAGTTTTCTGTGCAGGGATTTTATTCCTTTGTCTGCCTTGAGTTAGGAAGGCTGTAACATACCACTGCTTGGCTAGTTTAATTATGTAATTGTTTTTGGAAAGAAAAAATCATGAACAAGAGCTTGGGCACAAACAAGCTGTTGGAGAATCTGCCATTACCCGACACCATTTAGTATATGGGAAGCTGATACTGGACATGCCCTGAGCCTGGGCTTAAGTGTGAGCAAAGCTGTGTCTGAGGCCCCAGGTGGATATTCTGAAGTGTTAAACAGCAGCTTCAGCCTGGGATGTTGCTGCCATCCCCCTCCAGTACCTCACTGATAGGAGATGCAGGAACAGGGGTGAAGGTGTCTGGCATTGCAGCTGAACACCTCACAGACTGCAGCATTGGCTTTCTTGCTTGGATGGACAAGATCATTCCAGTGCTGCAGCTTTTTAGGGTTGAAGGAGACACTTCCCACAAATGAGTTGATTTGAACAAAATTTTTACTTGCACCCTAAAGATCTGGGATTCAAAAGAGTGTTAATGTTTTTAAATCATTATTTCTATTGTATGATATTTATTTCAAGACAGTAGTGAATTTTTTATAGGTACGACCTTTTGCATCTGAAAGTTACATTTAAATACAGTTTCAGTCAGGGTTGAAATATCTTGGTTATCTCTTATTTATAGTTGTTAGATTTGATTTCCAAATGTAAAAACAGATTTGTTTTGATCACTCGTGTACATTTTCTTGTTTCCAATGGAATAAGGAAAAAAAACCTAACTTTACTTGAAATCATGCCATTCTCAAAATGAGTTACAGATAAATTGTGCAATAGGGATTAAGTAAAATGAATATAATTCATTATGCAATGTTGGAGTTTAACACAAGGAAATCAATTATTAATTGCTGAGAAAGAACAATTATCAGAAATCTGCAGCTTGCTGCCTTGTTAGCAGTTTAACATTTTAATGAATTTCAAAAAGTAACTTGTTTATGAAAATGGAGATTTTTAATTTGTATTCTCCTAAGTTTTCTGACTAATATGTGAGCTGTATAACATAAGCCCATTTACTCCTGTTCACAGGTAACAAAATTCATAATTAAATGTGTTCTATGGAGTTTCCTGCCTTTCTTAGCAAAGGGTCCAAAGTTCAAATGGATTTTATTGAAGTGCTAAGGAAGTATCTCCAAAACAATTATAAGCAATTCTTAGAAAATGCAGAGATGTTTTCCTTACTCTCATACTCAGCAAGTAGGAAGAAACACTATTTGTAGAGTTGTCTGCCAACCATATTGCACGACTGTTACTCTTTAAAATGTTACTAGAATTTTTAAGCTTTTCTTGGTTCTGTTACTGTACTAGGAATCCATAAGGATTTTCATTATGTGTGAAGTTACAAGCTTGCTCTCAACTAATTGTTTAACACTAAAAATTTTATCAACAGCTATAAAATATTACACTTTAGCTGAAGATTGTTTTTTTTTTCTCCTAGGTTGTCAAACTGAAGCAGATAGAACACACACTGAATGAGAAGAGAATATTACAAGCAGTGAACTTCCCTTTCCTTGTTAAACTGGAGTATTCTTTTAAGGTAGTCATTATTTTCAAAGTAGTTGCTGGGTTTCAGGGAAGTGCATGCTTACACTTTAGATATTAAAATATCTACAGTACACTAGTTCAAGTATTCTTGTTTTCAAAGATGCTTCATTTGGCACTGTTGCCGGGGCTTGAGTAGGAATGGAGTGCACTCATGTACACTTCATATACCTTAGTTCCTCAGGTAATGATTGAAAGCGTATCTCCAAACAAAAAAATAAAAACTAAATTAAGTTAAACTCTTCAGAGTTTTCTCTTCTTGTGGAGGGCAACTGGATTTTGTACAGCAGGGGAGCTTTTAGGGATGCTTTTAGGCATCATTTTATCTTTGAGATATACCAAAGCATGTCTTCTGTACCAATATATAGAATGGTAAACTTGTAATGGTTCTGTGGATAGTTTTTGCTTGAGGTAGGTCTTAGTGGCAGTTTTAACCATGAAGGAAAGAACTTTGAGCTTAGCTTCTAATTTCATGACCATATGTACTAGTTAGTCTGTGAAGAAATTGAGTAACTTTCTAATTTTTAGGGTGATATATGCCCTCTTTCTTTCTTTTTTCCTTTTTTTTTTTAATAAAACTTTAAATGAGCAGACATGTTCTATCTTAATCTTTAGATTTTTGAGCTTTAGGGCAGGAGCTGTGGAGACAAGAATACCTCAGGCTGTCAGTTATAAACATTTAAGAGTTCAAGGTCTTGCCCTGCAGTAGGCAATTTACCCTCTGTTCCTTCAGGTCTCTCACACATCATTCTGTGTCTGCAACTCACTAATTATCTTTATTCAGATCTGCTTTAAAACAGATTTCTTGAAATATGTGATGTTTCGTTTGCAGTTTTTCAAGAATTTCTACCTATGTTGCATTATATTTGTCAATGTCATTGGATGGCTACAATTTTTCGTTTTCATTCATTAATAAAATATACTCCACATAGGAATTCTAGAGACTATAGCATGCCCAACATGTATTTGTGTGTGTTAACTTGTTTCCTTAATTTCCTTAGGACAATTCTAATTTATACATGGTAATGGAGTATGTTCCTGGTGGAGAAATGTTTTCACATCTAAGAAGAATCGGAAGGTTCAGGTAAGAGTATTAGTGACATTATTCCTTTAAAAAGGCTTAATTTGTGGATTTGATAAGAGGGTTTTATAAAATTTATTAGCATTGAAGAAGTTCTGAAGGGTTAAGTGCATTTAATTTACCTCTTGTTTTAGTGGACTTAAATTAATCTGGCAGTGAAGAACTCCTCATTATTTTTCAGTTAGTTAATACAGGCATTTGTGATCTTTGCATGGTAGAATCTTGGAATTCCTATGCATATTGTCACTGAAATTCATGATAGGTTCTAAAAGTAAAATTTGAAGTCAAAGCTCTGCATTGTGGGATACGTTCATCTTGATTTGCATGTGTATTTTAGCTGCAAGACTTAAATTTAGGGAATGCATGTATCAGTTCTGAAAATGCTTGCTTTTGCTTTTTCTTATTACACAGTAAAACAACCAGTTAAAAGATACTTCATTTGTCTATCCCTGACAGTTTGGTGGTTGTTTCAGTACCGTAGCACAGCATTGGGATACTTAATATTCTTTTAATTCTTCACAGTGAACCACATGCACGGTTTTATGCAGCTCAGATAGTGCTAACATTTGAGTACCTCCATTCATTAGACCTCATCTACAGAGATCTAAAGCCTGAAAATCTTTTAATTGATCAGCAAGGATACATCCAGGTATGATATTCTTCATATATTTAGGGAGTGAACTTTTGTCTTGCGGTGTAAATTTAGCTAATTCTTTCAAAATGTGTTTAGGATAAATGGTCTGAAGCTGTTTGGCATATTTGCGTGTTTGTGTGTAGCATTCAAATGCCCTACTGCCTAGTAATGGTTAAAACCACTGGGTTGTACTTCCTCTGACTAAAATTGAGTATGCACAGTAGAACTGTCTGCAGTCAAGCCCGTTGTCAAGATTTCCCTTGGGATCTCTGGTGAGAAGTAGGTGATTACATGGCTCTGTTCATCTGACCTATTTTATACGTCTGCCCTAGAACAAGATGAAAGGCACCCTAAAATGTCTGTTTCTCTGCATTGTCTGTATAAGTAGTTTAGGAAAACCAGCTTAGATATTAACCCTGACACTACAGTATTTAATGTTCATCAGATGAATCTCACCCTTAGAGAGTCCTAGCCTTCCCAGCACATCTGGAGTATGAGCTGAGTTGAGCTCAGATCAGCACTCCAGTGCTGAAATGATAGCTTTGGTTTTACAACAGCCTTTTATGGTACCTTCTCATCTTCCTCTTAGCTCTTATTTTTTTAACTAAATGACAAATGGGAAGGCAGAGTGCAGCAACAAGCACTCTGCAATGCTGTGCAGTCCTTAAACTGTGGAAGTTCTTCTTTCCTCATTGTGTCATCTTTTGCCACAGCAGAATCTAAACAAGAAAATATATAATGAAAATATCTGAGAGAAGTGGAAAGGATTCATATCTTACGTTGTTTATAACAGTAAAATAATTTTGCATGGAGTGTAAAATATCACTGTAGGGAGAAGATTACAAGTTCCTTTAATGTGGTTGGGGAGCACCATTAATGTAAAACTATGACTGGCTTACTCCAGAATTGGTAACTCTCTATATACAACAGTATGTTTTTGTGATAGTGGCAGAGGGAGGTTTGTGTTCATATGTTGATGCTGCAGCTCCAACTTAATTTTCTTTTTGCATTTAAAACCATTGTTGTTTGTCCCGTATCTGCAGTGTATTCTTCTTACACAGACTGATGTGCATTCCCAAACACAGAAATGATTCTTTGCTGACTGAAGCAGGTCTGTCTAGTCAGCATGTCACCCATAGTTTCAGTTGTTGATGCTGTTTCTACCAAAAATGAAGAAAGCTACCTTGACAGTTTGGAGTTTGGCTTCTTTAGTTGTGACACTAATGTACAGCAACATCAGCAAGGGTTATTGTATAATTTACAACGATTCTCATTACGTTTTGTCAGGGAATGGGTGGAAATTGAAACCAAGAAGGAGGAAACAAAAGAAATGGATCCCCAAATAAGCATAGACTTGGTAGCTTCAAATTGATCCCAGAATTTCACATGTAATTACCTGGGTTCTGTATGTATTCCACAATATGGTCCAGGAAAAATCACAGACAGTATGAGATTGCATACAGAGTTCTGAAAACCTACTGCAGAAAATATGACAAGTGAAATGAAGAATTTATAATGTCCAAGTACTTGCCATTTGTGAATAGAATTATTGCTACATTTTCCCCCCAGGCCTCAAGTAAACAAACTTGACTCTGGTAATGCTTTCAGATACTCAGAATCAGAAGTTACTGGAAGACTTCTTTTATGTTGCCTTATTCCCACACTAATTTTACATATGACCTTTATACACTTATGCAATAAAATTCTAAATTTACAAGACTGGGGCATATATTGACTCGTTTTGTGATTAATTTTTTTGTTAACTAAAGGAAAAGATAAATATCTTGTTTATGTTCTTCAAATTTTCAGCATTACAGTCTGATGTTAAAAGTCTAAGAAAAATTAATAATGTAATTGCGGTACATGTAGAAGATTAGTAAGCCATAGTTCCCACTGATTTTTAAATTATAAATAGAAGCTGATGTCAGGGTGATAATACATATTTCGTGTTCTTTATTAATTTTATCATGAGACCTTCTATTTTTCTGAATTAGAAGTACCAGGAGGACTGACTAAGAAAGGTACATATGACTATATGATACTATGTGATTTGAGAAATAAATTTTTCCCCTGTAAAAAATGGCTTTCCAAAATTCTTCCAAATAACTTAATTTTAAATTTCTTCGTAGCAGTGCACTTACAATCAATTTATTTCTTCCAATGACAGGTCACGGACTTTGGCTTTGCAAAAAGAGTAAAAGGTAGAACTTGGACGTTATGTGGGACTCCAGAATACCTGGCACCTGAAATAATTCTCAGCAAGGTACTTTGTCTCGTTACTCAGCCACGCATTTCATGTACTTAAAACTTCTCACCCAATTATTAAGCTCTGAGGGATAAACAATTGCTGATACTTCCAAAACTCAAATCTTGATTAGTCAATTCTTTATGAATTACACAAAATGCATTGTAAATATTCTTTTAGTATGTCAAAACTTATGCCAAATAAGGAATTTTCACATAACTCTACAGAACTTTCTATATATGCTTGCCACATAACTTGTGAGGAGAAAAGAGATTTAAAGAATCTGTAATTCGGTTATTTAACTAACATCCTTATCAGAACAACAGACCTGCGTGATTACATTCTGAAGTGTTAACAGACTAGAAGAAGAACTTCAAAGGTAACAAGAACTGCATATGGGATGAATCAGTAGTCATTATGTAACTAGTTGCAAAGTGTTTAAGGCAGTTGACATCAAATCAAACATGACAATCCACTGGTTTTACACATAGAGTACATGCAGTCTAAGCTGGCTGTAGATCTGTTTATCTACTACTTGCACTAAGTGTTCCAACACAGAAGTATTATTTATCCTATAGCTGTTTAAATGTAGCACTGTATGTTTTGCAAGTGGAAAATATAGAACTGATTATGCTATAAAACAATCATAATGCATAACGTTAAATTACACATTTAACATGTGGTTTAATTAAATACCCTTTGCAGATCTTCAAAGTGAACAAAAAAAATACTTCTGTGGAGGAAAAAAATATTTGTTATTTGCATGTTTTTTGCCCCTGTGCAGCTAAAACAGCAGAAGAAATTGCAAAGCGTCTACTACAAAGTCTTCATAATAGATTTTTCCTGAAAGGCTGAGTCTGAGTCCTGAGCTTTGTAAAAGATCTCAGAGAACATATATGAAATGGATGGATTTGGTTATTTCTCTGTCGTTCATAACATTGAATAGGTCCTACTAATGATTTAATGTTCAGGCTTTTAAGATCAGATTATAAATTACTATAATAGCTAATTAACTTTAAAGCTCTTGTAGCTTGTTAACTACATATGGAACTGAATGTTCTGAAATGCAGATAATCAAGCAAAAAGGTGACAATATAAGAAGTATTGTTAGATGTGTTGTTCTAATGCAATTTCCCTAAACTTTGAAGAATTATCATTCTGTAATAAGATTGTTTTGATTTCAAATAAATAAATAAGTTGTGCCCATTTCTGTCACTTAGGGAGTCTTGTCACAAGAGTGTAAAGAAATCACTGACACTCATCACAGGAATGTATGCAAAATGTTTCACTTCCATCACTGTTCTGCTGTCATCGTTGTATTAGGTTTTAAGTGTATTGCTGTTGAAATCTGTGAGTGCCACTTTGGTTGGAGTTAGGTCGTAAATCTTGCATTATACAAAATATAATGTATTTGCTTTCTTTGTATGCCATAAATACAAAGATATATACTGAAAATCTTGAACTGTGTTACAAACTGTACTAACTGTCGCACATTTCATTTTATCCAGGGTTACAACAAGGCAGTGGATTGGTGGGCATTAGGAGTGTTAATCTATGAAATGGCAGCTGGATATCCCCCATTCTTTGCAGATCAGCCCATTCAAATTTACGAGAAGATCGTGTCTGGCAAGGTGAGTTAAGGCTCTCGGTGTTTTCACAAACGCAGTTGTTTTTGTAGAACCTGTTTTTTGGTGGAGGAAATGCAGAATTTACTGGCCACTAGAAAGTGAGCAATTTGAAAAGGACATAGGAGAAGTTTGTAATGTACATTTCATAAGTACAGATATTGCTACTTGAAAATCAAAGTTATAAAAATCTGTTCCCTGCCTTCAAATTCAAAATGCAAGTTACTAAATTTGCAGACATTGTGGTGTTATATCCTTTTATACTTGGATTAAAGTGATCCAACGACTATTAACAGCTACTTAGCTGTGTGCTTAATTTGCCTAGCTATTTTCTAGAAGTTTTTTTTGCAATTTTTGAGAAGCTCTGAAGAGTTTCTATCATTCCTAGTAGGTCTCTTTACTTCCACAGTCTTATAGCTCAAAACGTCTAATATTCTGTTTGGCTTTCATTGCTATATAAAATTTTTGAAAAGTGTTTCCAGTGTTTCCCTTCTATTTTCATTAATACCTCTTAGTGTGCCAGATAGCACCAAATTGTAGTCATTCTGTTGTTTCTCCTGCCAGCCAGTGTTGTTTCTTTCTGCTCGATTTGTTAAAATTGTTCTCTTCCTTGTCCCTACATAGATACACGCTGTGCTGCATCTCAGGTGCCTCTGTAATTCTAACCAAGGGCAGTATCTCAGTAAGCCTGTGGTGCACTGCACTGAGATTGATTCCTATTTAAATAAAGAAGGTGGTTGGGGGTTGCTCTTGGAAAGGTTTTAATGCTGTGAACCTTCAGCTGTGTCCATGAATATATGGGAATTAATTTACAAAGATCTATTTTTAAAGAAATCTTTTTCTTCTAAACTGAAAACAAAATGTTGGGCATTTTTTGTAGTTTTATCTAATTGGCTTGACATCTGTTATGTTGGTCATCTACCTTTTATACTGAGTCTGTGGATGGCAGCTGCCGAAACAGCACTGGGAATCAACTCTGGAAACTCTAATTCAGTCCTCAGCTAGCAGTTCTTTATAACCTGGCATGTTTCATTTATTCTACCTTATTTGCTTAGTTGTCTGCTTAAAGATTTGAGTTAATATTTCCTTACTGCTTAACGGTCTAGGTACTATAGTTGTTAAAACCTGTGAATCTCTCATAATCTACAGTAGAACCATCTTGGTAGGTAAACTGAAGCAGGGTCCTTGATAATTGGACTTCTTGATTTCTTGAAATGTTTTTATTTTAAGTAATCCCATGATCTGTATTTACATCATAACTGATCAGCTGAATATTGGGAATGTCAAACATTGAGACTGTAAGGATGACAGACAGAGCTTTCTGCCTGTTCTTTTCCCCTTCCTTCTTTCTGCCATCTCAAATGGTGTCAGTAGATCATTTGTTAGTAAAAACTTTTGTAATTACATCCCATGAATCATCTTCAAATATCCTTTAGCCAGGCTTGAATGAATTGCAAGTCAGTGGTGTGCTATCTTCAAATAGTGCTGTTAGTTATGTAGACTTTCAATGGTGATGCATTTAGTTATCAGAAACAGATTGCAATACAGCATAAAGTTCCAGAGATTGACTTTTCATACATGATTGCTGAATGTACATTTATTTGAGAGCATATCTATATATTTATATGCTGTGTATATGCTATATACCGTGTCTCCTGTGTGTGTATATATAACACAATCTAAAAATTTATACTTAGAAAATAGCTGAGAATGTCTTGAGATGATGTGTTGGTGAGACACCAAGTTAAACTTGGCTTTTAGATCACTAACTTCAAATTAATATTTTGCCCTCTAGAACGTTCAGTTCAAGAAATGGTAGATAGGCAATGTAATGCTATTGATAAAGACTTTGTGAAACAGAAATACATGTGCAACAATAATAATCTCTCTCTTCACACATTCCTGCTTGATTTGGTTTTAGAAGAAATAGAAAATGGCCGCACTGTTTCCTTTTATGTGAAGTTGTTTCCCTTCACAGGGGGAAAAATCATATTTGTATCATGTTTTTTAATGTTGTGGGTGTATAATTTTAGGTGAGGTTCCCGTCACACTTCAGTTCAGACCTAAAGGATCTTCTAAGAAATTTACTCCAGGTAGATTTGACCAAACGATATGGAAATCTCAAGAATGGTGTAAATGATATAAAGAATCACAAGTGGTTTGCAACTACAGATTGGATTGCCATTTATCAGAGAAAGGTAAGACCCTTCCTGATCAAAACAATTACAGGTCTTTAAGAGGTTGAAGTAAAATTTCTAATTATTGTGTTTATTTTTTATTTCCTAAATCTGTTCTATTCAATTTCCTAAATTGAGAAAGGGTGACTGTAGCTTAATGTTTTAAGACTCCAAAGGCTATGTATTGATTGCATTATGTTTGTTTCTTGTTGGTATTTTATCCTAGACCTCTGTGTACATTCTCATTCGCTTTGACATACATGTTGTGCGTTAGTCTATTTCTGGATTATCTCAGGATGAGGCATCTCCTGCCTCTCTTACTTTTTATTTAACCCCTGCTATAGTGGCATCTATAAATACTCCTCCACAGCAGAGATGAAATTGTTTTCCATTCCAGACAGCTCTTAGCACTCAGACTGTGCTTCAAGGTGGAGAAGCTCCAGCCAAAGCTAGAGCTTTTCTTTTTTTCTCCTAAAGCAACCTTCTCCCTCCCCCTTGATCTTGCTTTGTCTTGCTACTGTAAAAAAAAGCTAGAGAGAAGTGATAATATTTAAAGAAATTCGTTTGAATTTGAAATGCTAACAGTCTTGACTATGAAGGCATATGAACTTGCTGCTATAACCAGCAGTATTTTAAGGGCCAAACCTAAATACTAACAATAGTTTATAAAAAGAAACTGGTTGTTTGGCTACACAAAGTGACAGTACAGTTGTTGAATTATTCACTAATGTATTAATTACTAGAAGACAGGGTGCAATTAACGCATCCTCTATTCCTTGCATTAAGTGTAGATATTTTTAAGAAAATATTCCCTATTGCAGATTCTAATTATCTGTTCTTTGCTTTCTTAATGACTCTTTGCAAGGCAGACTTATATGATCGGAGTCTCATTTTGCCAGTATGCTGTTTGGGAACACCCAGGCCCCCTAATATTAAAGCAGGTGTTTTAATACTGTGCTAAATATTCTTAGCATTGCTAGTGTACTGCTGTAGTTAATTACTTTCACAGAAATAAGAAATATTTTAAGAAGTTAACAAGTAGTACAGTCAGAATAGCTATTACTAGATTTAAAGGGTTGTGGAAACTGATGCTGAATAAGTTTGAAGCTTCTAATTATAAAGAATAAATACTGTAATACTACAGGTCTGAAACAACAGCATGGACTGTAATATCATTCAAGTAGTCATAGAAATACAGCAATAAACTTTAGGCTTATACTAGTTTTTCACAGTGGCTGTTACCACAGCATGTATTCTCCTGAATAAACATAGTGTTTCTTGGCAGCTAATGTCATGTGAATGATTTTTTTTCTTCTTTTTTTTTAAATTCTACAGTCATAAGTAAACCAGTCAATTACTTATTTCGGATACAGAATCACAAAATATGCTGAGTTGGAAGGGACCGACAAGGATCATCAAGTCCAACTCCTGGCCCTGCACAGGACACCCCAAGAGTCACACCATGTGCCTGAGAGAATTTTCTAAATGCTTCTTGAACCTGTCAGTGGTGCTGTGACCACTGCTCTGGGGAGCCTATTCCAGTGCCCAACCACCCTCTGGGGGAAGAACCTTTTCCTCATACCCAACCTAAACCTCCCCTGGCACAACTTCAGGCCATTCCCTCAGGTCCTGTCATTGGTCACCAAAGAGAAAGGATCAGTGTCTGCCCCTCGTCTGCCCCTCGTCTTCCCCTCACAAGAAGTTGTAACTGCAATGAGGTCTCCCCTCAGTCTCCTCCAGGCTGAACAGACTCAGTGCCCTCAGCTGCTCCTCATACTTCTCGAGGCCCTTCACCACCTTTGTTGCCCTCCTTTGGACACTAATAGAAGTGTCTTGCTTATATTGCATCACCCAAAACTGCCCCCAGGGCTCGAGGTGAGGCTGCCACAGAGCAGAGTAGGACAATCCCTCCCTTGCCCTGCTGGTGATGCTCTGTCTGATGGCGCCCAGTACAGGGTTGGCCCTCCTGGCTGCCAGGGCACTGCTGGCTCATGTTCAACTTTCCATTGACCAGGACCCCCAGGTTCCTTTCCACAGCACTGCTGTCCAGCCTCTCATCCCCCAGTCTATGCATACATCCAGGGTAGCCTCATCCCGGGTGCAGAATCTGGCACTTTCCTCTGTTGAACTTCATACACTTGCTGA
Source organism: Dasyornis broadbenti (assembly GCA_013397935.1). NCBI lineage: Eukaryota > Metazoa > Chordata > Aves > Passeriformes > Dasyornithidae > Dasyornis > Dasyornis broadbenti. The sequence goes on along the minus strand of VZRN01005936.1, from coordinate 2,058,632 downwards.
TTGCCCAATCCTCTAATCTGTCAGGGTCTCTCTGCAGGGCCTCCCTGCCTTCCAGGGAGTCAACAGCTCCTCCCAGTTTTCTATCATCTGTGAACTTAGTATCCCTTCCACTCCTGCATCCAATTCCTTTATGAAGATGTTGAAGAGCACAGGGCCTAGGATTGAGCCCTGCAGAACCTCACTCGTGACAGGTCACTAGTCTGAAGTCACCCCATTCATTGTAACCTTTTGTGTCCAACCTGTGAGCCTGTTGCTCACCCATTGTATGATATACAATCCAATCTTCCCATCTTGGTGTGTTTCCATATTTATTAACATACTGCCTGATAAGATGATTGTACTTAGGGCCAAACAGGTCCCAGATAGCACTATAAACCAGTGCTCTCTCCTGCAATCTCTTTTTAGCAATTTCCATAGTGAAGATAATAGGGAAAGGTCTGATGTGTCTCATTTGAAAGGATTCTAAAGTTTGAGGAGTAAATGAGAGATTTTCTGTGCTCTGAGTTTTGTTGTATGAGAGTAACTGAACTGATTTTTGTGTAGTGGTGGTGGCAATCAATGTACTCTATGTCCTGTGCTAAAGAGCAGAAAGCAACAGGATTGCCTCTACAAGGAGTGAACAAATCTTTGTTTTGAAGTGGAAGTAATTTTTAAATTATGTCTGTCAGTAAGAGATTAGTCATTTTCAATTTAGATTCACACATCTAGGCCTGCACCTTCTTAGGTTGGTTTTGTTTATGAGCCACAACTTACACCTGTAATACCTGATTTTTTGGCAGGACCTGAGGAGTCGTGGGGGTATTGCTGTGTGCATTACTATAATGTTAAATCTATTGGTATTAGGCCAGTATCATTTCATGTGCCTTTTTGTGTCTCCCACCAATACAGGTAGAAGCTCCATTCATACCAAAGTGCAGAGGTCCTGGAGATACCAGCAACTTTGATGACTATGAAGAAGAAGATATTCGTGCGTCTCTAACAGAAAAATGTGCAAAAGAATTTGCTGATTTTTAGTAGGAGTAAGAGGACAAGATGACATCAGGGCTCACATTGGGATCTTTGCACTCTGTTAACAGATGAGGTGGAGCTGAGACCATCATATGTCAAAACAGTTACCTAGTTACTTCATTCCACAAAGCTGACTGAGGTCTTTATTGCCATCTTCCATGTGTGCAGTTTGCACCAACCCTTCTAACTAGGCACAATTAAGCAAGCACTGTTTGTGCAGTAACACAGAATAATAGACCACTTTCCTACTTAACTTTGGTTTCTGTCGTTCTTTGTTTCTGTGTATTGTTCATTTTCCCCCTTTGAAATGAAGTAGTTTTTTACCCAAGAATGCTCCATTTTATTTTGAATAATGTATTATTTGTGTGAGTGAAATGGAAGGTGTTGCGGCTAGTGTGATTTAGACTGAAGTGAAAGATAAATGTTGCTTCTAGTCTGTGCCAGCCAATAATTCATGTCTGTCTTGTGTCTGATGCTACAATTTATAATAATTTTCTAGTAGCTCAGACTAAACCTAGCCAACATTTTTAGCATTTTTGAAGGTAGTATTTATCGCCATATAAATGTCTGCTAAATTAACTTAAAAACATTTCTTCCTGGAGGCTGACCAAAATTCAGTAGAAAAAATTGGATGGCTTAAGTAGGGGACAGTAGCTAGACCCCGTGCCTTGGTTTTCTACATCCCTGCAGTTTTCATCACTGCCTCCTTCCTTTGTATTTCCCACCTAGGCAGTAGGCAAGTTGCCATAACCAGACTGTACCATGTAAAGCTTACAGTCTCATGAGAGGGAATAATTCCATCTGGTCTGGATTTTGGACCATAATAAACCAAGTCAACTTACCAGCATTTCAGTTGGCAGGTATGAAATGGCTTGTTTAAGATCAAGAACCCAAAATTCTTAAAGGAAGTTTTGGTCAGTATTGTAGAGAATTAATTTTGATTCACTTTTTCTTCTTGGTTTTTTTTCCTTAATTTTTAAAAAATAGCCAATGTTTGGGCTCCCAAAGTATTCCTTGCTTCAAGCCTTTTTTGATTAAAAAAGGTATCCATTAGAATAAAAGCCACCATGCCACAAAAAGCAAAATGCGCTCTGCCATTAGCAATGAAAAACAAATGGTTTAGCAAATGCAAAATAATGTTCTAGATGCATCGCTGGATGAACACGGTTATTTTTTGTTAGCTGTTAAGAATTAAGAGGTTATTGCCAAGTTTTTATTCTGGTATACTATATTAGTAAACTGAGGATGGAGTACTGCTACAATCATTTTCTTTTTAATTACAGCACTTCATTCATGAAGAAAAGAGATCAAGTTTAAAAACTGCAACAGCTGAGTTTTAGTTGTGTTGTGTCTTCATTTCTAACCTTTCAATCAATCAGAATGTATGGTCACACAGATACAAGTATTTGGGTTTAATTATGTTTTGTATACTCTCACCAACTGACTTAAAAGATATTGCTACCATGTGCTAGCTTTGGGCACTTTTACACATTTATTTCAATGTTAATAATCAGCGGCTCAGCACTTTTTTCGGGGTTGCTTTTAAACTTATTCATAGTAGTTTTATTTGTACACTTGGTTCTGGCTGTCTCAGTGACCTGTCTTAAAACAGCTCATCTAAAAGTTTAAACTAGACTCATGTTTTATGATAAATTTACATGCATACAAGGATTGTTGTTTTTTTTTTTTTAAATGAGCTATATTGATAGATAGCCATTGAATTTGTTTGAATGCCAGTGCAAATAAACGGCTGGCATTCCTTCCTTTTAATCTGTATGACACTCCTAAAAGAAAAGCCTTTGTAGACATTTTACAAAAAAAGTACGAAACATACCACCCAATGTTCTGTATGTTTAGGTTGTTGAGCATTTTTGCACAACGTCATTAGGAGGCTGACACTGAATGCAGTCTTTGTCCACCCATATTTACATACATGCAAGAAAAGTATAAGATACTTTGCTGTAGCAAATTTTATGTAACAAAGATATATCGTCACATTAATAAATTTAAAGAAATCCTTTGTATGAAAATGTTAAAATCTTTTGTATTTCATTTAGACCAAGGACATGCTGCTGTATGCTAGCTGTATGCGATAAATTCTACAGTAACTTTGTTGTCGTTTATGAACTTTAAAGGATTTTAATAAATGTTGGAGATCACAATTTGATTCTGTTATGATTTTAATTTTTAATAATTTCATTTATAGTTCTAGAAAGGTTCAGAGATATTTCTCTTCTGTAAAATACTGTAATCATCTTGCGTGTACAATAAGACAAAAGTCTAGGAAATTGGTTCTGACATGTCTGTCTGATATCCAGATTAAATTCCACATGGGCATAAGTGGAAAAGTCATCATAATAGCCATGATATTATGCTATTTTTAATTTTATGAAAATCCTGTTAGAAAGTAAAACACTTTTCCAATATGGCATAAGAGACTTCAGTATGGAAATGAGATTCTATTTTGGAAAAGGAGGGGAAGTGTGCAATTTCCAAGGCATTAGTGAGTACATTTGACAATGTGAGTATTATACAACCCTCTCATTTAAACACAGTCATGAAAGATAACTACAGAATATTATGTTACCTGTATTTAATTTGAAAAATCCTTTTCACAATATGGAAAAATTGTATATCTATGACAGTAGAAGCTTGTTAATTTTACACATTTGAGGAATTAAGTGTTGAACTATATGGTATATTTTAATTGTACTCTAGTTGTATGTAACTTTCATTTCCAACATAAAGGATTGTATCTCATTAAGTAAATTGCTTTTTTTATTATCTTGTCAGTTGCATTAAAACCCTTATTTTTAAATCCTTTAAAGTATTTTACTAATTTTTGCAAATAATTAGATGTTTTTAAGTGCTGCAATAGTGTGCAATAGTAAACATTTATATACAGAAGTGCAAATTAAATTATGTACAACACTTGTGCTGCTTCTTTGTGAATCAGAATGTTGTATGATGACAGTCGTTGCACCTCCCCACACATGAGCAGGGTTTGAGAGCAAAAGGAAAAGGTTGTGAAACGTACTACGAGTTGGGGCACATTAAGCTTTACACTAACTGGGGTCTCTGGAGAAGGTGGTGTGAAGAACATTGAAGGCACTATGAGAAGTCTTGGACTTAGACAATCAAAAGCAAGCAAGGTGATCATTAGCTTCAGTATTGTTTGTCTTCATATTATTTTCATTCAGACTCAATGCTTTTTATTAAAGATAATTGCCTGTTTTTAAACTGTCTGCAGATCCCGCTGTACAAACTTTGTGCTGTGTCTCATTGTGCTGTGAAACAACTGATAGAAGTAAAGACTGTTCATGGTCTTGGCATTGTCTGTCTTGAGGCTTTTTCTGCGAGTGGTGTTTGGAGAGGCTCTGGTGCCTGCTCTGTAACGCAGCTCCTCCTCTTCCCGCTGTCTGAGCCGAGCTGTGGCCTCTGTGCTTCTGCTGCTGTACGCCTGCAACTGCGGACTTGTGTTCTTGGTTTCCTGGTACTACTGCTATGTTACATTTTAAAGACCTTTGTACTTTTTCTAAAGCTGAGCTAAAAAAACTTGCGAAAATACTGTCTTCTGCTTTTACTACAGCTCCTAAACAAACAGCATGCTGAGCCACAGATTTGAAGGTGTCATTCAAATATGTTCTTCTGATTTGCTGTGTAAGGAGGACTTCTCCCAGATCAGAGTTTGAGAACCATTCAGTAAGAAACTGGTAAAAAACCAATTCCATTCTCCAGCTGAGGTGTATATAGCTGATCTGGGTGTGTTTGATGATAAAAAAAAGGGGTTGACCACCACAGTTTTACAAGTGTGGGTCTTGCATACATTTTAAAATGTTTTTAATGGAAAGCTTGAGGTATTGACTGATTTAAATCCTCTGACAGAAAGGGTAAAATACAAGCATCTAAGGTCAGGCTGGGCACTAAAAGAGTTACAGCTCCACAAGGATGTTTAAATGCCTTATAGATAGTAAATGTTTGTCATCTTACATAGGGATTACGTGACATGTTAGAAGTATAATATGGGTACCTAGAGGCAAGATAGGATCTCAAGATATCTTCCCTTTCTAACTTCTGAATTTGATGATGAATAAAAGTATGAATTAAATCTGAGCTCTAGTCACATTTTTACCTTTTTTTGGTTCTTTTTGTGGTTTGGATTTGGGGAGGGATTTCGTATTACAAAAAGGGATGCCTGAAGGAAACTTGCATATATTGAAAACTTTATTTTATTCTTATAATTGACTATTACAAAAAGTTTTTACCTCAGTGGGATAAAAGCAGCTTGAGGTTTCTATGAAATAATTTGGATCAGTTCCCAACAGTGTTTCAAAGCCAGTAAAAATTCCTTTGGAATCCTTACAGCCTCACTGTGCTGTTCTTTCCCTTGGAGGATCAAGTACAAATGTCTGCAAAAATGTGTTTCTAAGAACTGTGTATGTGTGGCTCTTTGCATTAAAGTTTAAAAGCAACATCCTTGTGTTCATTGACATGAGCTCCTGGTCAGCAAAGCATGAATGGAAGAGCCAGTGACAAACTTGCACATTTCTTACTGGTGCTCAGCTTACAGGTCTAGATTTTAGTGGATCACACAGTGGCAGTCTAATGTCTGATGGCAAGGTTGCAGCACAAAAACTCTTCAGGATGAAAGGTTGTTGAAGTTTGAGGAGGGAGGTCAATCATCTGTGCCCATCTGTACACAACCACAGTAACGGGTGTTTTCCTTTGCTGGGAGGTTGTTACCAGAAACTTTTTCCTTTGCCTTTGCTTCCACGGTGCTGTGGAAGATAAGAAAGGACACAGCTGTAGCTATGTTGTCTCAGCAGCCTGGAAAGCAGTGTGGAACATTCTGAGTGTGTCCAGTAAGTTCCAGGAAAAATTACTGCTGACTAGGGCAGCAAAGAGAAAACTGAAATGCTGGAATGGCTTGGTTAAGTGCAATTCTTCCCCCACCAAGGCAATTTGATTCAATTGAAGAAAAAAATTATCCAAGATAATTTAGATTTAGTGGTATATTAATGCTTTGGTCTACACAGCAATATTGTAAGAACACCAGAGATATTGCTCTTTATTTTACTTTGTATCTACATTGCTACTTTAAACGTGTATGTAGTTATCTAAATAAGAGTTCAACAAAATGAATGCTTGATTGGGATATGCTTTCAATTTCTCCCGTCTTTGCTATTATCCTTATATTTGATGTTTGCATGAACTGGGGATCTCGGTGTCAAGACTCCATTAATGATAGGTAAAACCTTGGATAAGTAAAATATGATTCACCTGTCTCACAGGTATATGTTAATTCAGGTTAAGCAATCAATATTTAATAATTTTATAAATCCCCAGTGTTTATAAAGTATCTGTTTTCAACTGCCCCCCTAAAAAAAGGCACTATCCCCAGTCAATACATTATCTTTAGTTCCCTTTTCTCTCTGGCCATATACATTGGGAACTATGAATCTGGCAGACTTGCTTACCAGTGGGAAAAACTAAGAGAGGAACTGAGCAGGCACCCTTAGTAAAAACATCACATTGTACCAGAAATGGAATCATGGTGGCAGAATATGTAACGTGATGTAACATGTATGTTGCGATCCAGTTTGTTTGTGCAAGCACATGAATTCATCTCCAGAGTGGTTCTACTTCCGTAGAAGTATCTGTTCTGTGTTTAGGAAATAACCAGGGTGTTGGCTCCACAAGGATATCCACTCCAGAGAGCCACCTCCCATGGCCACAGCACCCATAGCGCATGGATTCTGGAAAGGAATTTCAGAGCAGGACTGAGTTTGCTGCAATGGATGTTGCCTGCCAAGAGAAGTATTGCAGTGAATGCTGAGAGGAAAATAACTCCCTAAAGTCTCATAAATTTAGTTGCTCTTTTTTTAAGCCTCTCAAAGAAACTTGAAATATCAGCACAAGTGTTTTCTCACCTGGGATTTGTACAACACAAACCTATGCTTTAGGGCATACCTAGTATTATGTCTGAATTTATTTAACTGGTCTTAATTCTGCTACTATGTATTGACTAGCAGAACTCAACTCTGACTTTTCTTGAACATTTTTTTAATATTTCAGGTTACTACAAAATCCTGTAAACTAAAATCACGAGAGTAGATGATCTTTAAGGTCCTTCCAACACAAAGTATTCTAGGATTGCACCTTCAGGAGCTCTCCATAACTAACTGCTCTAGTTACGTTTATATGCCAGTAGATGTCACATTTACATGGTGTGGAAGATTGTGTAAGAAATGTCAGCTGCAGAGCACAGTAAGAACAAGAGACTTTGAAAATATTTAAGAGCAGTAGGGAATGAAAAATTTAGACTGTACTAGTCACATAATATGTCAGGTAGTTTATGCAATACCAACCATGAGTATTTCTTCTTCGTGTATTAGTAGATTTTGCCTTTAAATACTTTAAGAGTTAATAGTTGCAAATTTTTTTACTGGTTTTCATATCAGCATCAGCAAAAAACGAGGTTTGGACACTAATTTGAATGAAAGCATTTTTTCATAGTATGTATTATTGCACAGAGTATATGAAAATTTCACTAAGAATCCCTGATCAATAGTTCCTATTTTCATTTGAAGCTAGAATTGGAGGGGAGTGTCTGTTCTAATAGCCCACAGTCACATTTCTGTATTATGTGCACTTGAAAGTTCAGAAATACGCTGTCTTAAACCAAAGATTGTCACCAAGAAAAATTGAAAACTGTTCCTAAGCTGATTCATTAATAGTATTTATAGTAGAGTGGATATAATTTGTTTTAGTTGGATAGTAATCAAATTTAGATATATCTCTACTAATTATGTTTACAGGCAAAAGAACCAGTTCATAATTTTCTGAATTATGTGACCACCAGAGCAGTTGGAGAGCAAGTTACAGCGAACGTGCTCTTGAGAGCATCTGTGATCAGAGCCTCATCAACCAGTTTAAGAGCTGAGTAAGTTTTTAAATGATCCCTTTAACTGCTTTCACCTTATTTCAGGACTGTTGAATCTCATGTCTGCTCATGTTCAGATGTATCTGGATTTGGTTTATGTCAAAGGAGAGAGCAGAGGGGAAAACAGGGTCATCTAATGTGTAACTGGAACATTTGCCCTACTGTATCAGCAGTTCCTTTCTTCCAGTCTATTTTGTCAACCAACCACTGTACACCAAAGCAACCTGTGCATCCATTGAGCTTGTGTATTTCCACACAAATCATAGGGATATCATTTCTTTTGGTTTGAGGGCCTAAGAGCAGACAGAGCACCCATAAGTTCCCCCAATGGAACCAGTAACTGAGACCTGCAGAAAATGCCCTTCCCTGGGTCCGGGGTGCTTTCAGAGGGCTAAGGAGGAGCATCCTCCTAGGCTGAGCAAAGAATGAAATGCCCAGACTCTGGTCTTCCACACCTGGCATCATTTGTGGCAGTTATACCAAAACAACAACATGGAAAGAAGATATCAGTATTTACTGGGATATGGTCGCTTTACAAATCCTAAAAATCTGGGTTTTTCTGACAGTCAGATTCTTCACTGCTGGGGGAAAAGCTTCCCAGAAAACAGGGGGAAAAAACTAGCACTAATTTCTTAATGTAGTGTTTGAAACGTAGTTGAGATTTCTGCATGTGTTTTGTTGACACATTTATGTCTGTAACTGTGCTTTACTGCATGCATCACCATGTTGTGCTTTTTCGTTTGCTTCACTCCATACAACGAAAATGCTGCATTTTAGATTTCCCAGAGAGGTAGTAGCTATTTCACTGAGATGTCTGAGCCATGGTTATACAAAATATTTTTCTTAGGCTGGATTCTGTTTAACAGTGTTGGTATTTCATATGAATACTTTTTATAAGCTTCTTGCTACATTATTACAAGCTGGGCAAATATGTGGCAGGTATTACTGCTAGTATGGGCACGATGAGCTGTGTTTTATACAATGATATTTTAATATAAAGTATAAGCTTTAAAATAACAAAAGTTTAAGTCTAGACAGAAGCTTTATTAAATATGAGCAACTACCACAATAAGAAGTTGCACAACAAAATAAGTAGGGCAGGAAATTCTCAGTGAAGTGGACATAATTCACGTGCAGGAAGATTTATTTAAGCAATTCAGTCTTGGCAAAAAGAGGAAGCAAAAGCAGGAAGGTATCAGTGGCCTTGTGTTTTAGTCAGCTGCTGTACATGTTCATTTTTAGGCTGGCATGAAGAGGGTGGAACTTTGGTCATCTTATCGGAAATTCATATGATTACAAAAGAAAGGTTGGATAATGCATGTTGCACAAAAAGTACCTTGGGATACTAAAGCAAAGGTTTCAGGGCCTCCCCACCAGGACAAAAGCGAGGTCTTTGCCCCCTGCCTGGTCAGTGACTCTGAGCAGTGCTGCTCCCCTGCAGGCTGGCAGCCAGGACCTGTCACTAATCCAGCACTGTGCACCTCTCAACCTGAGAGCCAGAGCTTTCACAGAAGCTTTTGCACATCTACAGACCTGTTCTTTACCTTGTAAGGGTGTACCCAGGTAACTGTATGGAATGTAAATTGAGGCTGACTGGCTGTTGTGCTCTAACCTAGTGTTTAAACACATGCTGTAACTGAATTGCCTTGAAAATGAATGCCAGGCTGGTACCAAGTCACTCTGCTGCATTCTGGCCATGGATTTTCTGCCTCCCTTCCCTCCACACTTGCTTAACACCACTGCTATCTTTAGCCTTTTGTCTGCACTTTATGCAGAACTTCAGAGCAACGTGGCAATACTCAGCCATGCAGAAAACCCTGGCAGGTCAGAAGGGACTGTGAAGAAGACACAACATGGTTTTTGGAGGACCTTCCTGGCCAAAGCAGGAATTGAAGAGAGGCACTTCACTGATTGACTCCATGGGTTGGGAACTCTGTCATTCCTCTGAAGTAGGGAAGGGAGAGAAGGACAACAGGTATTAAGCTGTCGATGCTGTGGAGAAAGGTAAGTGGCAAAATTCCATTAAAACAAACTAAAAAGACTATGGACAGGGCTGGAAAAGACCTCAACTGAGGAAAGACAGTTTTCTGAGAGTAAAGTGCTGGAGAGGTGCAACTGGATCAGTAACAGGGATTTTGCCTCTTTCTAGGTAGTTGCTGGGAGCTGTGGAAAAGACCCTTAGTTACTTATCAGTCCAAGGATATTTCAAATGATCAGTACCATGCAGGTGTGATAAAAGTGTAGTGTGAAAGGGGCCATTCAGAGAAGACTGGAAAGGTAAAAGAGAGACTCTACTGCCCAGGATGCAGCTCCAAACGTCCTCTCCTGCAACATGAATGTACAGAAAGGAGAAAGGAGAACAAGGTCAGAAAATGCACACCATAAAAGGGCTGTGGTCATTCAGACAGCTGAGTCTATATAAGAATGTAAATACCAGAAAAACAGAGAAGCCAAATATTAAACTAAACAATATTAAACTAGAGTATTACTACAGGAACAAACAGATATAAACTGTTTATATATTTTTAAAGTTGTAGATTAAAAGTTCTTAATCCCCAGCAAAGGGCAGCTGCACACAGCCTTTGTGCCTGGCAGAGTGGGGCAAGATTCCCTATGGGCCCCAAGCCAGTGCTGGGTGTGGATGGGGTTGTGTGAGGGGTTGGCTGTGATGGCAGCATATCAAACCCCATGGCCTTGGCGGTTCCTTTTCAATCTTTTATTGCTAGGAGGGAAATTATGCAAAAGGGATTTTGAGACTGTTGTTATTAACTGACTGGATATAGCTATGTATTAATTCAGGTTGCAGGGCAAGCTGGCGTCTTACACACGTCACTTCCACACCCATGACAAAAGTCACTTAGAAACAGACTGTACCCCCATTGGATTCCCGTGCCGTCAGTGCTGTGCATTATGAGGAACTGATGATGTTTTGGCCACCGGCCACATTTGGATGAAATCTCTCTGCTTTACTTTCTTCCTCACAGTGAGCAGCAGGAACTACAAACGATCTCGGCGAACTCCGAAATGTCTCCCGGAAAACTCAGAGGAGAAGCAAGTCCCTTCCAGCGCTTGTTACACGCAGCGCTTCAGGTACCGGCAGCATCAGTAACCCCTTGAGCCGCCCCCGCCGCTCCCGCCGGGGGCGTGAGGGGAGGGCGCGGCCGGGGCGGGCTCGGGGCGGCCCCCGCGGGACTACAGCTCCCAGCAGCCCCCGCGGCGCCGGTCTGCAGAATTCGTGTGGTATGTCTGCTGAGGGTACTGGGCTGTCCCGCGGGCCCCTAGGGCTCTGAAAGATTCGGTCGTTGTTGGCCAAGAAATACGTATTTTATACAGGGCCTAGATCCATTCTCCTCTGCATAAGGCCAGCTTGTTGAGAGGGGCTTCACTCAATGTGAAACCACACAAGTCCTGTGTTGTTTCCTCACTCAGCTTCCCCAATGCACTCCTTTAACCAGGTTTTTACCCAGGGCGCTGGAATAAAGAAGGTTCGAAGGGCTTTATTTAGCTCTGGGGGGCTAAAATTCAGTACCCTCTGCACAGCTAACGGGGTGCTGCGCCCTCCTTTGCCACACGTGCAGTGCATTTTGTCTTCTACTGTTTCATTGCCAGGGACGGAACAAAAGGATAGTTTTTCAGTAGGAAACAGGCATTTTTCAATACCCGGAAAACAGGGTCCACTGGTGCCCGATACCTGCACTGACCTCTGTGTGTCTCCCCTTGGTATGACTGCAGAAGTTTGGACACACACAGGACTGACCCCTTAACCTGGATCAACCAACCCTGGTCTCAACTTGGTTCCCTGCATGGCTTGGAAACATCTGGACTTTTTTTTTTTTTTTTTTTTTTTTTTTTCAGACGCAGGANTTTTTTTTTTTTTTTCCGGAAGTGGGATGCAAATATTAAAACAAAAGGCTAATTCACTTTTCTGCTTTATCTCCCTCCAGATAGAATTTCATTATAATTAAATTACCGTACCCTAATGAATAAAAATACAAACCACAGATCATATTCCACACTGAATTTTTCCACAACCCATTTCCTTAAAATTCCTCTTTGCTGTTCAAGGTCCTTTGGAAGGAATGTATGCGCTGTGTGAGCCTCTCTTCAAATACTCAAAGGATTAACTGAAGAACACGATGAAAGGGAGAGTGTGAGTAAAATAGCTCGTTTATATTTGTATCCTCAAATGTCAGTTCATTACCAAAGTTAGAAACCAGCTGATGCAGAAAACTCATTATGGCTTCATTTGGAATGTTTATTTCTTGAGAGACAGAAAAGAATTGCCTTACTCGGCTCACTTGTCCAACACAAATATGCCATGTTTTACAGAACGTTTTGGGATGGAAAATAAGGAGGATTTTCTTTAGGGCACAGTACACTTAATACCGTATTTATCTTGTTTATCTGCATTTATTTAAATCCCAAAGCAGCAAGGACTGTTACTGCCCTCTGTTCTCAATGCTTCTGATGATACTTGAGTCCTGTTACTTGCAAGGATTCTGCGAGCTTTGGTTATTTACCTGGCAGCGCATAAGTTAGACAAAATGAAGTGGTTGTGGAAATCATGTCTACAGTCCTTTGCCCAGAAGACCACTTTTCTGGTAATTTTAGTGCTTGTAACTGTGTCCGGTTAGCAGTTAGGTGACCTAGATCTCCATGCAGTCGGGGTGCAGTAAGCTTTTTCTGGGAGTGAGATGGATGTGCAGTGCCTGGTACAGCCCCATGTGCCCACTCTGGCGGCCATGCAGGCTCTGCCTGTCCGTGCCAGCTGGGCATTTGTGTCAGACCTCTATGATAATCAGACTGGAGTCACCAGTAGGTTCTGTGCAAATCCCCAGGTAATTTGTAATGTCCCCTTTGCCTTGCAGTGAACAGCAAGAATGTAATTTGAGTGGCTTGATTCAGAAGGAAATTTTTCAAGTAAAACAACTCACAAATTTGAAGTAACTCAGCCTGTTAAGGATAGTCAAAAGGTCACAGCATCTGAGTTGTGGTCGGGATGCAGCCCTGGCTGCAAAGCCCATGTGTGCGGAAGGCAGGGTGTGTTGAAATTCCTTGCTTGATTTCCCTTGCACTGACAGTGCATCCATGTAATGCTTCAATGCCATTAGAAAACATCAGGAATCAAGACTGAAAAATAAAAAAATAATGTAAAAAGGAAAAAATACGTGTTGTCGCCAGAAAAACTTGAGAACTTTTGTATTAAACTCTGTGGGTGAGATTTCATTGCCAGTGGGACAGACTTAGTAATTTGTAGGCTCTTTTTGAGTTGTATCTTTCTGTACAGCAAACCCGTGGGTATGGCCTCCTTGTGAAATAAAGTCTGGTGCTCAGACGAGTAAGATTTGGAGACTCAGTGCCTCCAACTCCTCTCTTTCCCTAGTGCCGGCGGTAGCACGGTGGGGGTGACTCGGTTGTGCTGTCCTTGGTCACTCCTCTTTCCCATCACCCCGAGCCTGCAGTTGCATGAGTTCCACAGAAAGCCAAGTGTCTACGACTCACATGCGTGTTGACGAACTCATTCTAGGAATGAATTTTTGTAACTTTATCAATTTTCCGAGATCCTATTTCCTACCTTGTGTAAAATTTCCTCGGCTCGGTACTGCAACCTTCAACAACTACCTGGGATTTGTCTCCTTTCCGTTACCTCACGCACCCCGCTTGGTAGGAGGAGTAGAAATATCTACAAGGAGGCCCCAAGAAGCTCAGGTCATGAACCGAGCCCCGAGTGCTGCTCTCCAGCAAGTCCGCGCCCGCCCATGCCGCCCCCCGCCCCTGCGCTGGCCGCGGCTC
>VZRN01005936.1:1989061-2044468 GCA_013397935.1 Dasyornis broadbenti | reverse complement strand
GAGCCCCTGCCGGCCGGGCCCGTGGGCTCCGCGGGAGGTGCCCGCCCCGAGCCTGGGGGCTCCGGGCCGTGCGCGGCCGCGGCGCGGGGCGTTCCGCAGGTAGGATGGTGCGAGTGTCGTCTGCAGTCACCTCAGGTGAACCGAGAAGTGATTTCAGGGAATGCGTGGAGTTGGTTGGTCAGCGGTGCAGGAGAAGCATCTTTTCCATTAGTTTGTTACTGTTGTCTTGATGCTTTACATGCTGCTACATGTATAATAAAGGGTTTTTTTGTTTTTTTTTTTTTCTCACAGCAGTGTTAATTGTTGTTCTCTATTTTTGCAAAGTTTTAGCTGAAGAGCAGAATTTCCCTATTCTGTACTTCCCAGAGCTTTGAGACATTTCACTGCCATCCATTAATGCTACAGCAAGAACATACTGAGTCCTTGGTCCATTCTCTGGTGCTCTCTGAAATAGAAATGGCTTACTTGAGAACAGAAAAGAAAGGCTCGGGTCATTTCTGCATGTTCTGTGGAGTGATGGAAAAAGCTATGTGGTGAAAGTACTCCAGCATGCTGCAAGGAAGGAAACGAACTGGATTTTCTCCTGTGTCATTCGTATGCTCCTTTCCTTTTTGGATTTCAGTGTAGCATACCTATAGAAGAAGCTGCTCTAGTGCAGGAAGGGAGGTCTTATGGATAACAGACTGATTTAGGCCTGAGGAGTTTGGTGCTTAATTAGGAACTCTGCTTACCAGCTTAATGTGTGTGAGGGGTATAAGTGACATGTTCATCTGTATCCAAGTCCACATTTGTAAATAAGGCTATAGATTTCCAAACCTCTCTAAAGATCTTCCATCTCTTTGGATCCTCTGTATCACAGGATGACTGAAGGCCTATTAACTCTCTCAATACACAGCTGTATATTGCACATCAATCCCTATGTGTATGAATACATACCGTTTGATCAAAATTTTAATACTTGTAAAAAGGATCAACCTTCCTTGATTTTCAGGTGAGAAATACTACTTGTGTTTGAAGCATGGGTCAACCTTTTTCTTCTGGTTCATTAACTACTATGAGCTTTGACAGGCTTCTGAGGCAATCAGTCTTTGACAGCACTGTTACTCTCAAGGGGAAGCATTCTTGTGTCCCTGTGGAATGTTTGTTTCTATTACATTATGCTGCTCTTGTCATACTACCAGTAATTAAACACAGTTTTTTTTTTTCCTTCCCTATTGATCAGTTGCTGAAGTAAAACTTCTGTCCTCCCCATGCTAACTGTTGACATGGAAAACAAGGAAAATGGCTCTCTGGATGTCAAAAAGTAAGTGTTCCTTTTATGTAAACATGACATAGATTTTGAATTTAGTTTTCCTTTGAACTAGTGTGGTTGGCAATAGTGGGCATCTCCATCTTTGCTCATTTCAAGCCCTCCCTGTTCTTAATTACTTTTACTGTATTTCAGCTTTAAAATGGAAGAGTTCAGGGCACTGAGTTGATTAAAAGTAATATGTGGTAAGACTGTACAGCAATGAAGAGATGTAGAAGCTAGTAAGTTAAGTTAGGGGTATACCTTTCTCCATTGTTTCTTTTCCTCTCAACCGGAGAATAAAACAAATAGTAGCACTGTAACCAATATTCTGCCTCTGCTCACTTGTCTGTTAGTGGCTTTTTCAGAACCAGTGCCTAATGGAGAGAAGTGTCCTGTGTGGAAGTTACCTCTTTATGCCCTTCTCTGCTGGTGGCCTGCCTGTCTAGGGCTGAGAAGTAGTAGCAGCATATAACTTAGGTGTCAGTTCCCTTCTGAAACAGATACTTTAAGCTATTTTTTGGAGAAGCCCTCGGTTGCTGGGGTTTTATTTCAGACCTAGGGTGGGAATAAGGCGGAGACACGGTGTGTACTGCTCTACTGCTTTCTTTTGTCTGGTGAACTGCAGGCTAAGGGATAGGAACTTTTTTGTATGCATTTACTTAAGGTCAGAAATTCTTAAATTAGGACTAGCAATTCTGAATGAAAGTATGATTTGAGGAATGAAGTTCTGTTTGCAAAATCTGGCCCCGCTGCTTTAGGGTTATAGAAGCCATGGTGAGAGAGATATACGCATATGTATATACATCAAAGGAAAAAAAAACCACAAAGGTAGTGAGTGAGCTCTTAGTCTGGTCTCTCAGACTGCAACACTTCTGTGCAGCTGCACCTCATTATTCTCCTTCAGATCTCTTTTACATAAGCTGTCCAAGAAAACATGACAATGCATAGGCTACCTGGCACTAGAGTAATGTAAATAATAATGGTCACTTCAGGCTACTGATAAAACACCTGATTATGACATAGCATCAAAAGATCCGATGGCAGCCATTAAAAACAGCACCCTCCCCCTTCACTTGAGACACTGGCTACACCACACCAACATAAAGAACATTTTCCTATTCAGTGACTTGAATAAATATGGTGTGTGTCCCTCAGAAACCACCTTCCATTTGACAGTCTGGTTTCTACAATGAGCACTCTGTAGTGGGAGGAGAACGGAGGCAGTGAAAGCAAGGACAGTTTACGTTTAATCATTTTCCCCAAGGCTTGGGTGATAAAGACACAATCACTGAGTGCTAAGGTGGCTTTTTACAGTTGATGGAAATTGTAATTAAACTGTGGGGCTGTGGTTTCTATATGAACGTATATAGTATGTATGTGGGCATATCTACAAAGGAAGTATTTGACACTTCCTTGAAGTGGTTATAAATAGCTGTTTGTTGTCAGCTATATCCTTTCAGACCTTGCTGCTTCTGCCACATGATGGCAATAAAGGCACAGGGACGGTGGTGAGAAATAGCCAAGCCTAATTCATATTCATTGTCAGTGCATCTAGTATTTCATTTCAAAGCCTAAAATGCCAGTCCTCTTAAGCTTTTAAAGTATCCAGGATCTCAGGCATGAGCCAGTGTGTGGCTAAGTCAAGAATGTTATATATTCCTTTGTCTGAAGAATAGAGCCATATCAACAGCAGGGTGAGGAGGAGACTAACAAAGTCTACAAGCCAAATGAGCATCTGTGTGGGTAGATGGGTTAAAATCCAGCCAGCCCCCAGCAGTCTGCCACCTGCCTTCCAGTCTTCTGCAGCTGTAGCTGTGGAAATTGGCCTCACTTGAGGTCCAGGATGATGCTATTCCTTGAGGCTGGAACTTGCAATTAGTCCCTATGATTAATTAATGTTTGAGGGAGAGCCCCTGAAGTCATTGTAGTTGAGGCCTGGATGGGGCTAGACCAAGTTGTAGTTCCCTAGTGATAAAAGAAAAGCTGCAAGAAAAGCTAAGGCACCTGGACTGGTATACAAAATTGTGGAAAGGAGGGTTTGGGACCATACTTAACTTTAATTTCAAGTGTTTGGAGAAGTAAGCAAATTACAGTTAGGTGATATTTTTACAGACTGAACCTTTTATTTAGGAACCTTTCTTTTTAGGAAGTGTTAAATTCAGTATTTTTTTTTTTAACTTAGTTGTTGGGGTTTTGTTTATTTAATTTTAAGTAGAAAATGAATAATTGAAAGTGACAGTCAATATCTTAGGGAAAATGCAAGGATTTAAATGTAATTTTTCAAATGCTGCTTTTATAAATATGTGCAGATTTTGTGTGGCGCTTTTCACATTTTACTTCTTAAGTATCAGAATATGCACAATACAAAAAAATCTTAACTGAAAGGCATTCTTTGATTAAAAAAAAAGAAAAAAAAGTGCATCTCTGATAAGGCCAGATCATCTCATTTTCAATTTTGCTGAGTTTTGCTTTCTATGTAATCACAATCAGTGAAGCAATTCATGAAGTAAGTCATTATGTGATGAGCAAAAGTAAGAAACTCCATTTCTCTTTGCTTGGAGATCTGTGATAAATGAAAGAAACTGCTTTTAGAAGGCCAAGTGCAGCACAGGTTGTGGATGATCCCTGTGGCCAGATTTTGTTGCCATATTGACAGACGCATTTCAAGTGTTCAGGGAGATGCAAAAATCACTGGTTTTGTGAGTCCTCCTTCCCAGGGCTCAGATAGTTTTGGAAATAAGAATGTTGTAGAAACAGTGATGAGAGACACTCTATGTATAGATTCCATTTGGCTACTTTGAGGAATGGTTGGCCCTTGATTCACCCAGTTATTTTGCTGAATGACATACAAGTCCAGGCAAGGCAGAGATGGTGACAGTTGAGAAAGTTGAAGGACAGAACACAAATTGTATCAGGAGAGTATAATCTGTGTTTCTTTTCCAGCTGGTGCTGTTGAAATCGAAGTCCTGCCTCTAAGCTTCAGACCAGAAAATGGACAGGATTCTGACACCTGGCCTGATCTGTACATTTTCAGTATTTCATTAGCATTATGGTTAAGCATGCAGAACAGTGGAAAATATTTGGTGTGAACTTCAGGAATTCTGGTTGAAGAAACTAGTTGAAGAAGCTTTTTGATGTCTTGCGCTTCACCCTCATAAATTGCAGTAGAAAGGGCAATCAAGCTCACTGTGTGTCTTTTTTTCCCAAAAATTTTCAGATATACAAAGGTTATCTTTGTGATAGGGTGATTACAGTTTGAGGAAAAGAAATGCAGGATAAGCACAGTAATATGAATATTTTGTTGGGTTTGCTACTGTGGAAGGCAATTGTTTGAGGTAATCACAGAAGGAATAAATTCTGATTATGTTTAACAGATGCACAGCTATTTAAAAAGTCCACAGATTTGTCCAAAGATGAATCCAAAAACAGTTTGGGGAAATTTTCTATGTTGAGAATTGGTGCAATCATTTGGTGCCTCGTTTTGTTTTGGTTGGGGAGTTTTGTTTGTAGTTTATTTGTTGTTAGTGTTTTGCAAGGTGAAGATGGTTACCAGTAATTTCTACCCATATTACAAGGACAGTCTCATCTCTGTAAAGAATAATCCACATATAATTCTTTTAAGTACTTGGTAGCTGAAAACAGAATTCAGGCTTGGAAGGCAGGAATTTGGTACTCTTGTTATGGCAGTTTTCATTCTCCAACAGCAAAGGCAGCACACTTGTAGGAAGTGATTACCTTTGGCTGATGTGAAGATTCACGTACTTTCTCCTTTTCTGGAAGGAGAGATATCTCAGTTTTCCCCAGCATCAGGTCTTTGGAATGTAAAAGAACAGGAGTGACTGTTCTGCATTGGGGTGGGGTGGGGTGAGGTGTAGCAAAGAACCCTTTTCCTGCAGAACCCTTTTCCTGTCCTGTATGCACAAAGAAGCAGCAGATGTTCTGCACACCTTTAGTGATTACTTGTCTGGATTTGCACTTTGCAGTTCAGTAGAGAATGGGAGACCTCTGGATCCTGCTGACTGGGCTGTTACCGATGTTGTGAATTATTTCAGAACAGCTGGATTTGAAGAACAAGCCAATGCTTTTCAGGAACAGGTAAATCTGTTAGTAAACACCTTTTGACTGCCACCAGTTTCTCACATTGCACATTTTTTTGCCACGGGCCTAGTTACATACTCTGTATGTGGATATACTCTAAAATGGGAGAGAAAATCCCACAATAATGGGGGGATTTGAGTCTCTTATTGGGTGACAATGCATGGGATTGTGATCTCTGAGTAGTAATGTTGCTCTACAAGCTGTGGATAATGAGTTGGAGTTTGTTTAAAGTAGGATTCAGAAAGGTGAGAAATCTAAACAAATTCTCTGGCTTGAACTCAGTCTCCCTATACAACCCACTCAGTTTCACTGTCTCGTTATTTAAAATGTGAATGGTGTATAAAATGTGAATTCCCTTCTTTCTTAGTGTATGTGCAAATATACTTATGAGTATTCATAAAACTTGGGGCTTCTAAGCAACAAGTTGAGTTTGAAAG
The DNA here is from genome assembly GCA_013397935.1 of Dasyornis broadbenti. Lineage (NCBI taxonomy): Eukaryota > Metazoa > Chordata > Aves > Passeriformes > Dasyornithidae > Dasyornis > Dasyornis broadbenti. Next base: position 2,038,642 of record VZRN01005936.1, on the reverse strand, counting down.
CATAGGGTGGAAAAGAAGCTGCTGTTGAACTTGGCAGTACAAGTGAACATGGAAAGGACAAGTTGGCAGTTAGCTGGCAGAGGAGCAGCATGTTTGTAAGACTCAGTCTGAGAAAGAGGTTGGGTCTTTGTTTCTGGGCCTTGTAACTGCTGATACTAATGGAAGGTTTCTTTTGGTAGATTAGATCAGCAAAGAGCTTAACAGTCAGATGGCCCATTGTAACTCACCTGCTGGTAAAGGTGTGTTAGTGGGGCAGAATAGGGAAGTCAGCTTACTTGGCCTACAACCCACCAGTTCCATAGAGAAGTAACTTACATCAGATTGGCAGTTCAGCACTTCCCTAGATAAGTCTGTAGGTTTGTATGTGACTGCCGGGAAATTAGTCACCCACATTTGTAATTAGTTATCAAAATAGATGGCTTGACTTTCCAAGGTACTAAGCTGGTGCAAGTTATTGGCAGCTTTGCAGGGACGCTGCACATTGCATGTGAAATAACATCATGGTTGGTCAGGTTAATGTTGCGGACCTTCAGCACAATGTCTGTGAAATCCCATCTGATTGTAATTGATGCATATAACAAAGTACTGAAATTTAGCTCTTTGTTCTTGTGGGTGAAAAGCCTGGTGTTGGGTAACTCTCTGGCAGGTTGCAGAGAGAGATTCTTTCTGCAGCTGTTACTCATTTTTCAGAATTTGAAGATGGGTGAACAGGCCAAAATCGAAAATGTTTGAGTGTGCCCATTCCTTAATACCAGCATCCATGTCTCCTCAACAGCCCGGGAAATGTGGCTTAAAAAGACCACATAGGCAAAGTCATTGTGGCCTCTGGGAGTCTTTTCCGTATACTGACAGATACCTCTGACTTTCATTGAATATCTTAACCTCTCTGCCTCCCAGTTGGCTTGTCAATAATACTGCAGTAATTACTGCTGATTTTGCAGCAGGAAGGTGAGGCTAACTTAAGAGTTTTGGCAAATCAGTTTGCAACAGCCTTATGGAAAGGAGCATAGAAGTAGAGTGTGAAGGTTTTATTAGTATTCTGCAGTGAGGGCAAGTGGTTTCAGTAGGGTAACTGAGGGCTCAGCTAGGATAGCCATGTGCAGAAATGTGGCTCTCATTCCACTGCCAACTTCACCTTATGCTAAAACCTTGGAGAGAGAGGCTGACAGCGGCCACCAGGATGTGGCCAGGAGCTGAGGGATAGACAATCATAGCAGAAGTCATTGCTGCTTCCTTAGCCCTCCTTTCTACTAGCAGCATGAGGAGCAGCAAGTGCCTAGTTCTACATACCAAGTTTGCCAGCCTGTTCCCTGTCTGCACCAGAAGCAGCCCTATAAACAACCTTGTCCCTAACTTCTTATCAGTGGTGCTGTTCAGTTTCTTCTACACTATTTGCTACCACTAACTTTAACTCTGTGTTCTTACAATATTTTTTATTAGGATCATCCAGGTATGGCAGTGCAGATCGGTTCACTTTGAATCGTTAGCCATCTTCCGTCTGTAGAGCACCAGGCACGCAGCTGCAATTCTGGCCCTCTGTATTTCCCTGTCATTTGCAGTTGCCTGGGCCCCAGAAACCTAATTTCATTTGATCTACTGCCCTGAATATGTACTGGAAGAGGAATGAGTTTGTAAGCAGTAAAGGAAAGTATTCCATTTCACCTACAACACTGGGAAATAGTTTTCCACTGAACTGCTTCAGTAGGGGTAGGACAGTGGTTTCCTTACAAAATACCCCAGAATGTAATCATGACATCTATTATTATACTAAGCTTTTACACAACAGTAACTGAGTCCACACTTTCTTTTGATGAATCTGAATACATCTGCACTCCCCTAAAACAAGAGACTCAAAAAATCTGTAAGATATGAATTTTTCTTACAATATTTTAAGGAGAATGAGAAGACATTTAAAGGGCTGCAGAATGTTTTTTTTTTTAAACTGTATTGTAAGTGCTGGTAAGAAGTGATGCTTGTATGATGATTATATATTATTCCTTCTTGGAGTTCCACTGATTTCAGCAAATCAAAAGAGCTTACTGATGAACATAGATTCAACTGAAAGATGTTGCCCAATAACAAAAAAAGCATAAGATCAGCAAGCAAATAAGACAAGCCAAGAAGTTGGGGACACAGGATACCTAAAGAGGGAGGAATAGCAGTTGGAGGATGAGGGTATGAACACCTTCAGAGAAATACAGCCTGCCAGTATGTGGCTCAGCTTTCTCTGGGAGCCCTGGAAGCCCAGGGGACTGTGGCTCACTCCAAGACTGAAGCTGTTTGCAAGGTCTCAAGATGTGCTTGCACTCTGGCCTTTTTTATTGCCCATGTGGCTTCTTGACCGCTAGTGTTGTGATAGCCAGATATGCCCAAGTAACCCAGTGCTGGTTTGCTGGCTTCACTGCAATGCCTTACCAGAAGGGAAACTGGTAAGTTTGACATCAGCTGGTGTCCACTGCTGCGTTCCAGCTGAGCCATGGCCTGGAGCAGCACGTGAGCATGCTGACTTCCATGCTCTTGTGGTGGCTTACTGTAAAACTTTGCACTTCTCAGTCGCTTAGAGAAAGGGCAGAAAGAGTGGGAGGACATGAAGCTTAACCAGTCCCCTGGTTATTTGCTGAAGACAACACGATATTGCTGTTGAGGTCATCCTGGCACAGTGGGGAATTATTGTTAGGTTGAGTTGTGCAGAGAAGTCTCTCTGCAGTTAACATTAAAAAGGCATGCTGAGAACTGGCATTGAAATCGCATCCTGAAAAAAATCCAGAAAACAGAGAAGTAGTAGACAAGAATTCAGAGAAGTCATCAGAGCATACAAAATCCTACCTGGTGCCAAAAAAAGGAGTAACTGAGACAATTCTGCAGAACCAGGTTAATATGGAAAACTTGAAGTGAAAGAGGTAAAGCTTAGAATACACACCAAGACACAAAATGCTTGAACTCTGAATATGTATTCATTCATTCCTACACAGATGTGTTTAAAGAATCAATTTTCTATTCAGTGAAATTCTTAGTAGTTACCAGCATTTCTGGAAATCACAGGGAACCCTGTGGAAGAAGAAGGGAAAGGAATAGATGCTTTTTTCCTATTCTTGGAGTTTCTCCTATTCCAGGTACTGGATTTACTTCATTTGGATCCTACCAAGCTGGAGGCTGTTCTTCCTCCATAGCATCGTTGAACAGCAGCAGAAAAGGCCAACTTCAGATCGGTCATAGCAATGAGCAAAATACTCACTGGTGTCAAAATTCCCACAGAAAGAATTGTGACGAATGGAAAAGAGAGGATAGAAACTGGTTTTAACCATTAACATTCTCAACAGTAATTGGAAAGAGGCACCTGCTATAATTGGGTAAAAAGTTATTGGAAACTTTTTTTCTTTTAGAAATACTGTTACTTTGGGCTCCCTTGAGGGATTAGTAGTTGTATATTTCTTGGGGATATTTTAAAGAAACGCCACTTTCAGTTGATCTTTGACTATGTTGTGGTTTGTCCATGTATTTTGTATTAATAAACTTTGTCAAATCGCAGGAGAGATCAGTCTGAACAAATTCCTGCTGAATTCTAATAGAAATTTTCTTTTCATGTTGAGTTGTAATCAAGGATAGGCTCTCTGATATTTCTAAGATAATATTTAACATTCTACAGGAATATGCTGCAGTGGGATAAACTGATGTGTGATGTTTATAATACTTAAGAAAATACTAAATTTTGGGACTATATTAGAGGACAACAATAAATGCCATTATTTGAATTAGTTGTTGGCTGTTGATAACAAATTCAACAGTTAATATTGAGGGGGTTTTAATTAAAAGTATAAAAAAGAATGAAACAGCAGAGTGGAGTCCAATGCAGGAGAATGCCAGATAAGGCTATATACATGTTTGGGCTGTGATGCCCTTTGGAGATCTGGCTGTATTGTGAGACACCAATCAATGCATTGTGATGTAGCTGTAGCTCCTATTTCTCGAGTAGTTCAGTGTGATTGAACTGTAAGAATGTGTAATGAAAAGTATGGTCCTGTGTCTGAAAGGCAGAAGAGAGTTAAGAGATGTGGATTCTTTCTCTTCCATTTTGAAAGGTTTTGAGATGGAAAAAACCCCTAAAGCCTATAGGATTTCTAACCTAAACAGGTTAGAAGGTCAAGGTCTAAGGGGGAAAAAAAATCCCACCATATCTGTGATTTGCAAGAGGTATTTTAAGCAGGAAAGTGTAGGGGTTGTTGAGACCTAAGCTGGCAAGTTGTTGCTTTTCTCCTCTTCCCTTGTAAGTAGAGGAAGAGAAGTTCCCTCAGAATGTCGAGCTCCAGTTAGGCCCTTCTAAAATTTCTGATTTGCAAGAGACTTTTCCTTTTTTTCCCCCACAGGATGCATGGGAAGGTTGGCATTTTAAAGAAGGCACCTGAAGTTATTAGCAGATACTGACTAGTCTAAACTTGCATATTGCTGTCTGTAGTAATTCTTCTGAAATGCACTTCACAAGCTGCCTTCTTAGGAGTATCCTTCCCTTAATGGCTGATAATTAGGCATTCTGCACTTGTACCTATTAATTGGAAAAACGTTTAAAAGGAGAGAATTTTGAAATCAGGCTCATTTGGATTTTGTGCTTGACTAAATATTATTTATGCCTTAGTCAGCACAGGTGAGCACTTGAAAAGCAGAGAGCGGAGTTTAGCAGCTGCAAACATGGTTTCAGGAAAATCAAGGCTACTATGTCTTTTTTCACTGATCCTCTGTAGTAGTCTTTCATTTATTGCATGACTGTTCTCATCTGTTAGATTTGTATATTTGTCTTTATCAATTCTTTAATTCTTCTTATAGGAAATTGATGGCAAATCATTACTGTTGATGACAAGGAATGATGTACTGACTGGACTTTCATTAAAACTGGGGCCTGCGCTGAAAATCTATGAATATCACGTAAAACCTCTACAGACACAACATCTAAAGAACAACTCTTTATAGCTAATTGTCTAATTGGGGTCATGCTGTGCCTCAAAGGAAAAATAAGCAATTTGGTTTCATGTGATGGAACTTTGTAAAGAGAGAATATATCTATTAAGAGTTTAAACCAAATTACAATATATATCCTATTGGATAGAGTAGGCAATATACTATATACTGAGTCTGAACTGAGAGGTGGTGTGTATTTTTTACATAGTACATAATGATTTTCTCTTTTAGGAAGTGTCAATGAGCATGTTGAGATAGCTACATCACTGTATCCAGAACAAAAGGGAGGTATGTCATTCTCATTTTTGAGCCAGACATGTTCTTGATTTCATTAATTAAAATACCAAAAAAATTAACAGAAACAACCCCAAAGTTTACATGCGTCTTTAGGAGAGAGGAACTAATTAAAGTAGGTTTTGATTTACTCTAAAGACCTACTAAAATTATTACTACTTATAATTTCAGGATGGGACTGACACTTGCCAAGTCACCCTTTTTTGCAGAGGGTCCTATTTTGACCTTATTAAGGTTTACTTGTGGTATGCTGCAATGTTTAAAACTGTACATACAACTAACATAACTCCTTCGATAGCAGAAGGTGTTGCTGACAGGTGAAACTGGGTTGTGTATTTTTTGCTGTCCTTTAAATTTTCAGCTTTTCACCTGTTTTTAACAGTAGTCTTATGTAAAATATAGTTGGTTTTTAAAGGTTTGTGTTGCTTTGCAAACAAGAAAAAAAGCTTCATTTTATTCCTTTTTTAATTTATGATTTCTAACATAATGCAGAAATTTGTAAAAAGTAAAATTCTGCACATTTTTAATATTGTCTGTCTTTGGTGTTGTAATGATTGATTTTTTTTTTTTTAATGCTTTACTTTACACTTTGAATACTTGTTTTAAGAACTGAAAGAAGCTGTCATGTCACCATACATCTCTGTTAAAAGAGAGTCATGTTCAATCTGTTTGTACTGGTTCCCTATTTGATAGGTTGCTTGCTATATCCTAATAAAACATTGCTTATGTTTGGATTCAGTTTACTTTACAGATCTTTTACTTTCTCTGTTGTGGTATACTGGAGCTCCTTTTCTCCATTTTCTTATTAAAAAGGTACCAAAACCTATTTAATATTCTATGTTCTTGTGATTACTTTTAACATCACCTACTATAATATTTAAAGGTTGAATTATTTTTGCACTTTCTTCTCTGGTGTTACATTCTGCAGAAGGAGAAGCCCTGGTCACAGTTCACCAGTAACATCTGTGTTTTCCTTACCCCTGTCAGGAGCTGTCAGTGGTGCAGAGCTGCTGTGCTGGCCCTGGTACACAGGGTGGTTTGAATTACCCCAGAAGGTCTGGGAGGCACCCCCTGGATGGTGCTAAACCCTTTATGGGCTCACAATCATCTCTGGCCCAGAGAGCTTTGTGATGGCCCCTGAAATGGGGATGTGGGGTTGCAGCTGTGATGCCAAACAAAGGAACCAGGAAGTAGGGAAATAAGCAGGAGAGTGTGGTGAAAGTGGAAATTGCATGGGAAAAATGGTGAGGGGATGCAGCTGAGAAGGAAGAAGGGTGCTGCTTTCTGCCAAGTTGGGACAGGATTCAGGGAGAGGAAGAAGAAACTCCTGTAATCTCCTGCCTAGGTACTGGTCTTGTCTTCACTTTGACTTGGCCAAGTGTGAGGTGGCTCTTCATGCTACAGTGCTCGGAGAGTTGCTTGTGGCTACTGGTGTTGAAGGGAGAAAGGGGAGAGAAAGGACATAGCCATGTTAATAGCTATGCCACAGGTAAAGCTCATGGTATACACTATATTAGATAAATATATATGCAGCAACATGCTTTCTTGGATGCTTTCTAACCTTTACATTGTACAACATATTTATTTGGAATTTGAGACAATAGGACAAGAGATGCATTCATAATTTCTTTGTCTGTCTCTTGTATTGTGCTTACTTCAGGTATTGGTCTGTCAGCAGCAGGTTATAAGTCATGGTCTGAATTCTGTTTATGCTTTTATTTATAGTTTGGTCATGTCCAGAGATACCTGCTGGGACTAGGGATCTTATGGAAGACTCGATCAAAACAGAGATCATCAACCCTGCCTAAGGGAATTTTGAGCTATAGTCTGTATCTGGCTAATTTTGGACTGCAATTTAAAATTTATACATGAAACTCCTAAATATTTTAATATAGAATTAGGTATGTTTATGGAAAGGATCATGAAAACAGTCTGGACATGCCAACCAGCCCTGTATTTGTAGAATTATTTTGGATCAGAATACATAGTGCTGTGTTACTGAAAGATTAATTGAATATTCTTTTCTTCATTTGCATGTTTAGTGTAGGATTTACATTTTGTGGACCTATGGAAGACAGAATTAAAAGTAAAACATTCTTATTCCAAGACGGAGTAAAAATCTCCACTGTGCAGATATGAGAGTGCATTTGATGACTACTGAACACAGTTCTTTCTTTTAATATGTTTTAATGAGCGAATGAATTGCATTCAGAAATATCCAGATTGTATTTCCCTTTGCTCAGCACCACTAACTGAGTCATACAAGTAAAGGCGTAACATAAATCTCGCTGCAAGTGCAGATGGGAATTTGGAGGATATTGGTCAAAACTTCACAAGTTTTTTCACTGTCTTGTTTTTCATTGTAGTTTCCTACTGTTCTCTGAGCTTCCTAATGTTGCTGTTCTCTTTGTGCAGTTGACCGTTCTGGTTTTGTCTCTTACATTTTCCTTGCTGTTTCTGGGAGAACAAAAAAATCTTTTTAAGAGACTGGAGGGTTTGAAAGAGGAAATCAAAGCCAGATTATTTTTAGCTACCATTCCTCTTGCAGAAAACACAGCTGCTGTTGAGATGAGGAAGCAACTGATAGGCGTTACTGGATATCATGTCAGTACTGCAGCTCTGAGTTGCAGAGCTATGCAGGAATCCAATTTAAATCATGCCCTTAAATGTGCCTACAGCTGGGAGAGTACATCTTCCTTAAAAGCCCTCCCTTCGCTCTGGGTGAGGGCTAAGATGCCAGCATGCAACTGCTGAGCTGATATGGGGGTAAGTGTGATGATGGGCTTTCACACTGAACCACAACTTAGAAAGTGTCCTTCTTCTGCTTGAGGCAGCTTTAAGGAGTAAAGCAGCACTGAGCTCCCCTACCCTGCTGTTGGTCAGCACAAAACCAGTCATACTACAGCCAAGGTCTTCCTCTTCCCTGTCCTTCCTCTCTCCTAATATCAGTAGTGCATATCTATCAGAATCTTTCATACACCTTTAAAATTATTTGAAAGCATTACAGTGTGTCTTTTCTGGTATGGGTGTGAAATCTCTGTTGGAATTGTTTATCAGCTCTGGTCACTCTCCTCTCAAGCCTTAGATACACAACGTGGGCATGTTCTCTTTGCATCCAGAGCCAAGTACCACACATACAGTACATATAAGGCAACTGTCAGCAAAGTATGGGATCTGTGGCTGTACCTGTCCACTAAGATCACTTTCTCAATCCAGATAAAATTGTTCTACTTGCTGCTGTCTCCTCTCCCTGCATGTTATTGTTCCCAGTTTGTTCTAATGTGCTGCACCTGATTAGTTTATAGAAGATTCTTTGTGCGTATAAAATTTGGCATCTGTAACAAAGGGAGTAGTTCCCCATGCATCACTCTTGGTTAGAAATGGCCCAGGCAAAATGTGTCATTAGGCTGTCACTGTCAGGGATTAATTGCTAAATGAGCTCTTCCCACTTTTCCCTGCTTTTTCCAACATGTTCAAATTCTACCAAATCCTTTCACTCTTTCTCTTTTTTAAAAATCAGCATTTAATTGATCTTTTGTCTTCAACACTCCTCTTTCCACTGTCACACTTAAGTTACAGTGACAGTTATTTTAAAATCAGAGGATTTATTTTCTGTGAGTCTGAGGGAAGCTAAAAATTTATTTCTCATTTTTTTAACGGCAAGATGGTCTAAATTTGAAGGCTAGTGTGAATAGGACCAGAAAAACATTACCTTACTTTGTCTTCATTCTGGTTCTTTACTTTCAAGTCAGAATAGCAGTTGCTTCTCTTCTAGGAATGACTTTTGGCCCAAAACTCATGTGGGAAATGAAATGACTGTAAATGTGCATGTGGCTGGTGTAACAATCACTGGCACTCATTAGCAGCAGGGAGAGTGGAACACTGCAGAGGAGGATCTGCTCTACTCTCTCCTTCACCTTGGGCAATTTACACAGGCAATGGATTGGCTATTTCATCTAACCAGAGGACGTGGTGCTTGGAGACATCATCCAAGAGATCTCATCCATATCCCATTCCATCACATGGAAGGTATCTCTGCACCTTCACCTTTGTGTTGCTCAGTTTTGGCAGCAATCTCCCCAGGGGGTGTGCAGAGGACAGTGGCTATCATTAGCCCACTGGCAGGGGCAGTCTCCATTGGAAGAATGGGCAGACTGATTTAATAAGTAGCTTCCATTCCTGTTGGGAAAGTGTGTCTTCTTTATATTATCATAATGGTCATTAAATTATTTTTTGCTTAGCCCCTACAATTAGGGAATTGATTTAGTGATACCCATTTGGATCTTCGATATGTATTCAATTCCCAGAGTAACACAGGTTGGTAGTTGCTGTAAATTTGGGGAATGCAGCTGTAACCTCAGGCACCTGGAGAGCCCACGGGGAGCCCCTTGAAAACTGTAAGTGGTTGTCGGTCTCCATGTTAGAGTTTCATTGCTGCTGAAGGCTGCTGGTGAGTGCTGGAGACCACTGTTGTATTTATATGCTGCACTCGTGAGCATCCCTGCTAGAGGAGCTGTCAGCAGTTACAACTTCTGTATCATCAGCTAAGCTGCTGATAAGGCAGCAGCAAATGTCTTGGCATTGGCAGACTTGCATTCATCTCAGGATGTTCTCTTCCCCTTTCTGGATGATTGTTATAATCCAGCTGCCCCTCTATAAACACTCTTTGGTACTTACTATATTGAGGATGCCTCTGATTTTAGCAGCTAAATCATATCAGAAAAGGGAGGAAAGGCTCATTATTTGCACTGTTCTCTTGGATTCAAGAGTAACATTGCATTGTCTTGTCCTAATGGATGATGGAAGGAGGAAGGAAGTAGAGAGTAAGGAAATTGAGGCTGAGTTTGTTCACAAGCTGGTGGCCAAACCATGGGGACGGAAGTGTGGAAATGGGTGTGTGCCTGGGTGTAGCAACCCTGTTTCACAAAGCACACTCTTCAAATTCCTCCCTCCCTTCTGCGTAAATAACACACACCAGTTTGCCTGGGCTTTCCTACCTGTAAATGGGTTTATCTAGCGGATTTCAAAACGTTGCAGGAGTATGAGGGCATTAAAACTTGAGCTCTTGTCTTTTTCAGTTACATGTAATGTAGGAATTCATGCCTAATACCACACTTGAGAAGTGGCAGAAGCCCTCTACAGTACTCGGGCACTCTGATTTCTGTTGTATTTCCCTCTGTATCAAAGGTTTTTCTACCCTCTTACTTATCTGATTTTGAGTCCCTCCAGTATTGTTTGGGTAGGGTTTTTGTTTTAGCAGCAACTAACCCCAGGTCATGTTTTTTCTGATTTGATTGCCATAGATTAGTCATACATCACCTGATCTAGTAAGTGTCCTTTATACACATATTTTATATACATGTGTGTGTATGTGCATGCATGCACTCAGGTTCATGTGTGTATCAGTCTGCTATGAATGGTGAGGCTTTCAGAAAACAGTTTGTATTATAGCTGAGATATGAGTTGACATTTTTGATCCGATAACTGGAAACATTTAATAGGTTTCCTTTATAGATACAGCTATGCACTTTTCAGGAGGGATATGTTTGGCTGTTGTAGGTATAAAAATAGTGGAATTCTAAATTCAGAAGTATTTATTTTGAGATTTTTAGCCAGAAACAGTTTTTTGGTCACTTCAAGTAGCTCAGTTCAACTTAGAGTCAGGATTATGTACTCTTGATAAAAGCAAGATTAAATTAAGAAAGGAAAACCACAACTTTAAGGAAGAAAAAAAGTAACTGTAATAGTTAATAAAAACAGGCAGGTTTAAGTCTATATTGGAAAGCAGGTAGCAATATTTATAGAATAATACAGTCAGGGAAGATAGGATCCCTTGTGCTGACCCTGACAGTGACATTCCTCTCTGTTTTAGGTACTGGCTGATGGGTTTAGGTGGTGCATTTTATCTGTGCGACTGGTTGTGTGTAGAGCATGATGAACAGCTGAGGAGGGCTGTGTTGAGCTGTCCTGGGCAACTATCAAAATTGAAAAGAAACAGGATGGGAAAGAATCAAACACTAAAAAGATAATGTGTTTGTGCACTTGAAATACCCTGCTTCTTGGTAGGAGGCTTCAGCCCCTATGAACTGCCCAGGACCAGCAAGGTTCATGTTATCAGCAAGAAGTTGCATTTTAAATGGCAATTTTACAATCTGCTAGCTGCTGCTCATTTTCATAAAATGTGATTTCATCAGCAAAACATCGCAGCTGCTTCTGAGTAAAACACAGTAAGCAACTTGAATAGAGCCTTAGGAGAGGAACTGAAAAAAACACCTGTCTCAATGAAATTAATGTAAGTCCATTGTGGAGACTGAATCTAATGAAGCCAGTGGGAATTTGGTCAGACTTCAGGCCCAAGTAAGTCTGGCTAATTCCCATTTTCAAGAATTATTTATGCCACTGTTATCTTAATCTAGTCGCCATATGGGAAATTTGGGCTGCTTCCGATTGCCTAAGTGCTTTCTTTAGAAGCAATCTGCCCACGTAAGTGACTCAGGTTTGCAGTGCTGGATGGAGCTGCACTGAGATGCTCTAAAGACTTGGTGAATGTCTGCATGGTTGTGGAGGTTTATAGAAACCACAGTGAACAAGTGTACGTGTGTGCTTATTGCCACAGGAAAGGCTCAGTAAACAACTGCTCGCTGCTTTGTGTCCTCATTCTGCCATGGAGGTTAGTCCACCACTACCTTGCAGGGCAACAAATGAAGCACAAAGAGTAAAGAAAGAAACCTTCTGCCTAATGCAATAAATTTCTTATAAGGTAGAAAGGAAGCTGGTTGTGCAGATCTGACTTGTTTTGAAAAGAGGTAAATGCTGAAATGTTCAGTAAGATTCTTTTTCATCTGTTGGCAGTGAACTGTCATTTGAGAAGATTGGTCACTTTCTGAGGTGAAATTGGATAAATTAAAATAGTTTTTACTTGAAATGTTTACATTTATATATAAGTAGTAAATAGTCAAAAACTAGTTTGTTTTTTGATGTTGCTCTTTATTTGCCTTTAAAAGGTACATTAATAAATTAAAAGCACCTAGAAGTGACAGAAGTAGCAAGACATAAGCCCGCAAGTACAATACAACACAATTTAAAAAGGTAAGCAAGAATGTCCCCAGAAAAAGCTAGAAGTGTTGTAAATAAAGCTTTCAGAATTGGCTGGTGACCAGAGGACGTAGTATCTGGGACAGCTTCACTCTGTGGTGTCATTTTTCCTGTTGTTCAGGAGCTAGCTCAGGTTTGGGGGCAATTCTCCCCTTGCATCTATTATACCCTTCCCACCAGGGCAAGTTTCTATCTTGCAAAGCACCTCAGAATGTCACAGAGTGACAGGACATCTCCCCCATTTTTGGTGCCTGTGAATTTAATGGTTGTACCCAAAGGAATGCTGCATGTCTGCCAAAGTCAGGAAGCACAAAGGCAAATGAACTGCCATTTTTAGAGTTACTTTGGGCACTTCCCATTGGATTTGTACTCTGTCACATGAAGTCTGTGAAAATGACACTTGGAGAAAATGAGAGCAAGGGTTAGAAGCTGTCAGAAGCTGAGCAGGATTCCTGTTGCAAATGTGGTAGCCACAGCTTGTGAGATGAGAATCATTGACTGAGTTGTTTTATCTCTATGTTCAAAGCTATCACCTGGGGTAAGTAAAGTAAAATACGCATTGTCTGTGTGTCTAGTTTTCTCCCTACCCCTCCCAGATGTAACAGGGCTATGTAGGTTGACTCCTGCCTGCTCAGAAGTCATTATAAGATTATTAGACTAAAGAAAACTATTTAATTAAGCCTACAGAGATAGCCCAAACCCTCAAACCGCCTCAGTGGTTAATGTAAAAGTACCATAGTAACTATCGTCTGATCAGCAGCAGCAGTGGTCATGCAGTCAGAATACATGCAGAGAAAGTAGTCAACAGCTGTAACTATTCACACCATAAAGGAGATTTGAGAGATGCTTTTTTTGTTGTTGTTTTTCATTTCCTACACAAAGAAATCCTGATTCTGACTGATTCCCTGTACAGTCACTGGGTCAGAACCTCAGCTCTGTAGATCAGTGTGGCATCAAGGGGTCATGACAGATTATGTCAACGAAAGCGAAGAAATATTAATAAATAGAATATACAGATTTGCTGATTTTACATGTCAAAAACATGTTACAGACATTGAATTTATTGTTTCATTAAAAGGTCTGGGAATATCTAGTTTAAAAATGAATTGGCTATAATGTTTCCAGCTGGGATTTTCCAAAGAGCTTAGGGGATTTCAGTCTGCAAATCACACTGAAATTCAGGGACAGACTTTGATTTCCGATTTCCTGAGGGTCCTTCATAAATCCCATATTCAGGAGTTCATAGAGGGAAAAGCAGTCAGCAATGGAAGAGGCCAATAAGGAGTAAACATTGATAGGAAAGCCATGCTATTAAGTTTATCAGGAAGGTGTGAGTATAGCCTAGAGGTTTAGTTTCCCTGGGCAGCTGCCAGTCCAAATTTCCTCTCATCTCTCAGCATCTGGCCTTGTGCTTCAAAAAACTTCTTCCTACCAAGTGTGCAAGCACAGGAGCCGTAAGGAGCTTCCACTGGAACCAAAACCTGAGGGGGATGAACACAAACACAAAGGTTATGTTTGAGACAGGGATGTGCCAGCAAAAACTGCAGCTATTCATCTCCTTATAAAATCATGCCCAGGCCCTTTCTTTCTCTTACGAGCATCAGGGGTAGATCTTGATATTAGCACAAGTACAAGTGGATCAAAATATCCACCTGAAGGAGTACAAGGATAGGAGAGCATGGTAGAAGAATCACAAGACTTTGGAGAAAGACTAAAACATAAACAGACTATAGATCGTTGACACCAAATGGAATAATCCCATTTCTCTCTTTCATGTGAGAACAACATAACAGACTTTCAGCTGGACCTGGCTGGCAGCTAGAGTAGCTGTGGAGAGAGGAGCAAATACATCTCACCCCCCACCTCTCGCCCTCTGCCTGATCCCAGGCTTGTACCTTGTCCTCTCTTGGACCAATCTACTTTGGCTCCTCAGGGCTCCAGAAACATCCTTTTGCTGCTCCCTGAGACTGCTGGTCATCTGTCACCTGGGGTTAGCCTAGGGCCAAGCTCACTGGCTTGTAACCCCTGCACCAAGGATGCTCCCAGGCCTCAGTGGAGCTGCCACTGGAGCAGAAAGAACAGCCACAGTGGGCTTGCCTTTTACACTGCCTGACTATGGGAAAGGATGCCACAGTGCATTCTGCTTGGGTAAAAGTGCACAGGTTGACATAATTGAGAGTCAAATTCAATGGAGTAAACAGGAGTGGTTTTTCAAGAGACAGTCTTTGTTACAGATCCTTTTGATGTCCAGACTATTCCACTTGCACCTTTAATTTTTATATCAACAACACAAGAAGGTAATTATTTATCCTCCTTTTGTAATCAGTGCAAGTCTTTCTTAGAGGTAATGTGGAGCTTTTATTGGGGGTGGGAGAGAAAGTTTGCTCATTTTAACTCTATTATGTGCAGAACTCCTGCTATGCTTTAAGGCTGAGTATTTCTGAAGAGGGCAGCCAGGTTGTGTTTGAAGCATTTACTTACTTCTTTGTCATTGCTCAAGCCTAGATTCTTCATGTCTACAACATTATAAAAAGTGTTGTTCAAGACGACTTCTATGACCTGTACCTGAAAGCGTGAAAATGGACAAGACAGTGAATTAGGGCACCTTTTCAGCCAGCAGCCTGGCAGGCTTTTCATTCACTGTAAAAAAGAACAATGCCACGCCCCCAGTACAGTTGATCAAATGCAATCTAGTGAAGATGTGTAGCACACCTTTCACTTGATTATTCAAGTGCTGCCAAGCACTGAGTGATGTTTTCCCCTATTGTGTTCATAGCTGGGGAGTTTCCAGTCTTACTTAGAACTGACAGAGGAAATAATGGTCTCATGTTGGCCTTCTCAGTGGTGCAGTTAACATTCAGTATGTTAATTCAGCTTCATTGTTGAAATAAAACATGATTAGGAGGAAAGAAGATACCTGTGACACTCTGGAAAGGACAAGCATCTGGATACAGTTGACAGTTTTCTGGTAAGAGGGTGAATATTCCCCACAGTCAGGTGGTCCGGCAAAGGCTTCAAGGATACATTCACGGATTTTCTTCCTAGAGGTAACACAGGTTCTTACAAAACGTTGTATCAGCTGTCTCTGCTTAGGTCCACTATGCTCTAATGTGGGATGGTTTTTGTTTGTTTTTTTCATGTCTTTGCTGACAAATTATAGCCCATGGGATTTGTGGAGAAACAATTTGTCCTGTCACCCAAATTCTGCTTCCTCTCCCCACCACTGCCAGATATATAATTCACAAATAGGTTTTGCTAAAAAAAACCTAATTTAACAAATTAGTTATTTTATTCTCCTAAAGCGTTCTGTACTGAACACAACTGTTCATTTCAATCCTGTCCACTGATGCACCATCAGAGAGAGGAGTACCCTTAAGAGAAGCCTCTCACTCCTCGTATCAAGGGCTTAGTGCTGCCACTGAGACCTGTGGGTGGCTGGTGCAGAGCAGCTGCAGATCTGGCCCTTATACCTTCTGTATTGTATAGAGGGGCTTTGTGAGCATGGATTAGGGAATGAATATTACTTGATATAACATATACCATATGCAGTCAAAGTCAAAATCCTTGCATTCGCCATATGACCATTTGCAGAAGAGCTCTCCACATAGAATCCTGTCATGCCTTTCAGGAAGTGTGGTGTGTTCATTCTTATAGAAGCCTTCAAATCCAGACTGTGTTGTCTTCATAAGTTTCAGGTCCTTAATTCCAGCAAAGACAATGAGAGGACCTGTGATTGAAAATTACAAGAAAATATGTGCTCCTTTTCACACAGAGAAAGAAACTTCTGGGTGCATACTTGCATTGACAGGTCTAGACCCAGAAAGCAGACAGTAACTTTCTGCACACTGATACTGGCAGAAAGGTAAGAAACAAGACAGAAACTTCTGAAGTCAGAGCTTAATCTAGAAAATAATCCTATCAAGTGATCTGTAGTTAAGGAAAACAGAGGATAGACTTTATCTCACCTGCCTGGAACTGGGACATGTGTTGGGCTGGCTCTCACTGATGTCAATTTAGAAATGGCTCTAAAGGGAATTTAAATAGGCTACTAGTGCTGTGATGTACAGTGAGAGGTGTGGTGCCTTGTCCAAGAACATAGACAAGTGTAAAAGTTCTCTGTTGAAAGACAGAGCCTTGGTCAGTAATTTGCTTTAGATACCCATCCTGTTGGGAGTTTTGCATCCCTGAGAATGAGAGCCAGGAGCCAATGCAAATCCCTGCAATTCAGGGATTTGAGCAGGAACTGGCACTGATACAGATGCCACCCACAGGTTCAAACTGACAGTGGTTTTGCTCTTAGCTGCTATTTATAAAACATATTGTCGAGGATCACTGCTGCATGGGTGGATCATTGTCTTCTAAAGACCAAGCAGTTGTGACCTGAACTTTTTCTTCTGACACCTTTTGAACGACAGCTAAACAATTCAAAGCAGTCAGTCATTTAGAGCACACCAAGCTGGCAACTGAAAATTTCACTAACCAGAGCTGCCAAAAAGCTGATTCAGAAAAGAGAAATTTCATTGCATGCAGGCTCATTCAGGGCCTATGCAGATTGTCAGTGGCTGAAGCCCAAGCTGCTGGTTTTGTGCTGCTCTTCATGCTCACATTAGCTAGTTCAAAAGTAATCCTTGAATATGTCAAGTCCATAATAATCCTGGTCTTGGACTTGGAAGACTGACAAATTTTGTCTTTAAAGGATGTCTTTGAAGGAATTTATACTGGAAATAATTCCACTGTGGTAGACATTTCTAAATTGCATGGTTGTTTAGAGGTTTGGGTGTCTTTAAACAGCTCTGTTATTGAAGTTATTGAAACTGCATCTTGTCTATTTATTTTCTTGTTCGTATTTATTTTTATTTCTGAATTAGTCTAAGGAAGTGTACCTATCATCTTGCCTGTGTCTCTCTGTTAGTTACTAAAGTTTTAAAAAAAATCTAAAGAAGAGACTGACCTTGGACAGGACATTCTCGGGTTTGTTCAGATCTTGAATAATTTATCACTTGGGTATAAGACTCTGACACACAAGTATTAATGCAGTGCAGATACTATCAGTGAACCTGGAGAGATATTTATCTTATATTCAAATACTTAGCCTTGTTTGAAAGAGCTCCGTGCAACAAATGATTGACTGAAAGTCTGGCTGACTGTGCAGCAATCAACCTGAAACTCACTCCGAAGGATACAGCACCCAGGAAGAGTTTCCAAGGTGAACAGCTCATGCTGTGCTTTCAGGAGGCTTTGTGCTCGTGCTGTCTTCAGTTGACAAATGTTGATTCTGTTAAGTTACTTACAATGTTTTGAGTTTCCAAAAAACTCTAAGCCTTTTATCAGCTGATATAATGGCAAAAAATAATTCTATTAAACCTCACTAGGGTTTTTTTCCATGATAAGAAAATTGTTAAAAGATAGTATTAACTGAGAAATGAACTCCCATGTCTGGCTGATAGGTGCATAGGAGGATGCTAAATATAGAGAACATTCTCTTAGAAGAAAAATAAGTGATTTGAAAATCTTCACTTTGGTTATTGTTCACCTAGGCAAGGAATTCTAAAGAAACAACTAAAGGGCTATATGAAGGGAAGTCTAAGAAGGAAGGGTGGTTTCTTCAGTAAGCCATAAAGGCTTTCTGTTTGTGTAGAATCTGAAATGGCAGAATTTCACACTAAATTTTCATGATGATGAAAAATTTAATTCTATCTAGATTAAAAGCAGCAGATTTTAAAGAAAGTAAATACACTCTTTTTCTTTCCCTTTTTTTTAAAAAAAATTCAGGTATCTTTATTAACATTTTCCAGAAAATAAAGTCAATACTACTGAGACTGCAAAAAGTACAGAAGTAGTTAACATTACTAGTAACATTAAAAAAGATGAGGCCAAGAGACACTGGAGACTCGTACAGGCTTTCTCTTTCAGCAGGAACACAGGCACAGTGCTCAGATGCACCTTTCAAAACTTGTGTCTGCAAGTGAAACTGGTCTGGCCACTGGTTCTGGGTAGGATGGGAAATAGTTCTAAGTTACATTAGTGCAGTAGTGATACTAATACTGTACATTAGTACTGAACTAATGCCTAAACCCTCTAAAGCCATTGTGTGAAACCATGTAGGGCCTCAGCTCGGTTCCCAGTAATCCGGGAGATGTGTTGAGACTGAACTTGGGCTTTTGTTGTGAGCCATAGCAAGCTGATGTAATTTTTACACTCCCTTTGGATTGCTAATTTATGGACAGACAGTTGAACTTGAAAGCCTGTCTTTTAAGTATCGCAAAACCCTTGGTTAAGCCAAATAGTGCTTTGTTTATGCATGGTGTGTAAAAATAATAACCACACTCTGAAGTATTTTCATGTGAAAAATGGTTCACATCTAGACCTGAGTGCTCACAATGTTCAAGCTAGTCTGGCTTGCAGCAATGAAATTGCTTTCCTAGAAATAAAATTAGGGCATGTTGACAGGGGTTTGAAAGTAACTGCAAACTAGGCAATTGGCCTGCAGCAGTATGGTAGAGGGTAACGACCATAGGAGACTGCAGGATATAGTATAACGTAGAAAAGTAAGCAACCCGTTCTCAGGAGGCTGTGAAATCCTGTGGCAAGATGTAACAGTTCTGCTGGATGTTCTGTTGTAACCATTCCATGTTTGGGATACACAAACAAATGTGAGCTACGTTAGTTCTTCAGCCATGTCTCAGAGATCAAGAACGTCAAAATCACACTATAAAAATACTTTTTGGTTTAGACCTCTGGAGCAGTTTGGCTGTGCCCTAAGCCCTAAGCCCTGTAACACCTGTAGCTATCTCTAAAGCTATCTTCATCTCTCATTGGCAGAAATATTTACAGAGAAGTAGGGAAGTTGCCAATTCTTTTCTCACCATTCCGGCACTGCTCAGCTTCACAAAAGCGGATCCCATCAGGAACACATATGAATGAGTGGATGTGGGGAACGCCATCCTGCAATTTAAAGCAGACATGTAAGTAAAAATGCCATATTCAGTTAATTTGAAAACAGGAGCTAAGAGAGTGAGGAATGACTACAGCATAAACAAATAGAATGTATTCGTATTTTAGATACCTCATGCAGACGTTGCCATGGTACTTCTTGAACGTAGGTTTTGACGTATGCCACTTGGCAAAATGTTGTCATGAAGTGATTGCAGATATCTATAGCAAATTGTTCTAAACTCGGGATCTAAAACAGCAAACAGTATTATTAGAAAGAAGCAATTACCTCATGTACAAAAGTAGATTTTTCTGTTGTAGGTATTTGGGAAGAATCACTGTGCTTAAAAACACATTTCTCTTATTGCTAGCTTGGCTCACTGTGCCCAGTCATTTGACCAGCTTACAGCATATGCTGCAAATAGCAGCTACAGTTATGTCAAAAATCTCCCATTCTGTAGTACAGTGAGCTGCAGGCCTTAGACTGAGAGAAATTGCTGCAAGAGTCTTATGCTTTGAGGATATAATGCTGAAATAATAATTTATAGTGATTATTCTGATTGATATGGTGATATTCTAATTAAGTTTAACAGGGTAAAGATGGGATTTCATTATGGAGAAATTTAGTGCTACAGATTGTCATTATGATACATGCAATTGATGGCAAAGAGCACAGAAGAATTAAGAGGAGTCTCATACTTTGAGGCATTCTGTTTAAAATACTGTATAGGAATAATGCAGAATTTTGGGCTATTGAATTTTAAAAAAAGAAGATGGTTTTTATATTACAAATCCACAAAAAACAGTGCTAGCTCTTGAGAAAAAAAGGCTTTGGAAAACTAAGAAAGAGTCCACAGGACAAGCAGTGGAGGCGGAAAACTTCTCTCTCTAATAATTGAAAATTACTTCGGTACTGATCTGATATGCCAATTGAAAATAAAAAGCTAGTATAACAAATACTTCCAAATGAAGTTGTAAGAAACAGCAAGGCTAGTTGAAAAATAAAAAAATACCCCATTTTTTTTGGCCAACACAAGGACAATATTCTTTATGGTGTCTGTAGGTATCACAAGAGAGTTGTTTCCTTCCAGGTACTCCTGAGGAGAAGTCAGCCGGAGATGTGCACACACTTCCACTTCTTTAACAAAATGCTTCTTTCCCTCTTTATGAAGGCGAAGGAACTTAATTGTATTCTTGCCATATTCACAGTTGAGGACTTCTAGATCTTTGATCTGCAAAGAAAACATGTGGCAGTTGTAAAAGAACAGTGGAAGCCTGAGTTATGCTGTCAATGAAATATGAACAATGCTTATGGCCTTTATTTTTGTGGTTACCTGTGATAATGAGAATATTTTCATTATAAATTGCAGAGTCCTGATGGGAAGAAAAAATGCTTTAGGAGACTATTATTATATTAGTAGCAGCTGTGATAAAATTTAAAAATTTTTCGGGGGACAGATTATAGAACAGGAGTCACAGTGAACTCGTTTCTCATTTGTCATCTTTGAATTAGTCCTGAGTATACAGACCTTTTCTGAGTCTCTTCTCTGGAATCATTGGTTTTGTTTGCATTAAGCCCTATTATTAAGTTTTACCCTGCATCTGTCAAACACACCCCAGTTACACATCTCTTACAGTGTTGGAGAGACTGTACTAGCAAGGCGACAAAATACTGCAAAGGTTGTGAGGATTTCTGTTGTGCTAAAATATCCAGAGCTTATTGTACTAGACCGTCCCTGAAGCTGAAATATCCCATACTAGGTATCAACATATTTTAATGTAAATCAGTCCGTTTTAATGTAGGCATAATGAGGACTGAGAAAGAGTATTTTACACACCAAAATATAAATTAAAGCTTTTTCTGTGCGAGTTGCTAAAAGATTATCAGATGTGAAATTGCTCAATTCAGACATGTTTGTTCCTAAGAGAAATGCTGATGCATTTAAAAGGTAGTTTAAAAAAGCATTAACTAATTGCAAGTAAATTACTTTGGTTCAGAGATCAGAGCGTTTCTCCGGCTGTCAGTCCCTACGGGCTCAGTCCCCACAGGTGACTGAGGGTGCCCAGCGCTGGAGCCGGGATCGGGCGGGGCCCAGCCCTGACCGGGAACCTTTCTGCGGGCACGGTGCGGGGATTGCGCTGACTACGAGGGCTGGGTGGAGGAGTAGTGAGGTGGAAATGATGTTTTGCTTGTCTGAACACCAGGTTTTTTCACATAGTTGTAGAAAACTGGTACACCAATCATGCAGCACTAAAAAGAAAACAAAAAGCGTTTTGGTATCTGCAGGTTGGGGTGGGTTTTTTAAGCAGAATACCATGAATATTCTAAATAGTCAAAATATTTTTCTTGTCAAAAACATAACTTGCCAACTGCCATTTTGTTGCCCAAAGAAATCGTGGGCAGTTTCCGGCAGCTCGCAGGAGCCCATGCCCCGCTGTCCATGGCCGTCCCTGTTATGCGAACCCGATTTGCCAGGCTGGCTCCGCCGTGCCGGGCAGCGCCCGGGGTGTGCTCCCTGCTCCGTGGGCAGGAGCTGACACTAACGCAGCACAACTTCTCCTTTTAGAGCCTACTCGGGGCTCGCCCTGCGCAGCCGGGAAACCAAAATGCCCGCAGGATCTCCATGGTGCCACCGTGCCTTGCTTTTACTTCTCTCCTTCGTGCCCCTGTGGGCCTCTGAGATTTCCTGCAGGAACGAAGATGGGCAGAGGGTGGATTGGTGAGTAAATACCGTGCTGGGTGAGTAAATAAAAACACTTGAGATTAAACCGCGGGAAGGGGGTGGGTCACCGAGAAGCAATGCAAGGCAGTCCCTGGTTCAGTCCTGTTTGCCTGTGTGTAGTGGCTTAATCCTGCATTTGAAAAAGCTAGGGTAAGTTACTGAAATGTGATTTCATTTCCCTGAGCCAACCACCGTGCTGTATTATGACTAACTGCACAGTAATCACCGTTTTACACAGCGTTCATCTCTCATGATCAAAGGGAGCATAAGCTGTGTTGGGGTGCCAAGGCTGCGCTCGCCAGCGGCAGCCCCGGGGGCACCGGCCAGGCCCAGGCTCCAGCACACGGCTCAGCGGGCAAGGGAGACAACCGAGCGGGGAAACACCGAGCAGGGAGAGCGCCTGCATACGCCTTTTTCCTGGTACTGAACAGCAGCGGGGGGTCCTCGTCCCCTTGCTGCCGGCACTGAGGTGCAGCGGCGGCTGAGCTGCCCCAGGGCTGGCGGCAGCAGCGTGGCCAAGCCGCCGGTGCCCTGTGACTGGAACAGAGGTCTCTCCCTGCCCGGAGCTGCCGTCACGGTACCGCTGGTGCCATCCCACTGCCAGTAGCGAGCCCAGCTTTGGGTATTAAATGATTAATTGGATTAATGTGCTTTGAAGCTGAAAAGACGCAAAATACAATTGCTTAATATCCAGCCCAGGTTTAAAAAGTGATGTGAGGGCTTTTTAAAAAGAGCAAATAGACTTCCTCAAGATAAATATCAGCCAATTTCAAAAGAGAAGTGTTTTTTTTCATGAACAGTTCGTTTGGATATAAGTGCTAAAGTAGGCCCATCCTTTCCCATGCACACAGAGCTAACTGCAGGGAAGGCAGGTGCTCCTCACATCACAGGCAGGCTACTCAGGCAGGAGCACAAAACTGGCTTTGCTCTGTATCGGCATAGCTTCAAATGTGTGAGGGTCTAGTGACTTGTCACCTTTGCCAAGGCCCTTCTGGATAATGTGATTTCTTCAGTAATCAGACTCTTAGTTGGTGCAGCTACCCAGCAAATTAAAGCTATGAGATATTTCCTTTCTCCCTTAACTGTAATTATTCCTTGCAGAATGAGTTCTTTTGTGCTAAAGCTAAAAAAACCGCAAAAAACCAACAGATCAAAATATATACAGACAAATAAAGTAAAAAAAGACTTTTTACCATCCATTTCTTAAATGAAGACAATTTTTATATTAAAAATCTCTGAGAAATTCTTTGAAAACTGTGACTAGGAGTAATTCACTTGTGCCTCCGTGTGAATGCCGATGACGTGGGGCTTGTTCAGGAGGGAACTTGAGGGTCTGCACAGGCAAATCCATATTCCCTGTCACAAATTTAGCAGGTAGGACAGGGGGATTTCCTTTTCAATGTGCCCTGATCAAACAAAGAGAAACTTGCCTGTCTGCCAGGGTCATCCTAGTTTATTGAGAAGAAAGAGTCAGCCTTTGGATTCTGGATTCGGTTGCTATGAAGCTGACAGGAGAAGCAGAACTGAAACTGCTGAGAAGAGCCACTTCTTAAACACAAGATGTTAATGCCCTTTGAGCATTGCACTGCAAATGTTATTTTCAGTTAGCAAGAGGTTTATGTGAGTTTCTACTATGAAGTGGTTTCATCCCGCAGCATTCCATAATTACTCAATATTCACACACCCTTTCATTTGCCGCTGAACCAGAGGAATCACTTGCTTTATCTGACCTGATCCCAGCTGGGTTGGCAGCTCCTCCCCACATGCAGTGCCAGGGCAGGCAAAAGTCTCTCCGTGTTTTCATTCCGCTCAGGATCTCATCCCACTATCCTCACTGCAGCTCACACGGGCTGTTGGAGCAAATGGCCGTAGGACTGGCTCTCTAAGGAGGACTGAGTCTTTCCTTTATTCATGCAAACTCACTGGATTCTGTGGGAAGCCTTTCCCACAAATAAAAGCCAAAACTGTGCTTTCTGAGAAATGTTGAGTCAAGGACTGAAGGCACAATGCACATTATTTGTTTGGCATTTTTTTATTGGGGGTGGGGGAGGGGAAGAAGTAAAGATGTGATTACTTGTAAGTTGGTGTTCAGTCACAAGCAAACAATGTGACAATGCTAATCGGGTCTAAGCGGATTTGCTTTTCCTTGGTTCTGAGGAAAATAACTTTTACTCTGCTCCAACAAATGCCTAAGCTCTTGAGAAATTTCCTGCGCACAAATTGCAGTAAAGATTTTATACAACTTTAATTGGTAATACACTTAGCTGGCTTTCTGGAAAGAGCTAAAACATGTATCCACTGGGAATTGGCAGGCAATTTCCTGATAGCTCAATGACTAGCATTTCGTAAGCATACATGGTAAGGTGGATTTGTCAGATGCAAGGCTGTAAACACTTCCAGCGAATAAATCTTTCAGTACATTTCAAAGTAGTTTGGAAAGGCTTCATCTACTAATTCCTGGATCAGCTCATGCTACTGTAACTACTGCTGTTCCTTTCCTTTCCAAATCCTCATTTCAGATCTTTATTTCAAGTAAAGGGATATTGTGATTCGTGGTACATGTATAGGCACAGACAGCTCTCCCCATCCTCGTTATATAAATCACTTTCTCTGCGTTCTGTCATCAGAAATTACTTATCCTGAGATACTTCCGGGAGATCATTCAGTCAGTGGCAATGCAGGTGGATTACCAGGACCACCACTGGTGTGTGTTTCTCTTCTGTCTGTACATGTATGTTTCCCATGGATTAAATATTCTTCTCCAGCATAATGTTTTCCTGCCACTTCCGACCTGTGTTCAGAAATGTCTTTTGTGACCAACTTGAGACTGTAAGTCAACTGGGCAAGGTTTACTCCTCCTGATATACTTGAGGGGTTAAGCACAGACTGCATTTTTGTTAAATAGTATAGATTGAAAATAATGCCACTCAGTCTTCACTGTTGACATTAGAAGCAAATTACTCAATTACAGCCCTCAGAGAAAGTGGCTGAGTTAATTATATTGTGATTAATTCCATGGACTTGAGCACTGGGAAAACTTGTTTACTTTATCAGGAACATTAATATCAACTGAGCCATTTACTGACAATATTGAGTACTTTACAGTTTTGAAGAGATTTGTGTTCCTGGCTAAAGGTTTGAAAATTTTCAGTCTGCAACAGTTCATCAGAGTGCAAGTCTGTTACGAAAAGTAAGATTGGAACATCATTTTATCACATTGCTTTATACTTATTTTGTGGTTGTGATACGTATAAACATAATATAATGAATTTTTAAAATTTCAATACCTAATCTTATCTATTTCATATAAAGCCATATTTAGAAAATACATAAATTGTTTGACCTGGGGGAATGTTAGACTGGGTTTGGGACGTGAGGTTCTTTACCAGAACCAGGAGTGATAGGGATTTCATGGACTCAGCCAAGACTACCTCAGATTCTTTAGGGGTGTCAACAGCAGTCTGGCCACAGCAACAGGAATTTGGTGCTGAATGAGCCTCCCTTGCTTGGTAAGAAGCAGAACAAATTTGTCTGCAGCAGGGACTGTGCTGCCAAACTGCAGCTGCTTCCTGGGCTGGTCATTGCTTTGAGGCTGGGATGTCCACACTGTTCCCCCTCCAGCTTAGGCATCCCCGGATTCACTATTCTCTTCCTCAGGGAAGGAGATACTGATTTACACATTCAAACAGGGTGGTGGTAAAAAAGTAATTGCTCTTCACTGCTGCAGGTTTGCTCTTTACAAGTTGCCAAAACATGCCAAAGGACAGATTCCTACTGTGGGACTGGAATACCTGTACATGGATTCCCTGGCTCCACAGTGGCAGCTTGGTAAATACCTCATCAATATGACGCAGGGTGCTCTGGGACAAACGCTGCAGCAGCTGTATGAGACGTATGAATCCAAGGCAAGTGACATTTAATTTTTGTTACTGTGGTTATTTGATATTATATGCAGATGAAAAGAAAGCAGCCAAAATAAGCACATAGACGTAAGGCCAGGCCTGACCAATAGATCTACTAAAACACATCTAAGTAGTTTGGAAAGTACATCGAGGGGAGGAGCACCCTGACAACTGGGCCAATTATTTGCAGTTTTGGCTACAATTAGGAATAATCCTCAAACTTCTAATTCCTAGTCAAGCTTTTCATACACTTAGAGTATTGCCCATCAAAAAAGGAGTGTTCATACATTCTCCCTTTGGCTTCTTTTCTGCAATTCATGTTGAGCAATATCTGAAGCTATGAACTCAGACCAGGGTCAGTGGTAACTGTTACAGACATTTGTCCTAAGCCCTCCTATGTGCAGGTATTTCACACTCTGACTCAAATCAAATCTGGGTTTTGATCTTCCCACTGAAATCATGGTGACTGCTCCAGCAATGATGTGCTGCTTGTTTGGCCTGCTGTTTTTGCTCCCACAGTCAGAAGCCTCATTTATATTTGTGTGAAGTGATTGTAAAATATCACCAGATCTGCCTATAATTATTTTTTTCCCATCTATGTAGTACTGTTTTGAGTCTGGGTGTGTCTGCATTCTGCTGTGGGTTTGTGGTAGGGTGCAGTCAGTTTGTAGAAGAAACTCCCAGAAGTCACTCAAATGCTGACAGTCCAGAAAACTGTCCTATCCCAGGTCTTAGTGTAGCTGTAATAAACTGTTTACAAACTCATATCATATTGGAGGGGAAGCATATCTCAACTTTTTTGAAGGTTCAGGGGAAATAAGGTGCGGCCGTATGCAAATATTTTGCAAAAAAGCTTTAATTTCTTGTCCTTCATAAGAACATTTGTCATGACTATTTTTACTCAGTAAATATTTTCACCAGATCTGATTGCTAAATCAGAGAGAGGCCCAAAAAACAGAGAGGGGAACTTCTTTGCAAGCAAGTGTCCACTAAGCCCATGTAAACTGTTTTAGCAAGCATGTTCAACCATTGGGAAGGGGCTACTGCAGCAATTGAGAGAACTTCCACTTCACATCAGCTGAGGCCCTAATGCTGAGTCTTCAGGTTTATATTACTGTAATGTCTGTGGAGACTGGGTCAGCTGAACTGAGAGCAGGATTAGGCTCATGATGTTCACACAGAGGAATCCTGAATTCTTTCTTCCGTTCCCAGCAGATGTTTGTTTAAATGCCTTCCTTTTACTGAATGTCATGTTTCCCTGCAGAGGAACACCACTGCATATGTGATATACAACGATGAGATCCCTGAACCAGGCTCCAAAGGGGGGAAATGTGGGCACACCAAAGGTACAGGGAGAGTCCCAAACGACTGTTTTCTCCTTTCTAAAGTTGTGGATAGCATCTGCTTGTCTGTCTGTTTGTCTACCTGCATATCTAAAATTTGTGCCTAAAGCAAAACTGAAGGATGATTTGCATGATGTGTGGTTTGTTGTATAGTTACCTATGCTGCAGCTTCTGTTTTGGTTTTGCTATGTCTGTGCTGGGTGAAGGATCTTGAGGCTTAGGGACTCTTTGTTTCAAGAGTTGAAACTAATACAGGTCCTTTTAGCAAGTACAAATCACATCATCCTATGCATGATGGCAAAGCCATACAAGATGTGCAGGGAAAAACACCGTCAACAGAAACCCCGCCGAACTTTCTGGGACAAGAAACTGCTGCCAAGATCAGCATGGTCTAAATGTTCCCCTGAGGAAGCAGATGGGGTTTACCCAGCCTGATGTGGAAATGAGCACATTTTTCAGGGCTGTATTTTCAGGCTGCAGCAATGGGCACAGCTCAGGAGCCATGATCCATCCTGGAGGGGAGAAGCATAATCTGTCTCTCTGCTGCTTTCCCATGGAGCAGAATTTGATCTGTGAAAGGCATAGTGTTGACAGAATCTGTTTCCCTTTATCCAGTGAATATTTGAAGTGAAGAAAGATGAGCAGTGGAGAGAGGGTCACAACCACTAAATCATGAGAACTTTTGAAGACAAAATTTAAGCAGAGGAAGAGGTTTTGAAAGGATTTTTTTTCAAATGAAACATGATGACAGTTTGAGTTAGTCTGTGCAGGAAAAAATTGATGCAATTTTAATACAATATTAGCATCTCTTATGGTCTGTTAATCAACTCTAGTACAGCTTAATGTAGACATTAACACACTGAAATGTGATTTCTGCAGCAGCAAAACCAAAGTAGGGCACAGCTCTATTTTCTCAGGTTTTTTTTTTTTCCTCCTTAATTCATTTGCAGTAACTTTTTTTTTTTTTTTTTAACAGGATTTCTGCTCTTGGACAAATCACAAGGCTTCTGGGTGATTCACAGTGTGCCCCTGTTCCCTCCCATCCCTGAGGATGGTTATGGGTATCCATCTACTGGGGAGTCTTTTGGGCAGACAGCACTCTGTATAACATTCAAATATGACCAGTTCACAGAAATAGGTATGAAAAGCTTCTGCTTAAGAAAGCCTTTGTCCCACCACACCTCTCTGATTGCATTTCTTGAGGATTCACCTCAAAAATTCCTTGTTCTTGACCTTTTTTGTCATATTGGGAAACCAGGTGGGGCCAGGAAAGAGTATTCTGGGCTCAAGTTATGTTTATCCAATGATTTTCTGTGTGAATGTGGGAAATTCACTCTTCCACTCTGCTTTCATCTCCCCATGGGGACTATTAGGATAATAATAGTCACAAGTACATCTCAAGAGTAAACTCAGTCTATGCATACAAAATGCTTTGGAAATACAAAGTAGGGTGATTAATCATTTTAACAGTAATAGTTCATTCAGCAACAGTCATCTGCAGTTCTAAAAATATAAGGCAACCACTGCTTGAGCTGGAGTAGTAGCCTTGACTCATCAGAAATATGAAGTATGGAACTTCATATCACCTGGAATTTTCCCAGGTATTTCTTTGCTGTGAAAATTGCCAATACTAAATATATAAAAAAACCCAAAACCGACAAAATATAGCTGCAAGATACAGAACTATCTGACAGAGATAACTGATACTGGAATCCTGAAAAGGGATTATTGAAAGACTTTACATGAAGTCATACTGGCATGTTCTTCAACTCTTTTCACACTGTTGTTTTGCTCTTTTCTGAGTTGCAAACCTCAAATCATATTAATGCAATATACATGCTGTGCAAATTGCCAGGCTGGCCACACCTCAGAGCTATTTAACCCAGGTTCCTGTTTGTGGTAAAGCATCTTTGCATATGTGTAGGGAAAGAGGACGAAAAAATGAGATGCATACACTAATGCTTTTCCTGTCTCATCATCCCAGCTTCTGCTAATCTGTGGTTCAGGGGTTTCCTGAACCAGAAATACTGGAATGTTCCTGATGGACTGGTCTTCCATGAACTCATCTAATGAGCCCGTTTGTTCCTTTGCTCTTTATGCCATCCATGGCAAGGACTTCTACAGTTAAGCTGTGCACAGTTCAGAAAAGTAGATTTCTTCTGCAGATTTAATCCAGACACTGTGAAAGTCGAGTTCTGTTCTCCCTAAACCCAAGCTAGACCCTTTGGCAGCTCTTCTGTTTGCATTTGGCTTGGCAGCTGTAACTGACTAGAAACTACTCCTGTAAAAACAGACAGGTTTGGATTTACACGTGTCTGAATGCTGTGTGGCTAGAGAGAGCCTTGAAGATGAGCATGGGTGGAAGTGGCAGTGGACCAAGACCCCCAGTTAACAGTTCTGCTAAGAACGATGAGGTGTAAGTGGAAAACCTGAGTGTACTCTCCAAGCCGGTCTTCGTGCTGCAGGGCCAGTCAGAATATAAAGCAATTACACAAGTTTTTGGTTGCTAAAATAAGATACTTTGACACTTAACTTGTCCAGGAGATAGCCTGTGAAGATTAAGAAGGATTTAGATTTCCTGTCCAAGACACAACTTTGGTCTCTTGATTGCTTTGCTTTAACCCATTTTAATTCTGCCTGTGTTCATTTCTGTGGGTTTTTCTCAGACCAACAGATGCTGAGTTATAATCCAGGAATCTACAGCTGTTCCATCCCTGACATCTTCCAAGCTGATCTCCCAAATCTACAGAAGCTCTGTGCAAAGTCCAGGCTGCCCTCGGTCCCCTTGCGCCACCTCTCCAAGCTCCAGTCAGCTCATGGGGAAACCTTTCTCCACTTCGCAAAGTCACACTTGTTCATAGATGGTAAGAGAACCTGTTGCTCTCTCTATAACACATTGTCAGTTAATTCTTAAAATATGAATGAAGAAATTATTTTAAAATCCATATTTTTTCTGAGGGGGGAGAAAAGGACATTCAGCTTCAGAAATAAATGTCACAGAGAGCAAGGGTGGGGCCCCATCTTAATGTTCTGTCAGCCTCAAAAGCAAAAAGCTATCTGGTCTATCCTAAGGTTTTCAACAATGAGATTTTCAGAAAATTTATTTCCCATTATTCAACAATAACAACAAAGAAGAAGTACGGGGTTTGAATCATCTGGGGTTTTTTGTTATGAAGAAGAATTGCAATTTTTTTGTCCTTTCCCATTTCTCCTGCTATTTGTATGTAACAGGTTTTCTAAAAGGAGAAAAAGTAGAAATGAACTTCTGAAAAAGTCAAAGTAAGGGGAGGCAGCAAAATCTCCTCTGGCTGACTTTATGCATTATAATGACATGAGCACAATTTAGATTATGCTTTTCAGTCCTTTCTTAAATGAAGGAACATGAAACACTGATTTCCCACACCGTGTGTTATTCCACAGATATCTATGTGGCCTGGATGGCTCAGGAACTGAAGACCGATTTGTTGGCTGAATCCTGGCAGCGTTCTGGCCAAAAACTTTACTCAAATTGCTCTCTCGACTACCATGTCTACAACATAAATGTAATAGGGATGCCACTGAACTCCACCTTTCATTCCATTAATGATCATTCCAAATGGGCTGTTTCAAGGAAATACAAAGATCAGTGGACCTGCATTGGGGACTTGAACCGTGCTGCCGAGCAAGCTTGGAGAAGTGGTGGGTTCATCTGTACCCAGAATGAACAGATCTACAAAGCTTTCAGGCATTTGATAATCCACTATGAAAGTTGCACTTCTGCCCCCAGAGTTCTATAACAAATCATTCCTCCCAACCAACACAGCCCTTATTACATGGAAAATGTAGGAAATGTCTCCCTTGGAGGGCTTCTCTCATCATCCACACTGGAATGGGACAGAAGGGACACTGCTGCATGAGGCTGCACCAAAGCACATCTCTGTGAACAAATTGCACAGTCATCCCTGGGCAACTTGGGAGTGGGGCTGGATGTGGGATGGGAGGGACAACAGAAACCTCTCTCATGAGCTGGGCTGTCAGGACTGGGCAGGTAGCAAGGGATAAGTACCCCAAAATACTTCAAAATTGCCCTGGATTTCTGGCACTGTTGAGATAAATCACAGCATTTCTGCTCAGCTTGGGCTGATTCTCCTAAAGAGCTGAGCAAATCAGATCCAGATCCAGACAGGGAGATGAGTAGATCCCTGGATAGGAAGACTTAGTTTTTATGTAATTCATTTTTAGAGAATAAATGAACTTGAAATAATCTTTAACCTGTAACAAATAGCTTGGGAATATTTCTAGTGCTTTTATTCATGTACAGCAATTTTATAAACAAATAAATGTCCAAAACATGAGTAAGCAAAATAAAAAGCAAAAATGGTCTGTTGATAGTCTCCCTCTTCGATCTGTATAGTTATTTGTGATTGGTTACAATGTTTTATAGCTGCCAAAGGAAAATGCAGACAATTGGGAAAAAAATATAAAGAAAATAGAAGAATATATTTGAAGAAAGATGTTATTTAACCTCCATTTTCACATTACAACAAATATGGTTGTTAATATTCAGTATCTCCTGTCTCAGGCATAGGACCTGAAGTTTGCATGGAATTGATATAAAGACAAAACTGATTTGCAAAACCCTGATACTCTTGTGTTCAGATGTCAGAAGTGTATCTGTATTTAATATGTTCCTAAACAAATTTCTACTTTTCTATCTCACTCATTTTTTTTCTGAATTGCTAATATAAACTCCAATCTGAAGAGCTGGCAGTCCCACTGATATTTCTGTTTTGCTGTGTTCACAGTCACTACCGCTAATTGTCCACAAGAGTGTCTTAAAAGAAAGTAGATATAAAGAAATGCCCTAGAACCACAAGAAGTTGCCAAAGATTTCCTTCCCTTTACAGCCTGAACAATCAACCAAAGAACAAAGTGTACAGTGTCAAACAAATTAATTTGAGAAAACATTTATGCATATTTCTTGAAGAGATAGAAATTATGTATGTGGCTTGCATAATGAAGGGAATTGTACAGGAATAGCCAGTCTGGACCAAAGGTAAACCCAAGTCTCATAGCTCAGTGAAAATGGTGTTGTTGCTTAGACATCCTGCATGAAATTTTTTTTCTTTTCTCTGCATATGACCCAATAACATTTGCTAAATAATTTGCTTGATATTGTTTTTTCTCTGATGCTTGTCAGAGAAAATTGTTTTACATATTTACTTGTTGTTTTGCTAGCTGTGGTCAAGCAACACCTTTCGTGGCAGTGAACATTGCCAGTGATACAGAGCAGTTTGCTGTGGAATGGCAGGGCATCGCTCAGATAAGCTGAGATAAAATTAATTTCTCTTGCGTATCTTTTCATGGCAGACACAAACCCAACCTGTCTGTCTGAGTTCTTGTATCTTGCCTATAGGTGGTGCAAGCATGACCTAAGTGTGTACAGGACTGGCAAGAAGTCCTCCACTGGAGACAGTGCTGGCAAGCTCAGTGTGTGTGTCAGAGAGCGCCTAGGTCTATGGCACAACCTGTATTTCTTGTGGTAGTTTCAAATGCTCAGCCTCATCATTTGGGTCCAATATATTGGGTTCAATAACAAAGAGTCTCTGTCCCACTGGTTGTCACAACAGTGTTGCCAGCTCCGTGCTCCCCAGGCCAGAAGTCACCAGTGAATCACTTGAAGTAAGTGCTGATTGCTGTTCTTAATTATTTGGTCAATTAATAGCTGCCATAAAGTTTTACAAGACACTTAAGCATTCCTCTTTCATTATACCCAAAACTGGTTGCCTGCATTTTAGCTGTAACTGTGGAAGCATAAAGAGCAGTGGGAAGATGCAGAGCAGCTGTACCATACAGCACTACAAGCACCTCAGCAGGCTGGCTGTGCACACACTCATTTCAGTGGTGTAGCAATAAAAAGGCTGCGGATCTGGTTCTCTCATTTTTTGACTGTAAACAGCTTTAATTCAGTTTTGCTTTTGTTGTGTAACTTCTGTATTTGCATATCCTATATTTCTGCTACACATGTTACGAAATACGGGCAGACTCTTTGTTTCCCAAAAGAGACTAATAACAAAATAAACCATATAGATTTTTAAAGAGTTAATAACTGTAAGGCTTTCTTGGCAAATGCAAGACCATAAGCCACTTTCCTAACCTTATACACCCTCACTGCATGGCCTGTGATCAATTGTTAATGAGAAATATTTACTTTTTGCCTATTATATATGTATGTATAAATGAAGTTTTTAAATTTTAAATATGCTGTTCTGTTTTAAGATGCACAAAACACTCAAGAACAATCTGCCTGTTCAGTGATCCTGTGCTGCCTCTGCTGCCCACTGCAACCCTTTTGACTGGACAGACTGGTTCCTGCAGAAGGGATCATGTGGCATGGCCCCTCTGCAATTTCTGGGGCACCTGATCAGCAAAACTGACCCTGCAGAAGGTCCCAAACGCTGGACCTTGGCCTGGAGAGGGAAGAAGCTGCTCTCTGGAAGCCTGGAGTCTCTTCTCTGTATGCAGGTTTGGCTATTCTGACCCTTGGGCTCTGTTCTAGTTAGACTAAATGAGAACATTAATTATACATGAGAATTGTTTGCCGAGGGAATAGGAGAGGCCAAAAGCAAACATTATTAATCCACTAAACATTACTGTACTGCAGCCAAGTTTGTAACAAACACAGCAGTAGGGATGGTTGTTTGGTATAAATTGCCATGTAATCATTTCCACAAGCCGAGGCTCGGTCCCAGCACGCCTGACACACTCGTGGGGTGAAAGGAAGCGCAGACACAGCCTCTCTAAATCCAGCCTGCCACATTTCCCCCCCACCAGGGCATCTCCTGCTCTCCCCACAGCCACCACCACCCCAGAGCAAGGGCAGGACTCTGCCTCCCTGACACTGCTCAAAAAACTCAGCTGATTCTTCTGTAAACCCCTGTATCCCCAAGGATGCTTCTCTAATGCTGGTGATTGTGTGTCAGTAGGACAGTGGTTTGCTGTGTTGGAACAGTGCAATTTTACACAGCGTTAATGCAAGAGGTCAAAGGATTAGACACTGAAGAAAAGCTAAAAACATTAAAAAAATTTGAAAGCTTAAAAATTTAACCTGTGTGAAGTTTAATTCCAGCTGGGCAATTACAATACTGGAAAAGAGGCAGAGGCATAAGCCCACTTCACAGGGCAGCCTTTGAGTTGGAATTGCTTCTGGTGTCTCCACAATGACTGAACATACCCTGGGCTCTCATGATGGGAGTGATGAGCAATGTATTGGAGAATTTCTCAAGGGCACTGGGGCTCCATGCCAGCTGCCTGCCAGCAATCAAAGGAAGCTTTGGGACAAATTTCTCTGAGCTTGGTCTTGTCACAGGGGTCCACAGCTGTACCTCTGGCTAATGAAATGCTCAATAACATCATTGTGAGAAATTTTCTTAATATATCAAAGCATCCTTGGTGTTATTAGCGTAGTCACATAATTATCCAGAGAGAAACTTACACCCATATGTTAACGCCCATGAATTATTGTGTGGATTTCTTTTATACCTTTATTTTCAGTTTCTGGGAAGGATACATCACTGGGTACTTAATATAGTAATTGCTTCAGAACGTATAAGCTGCCCATGCCTGCAGTAAAATGTTCTGGAGGCAGAGTGGTGCTGGCAGCGTCATCTGAAAACTCGGTGAGCCAATGCCTAACTGTGCTCAGACTGTGATGCAAGAATGTGATGCACCTCTTTAGTTTCACAAGAGATTTCTTAAAAAGACAGGAATTTAAAAATGAGAATGGAGATGAACAGAAATTTATGTTAGGCTAAGTGTGAAAAAAGCCCTTTGTAGCAGGGAAAAAAAATTTCATAGTACAAGGCAGAGAGCCTGATCTGAAATGTCAAGCTAGGATAGCAATATCGGTGTATTCTAGATATCTTGATACCCTGAGTAGCATAGCCATACCTGACACATTTTTATTTAGACTGGAGATACCAGATTAAGAATCTAATCTACTGAATTTTCTCATAATCCTCACGAACTTGGCATGAATGCAGTAAAAGATGTTGTGTTTGAACCCAGAAATCAGTTGTAGCACTTTCAGATCTTGGCTTCAGACAGCGTAATACAATTTTTTTATGCAGACACATTGTATGCTTATCTTTGTCATCTTTAAATGATTTATCCCAGTATTGAGAGTATGCTATTCTATGCATATATGATATGCTCATATTACTAAAATTGTTAACTACAAAATATTAGGACTTGTAAAATATATATTGCTTTTTATAAGTAGCTGTGTTACACTTTTACTCAAGTTATTTTAGTAAGTCCTTTTGATTTTGTTTTTTTAATTTGTGTTTGCTTGACATTTCTACACAAGCCGTCTGGTGACTATGCTGATTCTTCTGTAAGAGGGATAAAAGTAAGGAACATTCTTCCCCTCCTTTGATCACTTTACATCTTGGAAACTGCAAAATGATGTTCAAGTATTCAAAGCTTACAGGAGCAGAGCACAGTATTTAATGTTGCATGCTGGAGTGCTCTCAATTGCTTACAAGTGGCTCAGTGTAGTACAGTAGTACTAGCATTGCCTCATTTATTAATCATAGAAATGTTGCATTCAAATTAGCCACAGAGTTGTGCATCATAATACAGTAATCCAGAAATCTGTCTTCACATGTATTAAAGCCCACAAATTAAGGGTATCACATTATAGCACTGCATGGTTTCCCCATTACATTTCAAAACCTGCCAAAAGCTCACTAAAAGCCACATCACTGAGTGTTTTCTTTTTGTTGCTTACTTCTGACTTTCTAAAGAGTGAGAGTATTTAGCTCCAGGGTGCTTTTGTGTCTGCCTTTTTTCAGGATTCTTTTTTGGGCTAACATTCTGCCAGCCAAATATCAGTATTTCTCTTGCTATAGTGCAGTTTAAAAATGTATTTTTGCACTGATATGAACATGGTAAGCACCACTGTCGTCCACTTCGTGTTGAGGACTGAAAATGCCCAATACAATTTCAAGAACTCTTCCCTTCCCTGCTCTGAAAGCTGCTCCTGACCTTGTAAATCCTAGACACTGTGTAAGGAAAATCTTGTCTTTTAATCTCTTGCTTTCTAACTACACCAAATGTTTCTTTTGGGAAAGTCAAGGAACCAACAATTTTGCATGGAACATTGTGCAAAGACAGACCGTGGAAGAAACTGCACAGCAAACAGGGACAATTTGTACCGTTGTATTCCCAGCTGCTCACCAACCTGCCAAAAGATGGGAAGAAAGAGCGAAATGGGAGCAAAAAGAATTTGCAGGAGAAAGGGAGAAGAGAGAACAAGACAACTGAAGGTGAGCAAGAGAGGGCAAGCAAGGGAAGGGCAGAAGGAACATTATGATGGTCAATACCGAGGGGGTCAGAGACCCTGAGTGTGGTGACAGAGAAACTTTAGGAGTTAGCTGTGCAAAAATCCAATTAACAGGATGTTTCATTTACTATGATAGTTACCTAGCATTTTCTCATTTTACAGATACAATCCTGTAGGCTACACCACAGATAAAAGCAGAAGGCATAAACCGAAGAAACTTAGCCAAGCAGTAAAAAAAACACAGCACAAACCAACACCTGAGAAAGTCATTACCTCTCTGTTTCCAAACCTACAAGAGGTGGGGTAAGGCAAAGTCAAATGCATTAAACAGGTAAAAGTAGGAGGGAGAAATTCGTAAGCTAGGCTAACCAGTTTGAACCATACATATCTGAACAACATGCTAAACCATTTTTTTAAAAGAAGGAAGCTACTATTAAGGTTTAAAGCCAACATACAAATACAATAAAAATGAGACGCAAAACATTCACAAGAGTAACTGTAGATCATTTCATTACAACTGGTGACACTGAAGTGAGCTGCGTTCATTCTTGTAGCATTGAGAGTACTGCAGGCAAAAATAAGTAAATGCAAAAGAAGGTAAAAAGAACATACATAGGGATTAGCAAACTGATGCCTTTAATTTTGCTCCTGGGATCATTATTATTATTATTATGGGTATTTTTTACAACATATGGCCTTTTATTGCCAGGTTAAAAATCAAGCTTTGTTTAGAAACCTCCAAAGTTTTGTTTTCTTCAGTTTCATCTCTGATCCTACTTTGCTCTCCTGCACTAAACAAACTACCACTGGTCTAATATAGTAGTCTCTCACTGCACTGAGTCAAAATCAGCAATCATTCCTGGGTATTACTTACTGTCACTTGGCTCATGGTGGCTGTTTTGTCACCTCCTGGTCTCAGACCCCACAGAGGAATACTGGCAGTATAGAAGCTGTAGCTCTATAAAAAGCGTCATCTTAATATCAGAGGAGGAGCTAGGCATAAGGGGTTGGCTTCACAAATGTAAATATTTCATAATTTATTTAGCAACGTGGCTTTTCTTTTTCCCCCAGGCAAAAACTTTAATAAAGGAATAGGTCTACAGCAACAAAGGAAACAACAGCAAAAAAACAGAGACAAGGACACATCCTAACCCCATTAATATCAGCGGGAATTTGCCTTCATCTTCAGTGAGAATAGAATTTCAAAGACACGGGAATCGCCCATACAACCTGAAGGGTAAAATCTGAACCTTCCATAGTCTCTGACACAAACTGTGTTTGACGGTGGTGGTGTAGTCGCAACACAATGAAAATGTCCCCAGCAGGAGTTGCACAACCTTGGCCTGACCACGACCTTGTCCCTGGCACTGCCAGGGTGGTGCTAGGACAGACCTCAGAGAGGCCTCATGTGTGGGCAGCTGTTTGGACAGAAGAACCTCTCTGAGGCAGTGCTACACAAGAGCTGGGCACAGATGAACCTCCTTTGTACTGTACTCTCAGTGGCCAAATCAGGAAGAAGTGATATCCCCACTTTTACAGGTACATTTTTTACATCGAAGTAACTTAAGATACTCTCTTAAACCTGTCTCTGGCAGAATGAAAACTCTATCTCCTCAGTCCTGCTTTGTGTTGTTAGAACTGAGGAAGATGAGTGGTGTGGATGTAAAGAATAGTTTCTTCTCTAGGAAGACTTACGATCTCCCTTGAAGACTAAAAACATATTTTAGGTACACACAGCCTGCTAAATGCTGGGAACGCGGGAAAGCCAGGATGAGGGAACTAATTCCTGGGCATCTCTGCCCAGATCTTATTTTGGTACTGGCACCATACAGCAAAATAGAAATTAAAAGAACAGAGGTACCATTCTTCTGCTAACAGCAGAATTAGTTTCCCGCTTTCCTTTGGATGACTCCTTATGCTTCTTCCATTCTTGGGAATGCATAATATGACACGGTATCAAGTCACTGGATGATAATGTAAAACCTGGAAAGTTTGCTACACTGTTGATGAGTGAGTTTATTTGTTCCTCATATCCCTGTTTTAGCTCTGTGAGGAGAAGTACCCCTCTGTCCTTCATTATTTACTGGTCACCAAAATGTCTGACAACATAGACTCTTTCAAATAAACCGAATTCCAAAGAATGGTAGGAAAATTTTCCATGGGAATGTGTACCCTAACTAAGGCCTCTCCTTTGATTTCAGATATTTCATATGTTTCCTATGGTGTCTGCACCCCCAGATCATTGCAACCATATCAAGAAAGCAATGGCAAGCGCTTTCAGAAAAGCTCCATTGAAAAAGCTGTGTTTAACATATGTTTGTATGACTGTGATCTATACAGCGATGATTTTCCATCCCTGGGTGTAAAGAATTCCATGGACAACCTTTAATAAAGCCACAAATATAACTACAAAGTACAAGTTCATGCATGTTTTCCATACATTAAATTTCTTAAGGAATCCTATGCCTCTCCTGGAAAACTATAAGAATATTTCAAAACCTGTGCTTTTTACAAGTCAGACCCACATTGTATGCCAAAATATACAGTTGGGTTTTTTTGTGAGAGTGAGCATTGCTCAGGACCCTGCAGGTACAGAGAACTTCCGATTTCAATACATTTTTGTAATAAAATGCAGTGTTTCTTTAATGCTAAATTCCTCTGGTTTTCAGTGTCCTCATTGTTATCAACCAGCATGTATATAATGAGTCTAAGAAAGGAGTGAAACATGTGGTTTGGCTGCTTTGAAAACCATATAATAATGCTATTTGAGTCTTTGGGTTTAGCTTGGTAGCCCAACCGAAGTGACTGTCAGCTAGACAGATAGTACAGGAAAGGTGAAACACAGTATTTCAGATAGGAAACTAATCTGTATTTCATGGTCCCCATCTTCTCTGGGAATATGAGCCCAGCGCTTTGTGGGATCAAGGGACACTCCTAAACATGACACTGTTGAGCACAACTGGTTTGATTGGCTTAGCTAGACCAGTGTGGTAAAGACAAAGTGAAACTGAGCAGCTTTGTGGCCCTTACCATAAACAAGGTGTCTTTCCTAAGCAAGAGAAGTTTCAAGGGCTCACAGCATTTGAAGTGGGTCCAGTTCAATATAAATGTAGCACTGCATAAAGCATTACAAGAAGATCAACAGAGTAAAAATTAGAAGAGCTAAACTCTTAACAAATTTATGAGTGTGCGGTACAAATTAATACATATTTTTGCAAAGTATCCAGGATAAGAGAAATATGTTTCCTCTAAAAGGATGTAGGTGTGGCTACTGCAGTGTA
Organism: Dasyornis broadbenti; assembly: GCA_013397935.1. Lineage (NCBI taxonomy): Eukaryota > Metazoa > Chordata > Aves > Passeriformes > Dasyornithidae > Dasyornis > Dasyornis broadbenti. Next base: position 1,998,796 of record VZRN01005936.1, on the reverse strand, counting down.
CCAAGGAGATTAAAACCAAAAAAATCCTGTTGCTGTGTTGTGTTTGAAGTAATAATTAGAGTCTGGCGTCAAGTTTGAATGATAACTATTACTTTCTTCACACAGATTTTCTAAGCTTGAGAGACCAGTTTTCAAAAGCTCTCTAGCAAAGCTATTATGTTACCAGCATTACTTTGTCAGAAGAAACTATAACAGGTTGATCAGAAACACTGAGGGTGAGTCTTGTTTTTTCAGTATCTTCTCAGGATTTGCCTTCAAAAATGAAAGCCAGCCTTTCTGACAGTAATCTTTCATAATTGCAGCAGTAAATTACGCAGTTGGCAAATTCTCAACAGCCTTGGAGATTGGACCTAATACATTCAAAGGCACAAGCCTTTAAAATATTCCACACGTAGACAGTTAGCCAATATTCTCAATTAGAATACATGCTTCTGTTCTTAAAGAAAACAACCCAAGTTATTTCTTTCACTGCTGATACAGGCTTGTATCTATTACTTCTTTGAATTTCCTGATTTCGATACTCTCAAAAGGAGTACTTCAGATTCCCACAGCACACTGTCCCAGACAGCTTAATACTCGCAAGGGTTCCAATAAGTCTTATACATGGACGTATGAACACACTATTTATTAGGAGAAACTTATACCTGAAGAGCTCTGGTACTGTGAAATAAAGCATTCAAAAGTGTTTAGCTCCTGAAGTGTGATGGCTCTCACATTTGATCTAGGATATGTAGGAGAGGTACAGATAAGATGTATGCCTATGGGTGGAGGGATAAAGACTGCTGATTTCCTTCCTTCTGTGGGTGCCCTTCCAGTACACTACATCAGTTCTGCTCCTAAGCAATTTTTCTGAGTTTAATCTGTTATTAGTCACAAGGTTATCCTGGCTTCATGCTAAGCCTTTACCTAGGCTTAGTTACAAGGCTTTTCTCAAAATGTGGTGAAATGCTTTTCACCCTCAGTACATAGTTTCGTTTCTGCACACAGTCCTCTGCTAGTGAAGAACAGGTAATGAACATATGCGATTGTCTTTTCCAAATCACAGTAGGCTGAAGCTTGGTTTGAGACTACACTGGAACATCCAATAGCATTGAAGTTTTAGGTAGTGGCTCTTAAAAATTCTTGGAAATGTAACAGCTATTTAAAGGCCAGAGGGTTCAGGAAACTAGCAGGAGTTTAACTGGCACCAACATGTGGGGCAACAAAAAGAGTGAAGAGGGTTATCTGCTGCAACTTGCTTTTTGAAATGAGAAAAATGGAAACAATTTATGAATGCAAACATGAAGGGGACAGCACTTTTTAAACAGTTTTGAACTGCAGAGTTGTGGAGTGCCTGCCTCTTCCTAAGGCAGAGTAATACCTAGAAATTCAACTGGTAGGTGAAGGCACTGCACTGACATGTCACCTAAAACAGCAGAGGTACCTGTTTTCATTTCTGCCAACAGGCTTAAAGGAACGAAAGATCCTGAGCCCAAAGGAAAGGAAATAATAGTGTCCCCCAAAGAATGGACTGCTTCCTGATGAGAAGGTGCTAAGGACAGGCTGCTCTCCACACAAAGATGGAGGGATGCCCAGAGAAACAACAGCACGTTCCATGGATGTGGTTAATCCTTGTCAGGGTGGCAGACTGTTCCCAGGACTTCCGAGCAAAATACAGCTGAAAGAACAAGTGATAACAAAACTTTTTAAAGTATCAGCCTCAGCCTGGATAAAAGCCTGGAAAACGATACATTTAGTTTAAAAAAAAAAAAAAAAAAAAAAAATTTGAAAACAATTATAAAAAATCCCACAAAAANATGTAATTTAAAAAAAAAAAAAAAAAAAAAAAATCTGGAATGACATGCTAAAAATCCTCAACAAAGACCTGCAAAGAGACAAAAGCATCTGAGCAGTCTATTCTACTTAAGCTTTATAAAAGGCAATACAGAATTTGGTCTTGATAAATAACTTGTGTGCAGGATCTCAAGCAGTTTTGTTGGGATTTCCAGCAATGCCATCACTCCATCTCTAAATGATTTTGTGGTTGACATCATATCAACAATATCAACCCTGCAGGTTGTGTAACAAGCTAATGATGCAACACTTAAGGATGAAGGTGGAGATGCTGGTAGGATGACAAAGCCCTACCACACACATACAGTAAGAAATAATGGAGATTAGGTGAGGCTGCAGTCAAACACAAATATTAAAAATACTGTTTATTAAAAAACACAGACCCAATTAAACTGAATTTATATAAACTATCTAATTAACAGATTAGAAAGCCTGATGTGACCTGTGTGATCTTCCAGTCTGACTTCAGCCATAATGGAGAGTGGATTTTCCTGAACTCATCCCTGTCCAAACTAGATGTATCATTTTAAGGGGGACATATAAATCTTGATATAAATATCAAGAGAAAATTTACCCTAATTCTTGGTAACCCTCTCAATGGTTAATTATGGGTAACTATAAATTAAGATTGCAGGTCTTGCATCTTTGTCTGCCAGAGCTAAGGCATGGATTTTTAAATGAATATTTACAACACAGAATGGTACATAAAGGGCCCCCATTAACTTTCTCTTTGATAAACGAAATAGGTGAACTCCTCGAGCACCACATTAGGAGGAGAGTATTCTTTAATCATGTCTCATCTCTATTCTATTAAATCCTTCTAGTTTTTCATCACTCTTTTTGAATTTAGGATCCAAATCCCAAACAACATTCCACCTTTCCTTGCATCAGTGCCAGATACAGACGAAGAATAAAATTCTTTATCCTTTCTCAATATTTACTTGCTTGGGCAATCAAGAGTTACTTTCCCTATTCTGGCCACCATGTCAGAGATGTAGCAATTGTGATCTGATAGTCTCCAATTCCTTTTCAGTGACTTTGCTAACCAGCAGAGGAAACTGCGATGAGATTTTCTGGGCCCTTGTTCTTTCTAGAATATAGACTCTGCTTATTTATTTATATAAGGCAAAAATGCTTTCACACTAAGTTTGTAGAAGAGTAAGGTACAAAGGGATGTATCAGAGCATTACCACAAGGTATTTGTGAACAAGAAGAATGAGGACAGGACAGATCCCCTGAATGCTATACTGGCACTACAGTGCTGCACATTTCCATGTGAGGCTGAATGACAGAGGCCATGGCCAGATGCATTGTCAGCTGATGGATATAATCCTGGTATCATATTGAATGCTATAATTTCTTTCCAGACATATTTAAAAGTCTTCTGGTGAAATAAAAAAACAGGGCTTGAACCACTGAGCCTAACTCTCTCCTTCTCTTTCATAAATAATTCTATGCAAACTTACAAAATAAAGTATTTTTCCAAACAGGAGGGAAATGTGACAATTTGGAAATATAGACAAAGGAAATATTTTTTAGCTAATTCTTCCTTGTCAATTTGTACAGTAACTTTTACTGAAATGGTGGTTTTGATTCTGTCCTCTGTCTCCTACTGCAGAGAACAGAGACTGTCTCCAGCATCAATCTGCTCTGGGTACAGCATCAAATTTGTTGAACCATGAACCATGCAGACCAAGCAGAAGAGATCCTGTGATAAAAGGTCCAATGTAAGACCAGATTTCATGATGAGTTTCATTTCTTTGTTCAGTCAAACCCTGTGCACCAGACAGGATTGGCTCTGACAAGCTTCCACTGTAAAATAATACAAAAGAGGCTGAAATCTAGGCCACAGCTAGAAATAATTCTTAGGAAGCTCTCTGGATTTCCTGGAGGGCAAGGTGTGGCTCTGTGCGTGGGAGGTAAATGCCAGTGTTTTTCTGTTACCGGTAATTATGTGCAGCTTGAGTTTCAGTAATAAGAGCTACATATGCATGCTAGAAAAAAGAGTTTATCTGACACTGGGATTATATGTTACAAGATAAATGTCTTACATTGCTTGTTATCTTTGTTATTTTGTGATTAGCACTTATAAATGTCCAAAAGCATGCTCATATTTTATCAACACATAAGAACAAAATACAGTTACTGGGAGTCTTTAACATAAAAGAGAAAGAAATCTTGTAAATCTTCATATTATCCCACCAGTCTGTGTAACATTTTGGAACTACTTCTTGCATTAGCATTTGGTTTTATCAGCTTTAGTAATTTTGCTTTTGATGTTGTTTATGATCACTGCCAAACACAAAAATATGCTTTCCAGAAAGTTACCCTGAAGTGAACACCCAGCAGTGAAATATCAATCTTAAAAGTTTTGATAAACCAATAAAGAAAGAAAATCTTATCAGGGGAAGGGGGCTTTGTAGCCTAAGTAAAAGAGATACTGCAGTTCTCATGACTATTCATGAAAATATAGCAATACCAACAGGAAAAAAACCCAACTGTAATGTAGCTAAAAATGCCTGTTAAATTATTTAGAAAGCCCATTTGTTGCATGTCTAACCCTATGCAATATTATGGAAGATATTCTAAAATTCTTATAAAACATTTGAAAGGGCTTTTTAAATTCAATTTTGAGGTTTTGTAGCATCATAGATTTTCAGGCCAGAAGAAAGCACCATAAGTCTCCAGCCTGACTTTTTGCATAGTACAGGTGACAATTAGATTAAAGGATATGTCCTTTGGAAAAATAATTCATCACCTTGATTTAAAGATTTCATGTGAAGAAGAGTACTTCACAGGCCTCTCTAGCAATTTTTTCCCCATGGATTAGCTAATCCAAGGGGTTTTCTGTTTGTTTTGATTTTATTTTTTAATCAAAAACTGTCTCTTGACTCAGTTTTCAAACATTACATCTTTTAAAATATTTGTCTGCTAAACTGAAGAATTCTCTGATCATTCTTTTTATTGATGTAATTCCAGGTAAGTTAGTGCTTACCCGATTCATTGATTAACTAAAGAAATTGAGCTTTTTAAGTCTCTTCTGTAAAAAGGATTTCCACATCCCAAAGCAACCACATAGTTTTGCTTAACCAGTTTCTCAGTTTTGGTCTTGGTATCAGGGCAAGACCTACTGTTCCACCAACAAAATCCCTATTGCTACAGTGCTTCCCACCTTTATTCACAAGGATGGCATTTCTGTGTGGTCTTAATTGCATTTCTGTATGACTACTTTTCATGATTCAGCCCTCCCTCAGATAACTAAATTACATTTTTCTTTCCTAGCAATATTAACCTGCATTAAACTACACTAAAATGCATATTGTTCAAGTTAGCTCACCTTAGTAAAGATTCTGGGAGCACTATGGACTAATTTCTTATCATGTATCACTTTACAACTTTTGTCTCTTATGCAACTATTATCTTACAGATTTGTAAAATAACTAGTATATGTCACTAGCTATTTATAAATACTTCTCACTTATTAATAATGCCAAGTAAAAAATGGTCCTGACTATTTTTCTCAAGAAATATGTATACTAAGAGCCAAGCCTAATACAGCCAGACAATGAAATGTATTAAAATAGAGGAATATTTAAGCAATAAGTTTTTCTTATTCTCAATAAAATGTGTGTTGATACCACGGAGTTAAAAGTGATCTTCAAGGCGAACAACAGTTTCACTTGATGCCTTTTACTTTGTAACAACGTAATTACTTTATTTCTGTAGTAGTACCTCCAAATTATGTTGCAATAATTTCGAAAAAGGAGAAAATTCTATCTGTGGGCAACTGGCATGCAGAAAAAGAAGTGAAATTATTGGCTATACCAAGTTCTATTTATTTCAGCAAAATTATTTCACTACTGCACAAATGTGCTTTAATATAAAACAACAGGAATTTAATAAATAAAATGAAAACACGAGGTAGCATATTCTGAAAAATATCTGCCTAGAAACGAGTCGTACTCTAATCTTGGATTAACTCTTTCCTTTTCCATACATGAAGGAATGTTTTATTAAGGCAGCCCAAGCTACGTGTAATTGCACCTAAAGAAAGATACAAGCATCACTTTCTATGAAGAGAACCACACCCCTCAAGAAACACAAGTTTTTCTCCATACCCACAAGGTTGATAAAATGCTGCCATTGACATTCTCTTTTATAGGACAATTCTTTAGAAAAGGGTAGTGATCTCCAGAAGCAGCACAATGAGTTCAGCAAAGTACCAGGTTGGAAACAGTAAATGCTTCTTCACTGCTTTGCCATGGGTAATTATTGGATAAACTTCTCAAAAAGTTTAAATGTGTCAAAATACAATTTTATTGTCCATAGAATTTCCATTTGGGGAAGTATTCCAGTTTTCTACTCTAGACACTTGAAACTCTAGCAACCTCCATTATCTTCTTTTTTTTTTTTTCTGCTAATATACAATTAATGCATTATTTAGCAGTTATAATCTACTAACTAACCAGAAGTGCTGACAGACTTGTAATAAATCAAACACCCAGTACTAGCCAGGCCAATCTGTCCAGATTAAGATAATGGCCAGCTGTGCCATCTTGATAATTCCTGTGGGAAGAACTTACTGTAATGTTGGTTATAACTACTTGTTTACTACTGTGTTGACATCCATACATAAAACAACTGTAAAGTTTTTCAAAACTCTAATGAGTTGAAAACTGGATATTCATATGCAGCAGACTATGGAATTTCTGTAATTTTTAAATAATACATTTAAAAGGTTTTTTGCAAGAATACCACATAAAATGCCTTCTTTTTAAAATCCTCTCCTTTGCTTAATTCTTCCTTAGATTATTTAAATCTTGCTCAGTCAGGCTTCCAAAAGCTTTGCTTCTTTTTCCTTCTCACATGCACATACACACACAGATGTTCTGAGACATTTGACACAGACCATTTGAACACATCACTGCTCTTTGCACAGTGTTTCAGCAAGAAGGTTGCACTACGAGCTGCTGCAGCATCAAGAAGAGCACAAGGGGAGAATCGGGGAACTACAGGTCTGTCAGCCTCACCTCCATCCCCAGGCTGACTCTGGAGCTAACACTGCTCGTACACCTTTCCTAAACCTTGAGGGATGCAAAGGTGTCTGAGAACCGATGATGCAATGTGGCTTTACCAAGGGCAAATCTTTGATGGGAAGACTGGCTCAACAGAGGAGGAAGAGCAGTGCTTGCTATTTACCTTGACTTTAGGGAGGCCTTCAGCATGAACTCCCACAGCCTTACAGCCAAATGGGTGAAATAAGGAGTGGAAAAACGAACAAAGTGGATGGATAATCAGCTGGGCTGTGCAGTGAAACGGGTGTTGATCAGAAGTACTAAGTCCACATAAAAAGGAGGCTGGTTGGGAATGGTGTTCCTCAGGGACCCATACAAGGCCCAAAACTCTTAATGTCTTTTTTAATGGCATTCTCAGCATGTTCAGATGTATTACCTTTTGTGGGCAGGGGTGTCAATACTCAGGAAGATAAAGCTGCTATTCAGAGGGGCCTTTGTTCCTTTTTACCATTGTTTGCTTTCTTAAACCTAGGACTTTTTACACAAAAGCATGAAGATTGTAAAGAAACTCTGAAAAGCAAGAGCACTACAGAATGAAAACGAAAAAAATTCACTTGGTGTCCTTATTTACCCATAGTAAACCAAACCTTTTTAGACACTCAGTCTGCATTCCTCATTTGCTGGATGGTGAACTTGATGTACCTGGATTCTGGTATCTAGAATGATCCTGAGCATGCTGACATTAATTGTGAATCTAATTGAATATAGTTGTGGTTTGAATGCATGGTGCGAAATATTTGTAAAATGACCTTTGAGTGTCTTACACTGGGTATTCTAAATATGTTTGATAAATTTTGTTTTGACAAACCAGTTTAATTTTCCCATCTACATAATGGAAATCATGCCTTCTTTCCAATAAGCACTTTAATGTTTTTACACAGCTCAGGTAAAGAACAGCAACCCAGAAAAACATATGAAATTTTTTTTTTTTTTTTTGGTGTTGGATTATGGGATGAGGACAGGCATTGAGAGCACATAGTAAGATCTAGAGTTCATCCTGAGATGTTAGATAATGCCCAACTTTATTGTTCATGATACTCATTTTATCCATTAGAGAGATTGCCCTGGGTGACTGAAAACACTGAAATTAAAAGACTGTAAACAAGATCTGCCAAGGAATGCAAGCCTGTGAGTCTGAAATGGATGTTCCTGAAAACTACCCACGCAGTTCCTGCATAGGCACCTTGTAATTTTATGTTGCTTCCCTATGAAATGCACCCCTGGAAAAACAGCTCTGGGTATGCCTAAGTCTGGGAACTGTGTGGAAAGAGCTAAGCAGTTTAGCATTTATTTTGTGCTTACGCCTAGCTAGGTAAACAAGACTTTTGTACATAGCAGATGCCCCAGATGGCTTGAGGTAATACATACCAAGCATCATGGACTTAGGCTCTCTACAAAATACAATTGCAGGCTTTCTCTCACAAAGTGATGGTATGGATGTCCATCTTTCACAGGACAGCATATTGCGGTGGGCCCATGCCCAACTCTTTCCTCAGCTGAAGAGAGGTGGGCTCAAAGACAGATTTGAAGAAGATTCTTCAGCCCAGGGATGAGGGCACACACAAAGAAACTGAAGCTGGTTACAATCCATCCTTTATAACTTGTTTTTTGCTGTGTAACTTTTAAAACTACAGGGAGAATACTGAGACCTGGCCAGGAGTCGAAGCTTCCTTCCTTTCAGGGGGAGAGTGCCACAGCCTAGCTGTTTGGTTCAGCATTTTCTGAATCTTATTCAACACACAGCAATAGCTTTCACTGGAAGAATTAAGACAGAAAAACCTGCAGGCTTGTGGTTTTACTGTTCCATTGACAGGTTGGATGATAATCTCCAGAGGATGGAAAGTCCTGTCTTCTGTATCCATCTTTAACTTGTCAACTACCAGTTAAGCAAAGCCACTATCACCAACTTTGCTACACAGTCCATGCTGTTAGGCAGTCCCTGGGAACACCTACCAGAGAGAAGCTGTGAGCAGGAGCATGAGGGGCTGGTAAGGATTCAGATGTGATCAAAGCAGTACAACTGCTGTGCAGTCTTGAGGCTGAGGTGCTTACAGGCACAGCAAAACCAGACCTTTGGGGTACCACCTCATCTACACAGCACTGTGAAGGGAAGGAAAACCAGCTTCGAATGCAAGAATAAAAAGAGTGCGCTTACCTTAGTTCAGGACTCTGCTGCTGCCAGTTGGCCCCTGGGCAGCTGCACAAGCACTCCTGCTGCAGCAGCCACACTGCCAGGCCCCAGCTCCTGCTCCTGCTCTGCCTCTTCACCACCACCAGAGTGTTCAGAGGGCCTAAGGATCCTGCTGAAGGTTTTGAGGGCCAACTGTGGACCTCAACAAACCTGAACCCTTGAGGGAATCTTGAGCCACCTCACTTCTTACTGTCTGGTGTGACCTCTTGTTCTTTGTATTTCCCCTCTCCTAACCAGTTTTAGATCCATGACAATACTGATTCCAGCTGTGTAATATGGGGAATTTTGTCCTAGAGAAAAATCAGCCACTCTGCCCTTGTGCTCTACTCTGCTAACACACCAAGAATCCTTAGACCAGAGACATTGCAGAAACTGCGCTCAGAATCTTGTGATCTTCAAATTACTATTACAAATTGGTGGTTATCTGTTTCAACAACAACAAGAAGGAATTCTGGCCCATGGATTCAGAGAGAAATTGCTTTGCTCTGTTAACAAGGCAATGTAACTACAGTCAAAGTCAATCCATTTAAAACATCTTTTTGGTTTATTTTTCAAGTGAAAAACAGTGGAAGGAAGGAAGGAAGGAAGGAAGGAAGGAAGGAAAAGAAAGAAAAAAGAAGGAAAGAAGAAAAGAAC
>VZRN01005936.1:1953657-1988986 GCA_013397935.1 Dasyornis broadbenti | reverse complement strand
AAGGAAGGAAGGAAGGAAGGAAGGAAGGAAGGAAGGAAGGAAGGAAGGAAGGAAGGAAGGAAGGAAGGAAAAGAAAGAAAAGAAAAGGAAAGACAAAAGAAAAGAAAAGAAAAGAAAAGAAAAGAAAAGAAAAGAAAAGAAAAGAAAAGAAAAGAAAAGAAAAGAAAAGAAAAGAAAAGAAAGAAGAAAGAAGTAAGCCTGTAGGGCATAGCTCTCCCGACATAGACAATGGTTGGTTTGGTCTGGAGCACTGCATTTTCTGGGGCATTTTGTTCAGTATAAGGAATGCTGAAGACAAGTAGTATATCCTCTTGAACTTCAGGTAATGAAATTAAGAAAAACAAAACAGGAAAATAGCAAAATGCTGGTTATTACATAAAAGCAAACAAAAGCCAAACCAACCAACAAAAAGAGAAACAAGAAAACCTCACACCCCCCAAACAGTTCTCTAATAAATTATTGAATCCAGAGGAATATTACCCTCTTTTCTCACCTCTTTCTATATTTTCTAACTTAATTTCCTTTCCCAGATGAATTTTTGTCCTTTCAACTTAATCACTAAATATTTTTTCAATTGTTTGAATAGACAGAACAGAAAAAAATAAAACTGTGTTCTATTGATACAAATCAAAATGATTATTCACTACTAAGCTAGGTCAATCGTAATTTACAGAAAGTTTTCCTCCAACATTTCTTACGTTTTGACATGGAATGAATGTCCTCATGCATCACTATTCACTCGAGAACTTACTTATTAAGGGTTGGGGGGGGGGCGGGAGTTGTTTGGTTGGTTTTTGGTTTCAGTTGTTTTGTTTTTAACCAAGCAGCTTCTTCCAAAAGATTGTTTCTTGACAATGCTACTTATGTTGTAAAATAAGAGTACACTGGTTAAAATGTTATTTGCACAGAACAGAGTCCATAGCTAAAACAAGAAAAAGACCTTGGAATTTTTATGAAAAAAGTAAAGTAATACTACGCATGCATTTATTAGTTGGGCTTTCTATTGAAGTTATAATTGTACCTTGTCAGTGATCTCTACCAAGTCCACAATGTGTTTCTGGTGTCTTTTTGTTGTCCCTCCTCTGCCCTAGGAAGTTCTTGTATTATTGTGTATCATTATTTTGTTCCTGTGAGTCCTTGGAAGAAAGGTATTTGAATAATACTAGGAGGCTGTAATCTCTCTTGCTGGGAGGGAGAAAGATAATGTGCTTTTTCTACATATAAGCACTCAGTGATCCTAACAAAAACAGCATTGCAAATTGGAACTACAAACAACACCAAATTCCATGTACGCTCTGCTAATAGCAGTGATGAAAATCTCTACTAATGACTTCGAGAGATACCCTTGAAATTTCTGACCTCTGCATCAGCTAGAGAGATAAAGTTACAGCAAGTCCTTGGTTAACATATTCTCAGCAAAATCCTCCAAACCTCAATTACCATGGAAACTACTTATCCTTAAGGCAGTAAGGATAGTTGAAGTATTTCCTCTTGACAAAAATGGGAATGAGGCCACAAATACATGGGATTGTGCATAATGAGGCCTTTGATCTTTCATTTACATCTGTGTTAAGCAGAAGTAACCTCAGTGAAGCAAGTTGAGTTGCAGAACAAAATTTGTTTATAGGACAGAACAAGGTTTAAGACATTGTCTAGTTCTGGTTATTTCTAGATATTTTTCCATTATCTTCATATGTTCATGATAACAGATTTCTTTTTCCCTTTTCTAGTAAGAGAAACACAATAAGGACAAATAGTATTTGTAGACTCAAGCTTTGAAAAAATGTGTGGGACAAATGAAACTAGTAGTCCCATTGAGGCTCAAAATTTTGCAGTCTGAGATTAAAAATGCCTTTAACACATGTCATGGGTCGAGAAAGGTGATTGCGCTCTGCACTGGAGCAGGCTCACCTTGAATATTATGTGCAGTTTTGGGCACCACAATGTAAGAAAGACATTAAACTGTTAGCGAGTATCCAAAGGAGGGCAACAAAGGTGGTGAAGGGCCTTGAGGGGAAGCCGTATGAGGAGCGGCTGAGGGCACTGGGTCTGTTCAGCCTGGAGGAGACTGAGGGGAGACCTCATTGCAGTTACAACTTCTTGTGAGGGGAAGACGAGGGGCAGACGAGGGGCAGACACTGATCCTTTCTCTTTGGTGACCAGTGACAGGACCTGAGGGAATGGCCTGAAGTTGTGCCAGGGGAGGTTTAGGTTGGGTATGAGGAAAAGGTTCTTCCCCCAGAGGGTGGTGGGGCACTGGAACATGCTCCCCAAGGAAGTGGTCACAGCACCACTGACAGGTTCAAGAAGCGTTTGGACAGTGCTCTCAGGCACATGGTGTGACTCTTGGGAGTGGTGCTGTGCAACGCCAGGAGCTGAACTGGACGTTTCTCGAACTCTTCCAACTCGGCACACTACGTGACTCTGTGAGCACCATCGCTGCGATGAGCACCATCCGGACCGGAGCCGCCAGGAACCGCCCCTGTTGCTCCGCGAGGCCCACTCCCTGCGCATGCGCGGCACCGCCCGGCAGGTCAGAGGCCAAGGGTGAGGGGCTGGCCCCGCCCCGCGGCAGCAGCGCCATGGCGGGGGATGGCAGTGGCCCCGTGCTGGGTGAGGGCACTGGCCCGCCCGCCCCGGAGCGGGTGCTCTTCCCGCCCACCTTCAGCGTGTCTGAGATCAAGAACAAGCAGCGGCGGCACTTCATGTTCCTTCGCTGGAAGCAGCAGCAGAGGAAGGTGGGTCGGGCTGTTGCCGGGGGGGGGGCCCGGGTCTGGCGGGTCTGGCTAACGGAGCGCTGTCCCTCTGCCCCTCTGCCCGCAGGAGAAGTTGGCCCTCAAGAAGAAGCGGAAGAAGGAGCGAGAAGCCCTCGGGGACAAGGTGAGGGCTCCGGCCGCAGGAGCCGGTGTGGCGGCGAGGCCTGCCCCGCCGCGAACGTGGCACGGCTCTCCTGGGTGAGGGTCCTGCAGCTCTGCCCGGAGCTGGAGCCCCCTCAGCTTCGTGAGTGAAAGAGTTTCTCCACAGACTTCAGAGAAGGGGAGCAGTGAATACCGTGAGGGTGATAAAATGCTGCAACAGGTTGCCCAGAAAGGTAGTGGATGCCCCATCCCTGGAAATATTCAAGGCTAGGTTGGAGGGGCTCAGAGCAACCTGATCTGGTCGAAAATGTCCCTGCTCACTGCACGGGGGTTGGACTAGATGGCCTTTAAAGGTCCCTTCCCCCCAAACCATTCTATGATTGTATGCTCTCTGTGCCCACTGGCTGTGGTGGCCTTCAGAGACACTGTTGTCTAGCAGAGGTATCAAACAGCTGACTTTAGAAACGTTGTTGCTCCTGCATTAAATGATGCTGTAAACGGGCAGGGTGAGTTTTAAGGTAATGACATAAAAGCAGGCCCCTCCTGAAAAGTTGTCTCTGATGTGATTGCTATGGCATTTGTGTTGATATTATTAGGAATTACACTTTCATAGTAATTTCTGTATAAATTTAAATAATCAGATCTGACCAAACCATGCCCAGACCAGTTATCTCCTGGATTCCAAGCCTAGTAGCGAACAAAGATTTTGCTTCCTTTCCTGAACTGATTGAAGATAGTCAGCTGTGAGTCCCTGTATTACAATAGTCTCACAAGTAACAGGGTAAACACTAAAGGCTATTAGTCATTAAAATGTGGCATCAAATAAATAATACTTCCAATCCTGTGTAGAAATATATACAATATCGTGGTAGTATGAATGTGGTATTTGCAATGCATTTAATAATTACATGAATATGTTGTTAATAAGCTTTATGTATTTTAGGCCCCTCCAAAAGCCATACCAAAGACTATTGAAAATCAGCGAGTGTATGATGAAACCACTGTAGATCCCAATGACGAAGAGGTAACTGCTTTAATTTCTGCATGTGCTGTTAAGTTAACCATTTTTTTCTAAGAAGGGACGTAAACTGATTGATGAAATTGAACATTTACCACTTTCCTGTTAATCCGTTGATGAATTACTTTTTACACGATTGGCTTGCTAAGAGGTGATGTCATTCTTTCATTATCTATGTTAAATAATTGCTTTTTGCATTACTGATATTGATAGTAAAAGCTGCCCATGTTCATCACACTAGACTCTTAAAAACATAAAATCCACATGCCTTCGGATCAATTATTACAGAATAGATCTTGTGAATTGAAATTTAGATCAGATTCAACAATTGTTCTTCAGTTATTTCATATATGGTGGATTAACAAGACTTCTGTTCTTCCAGGTTGCTTTTGATGAAGCAACTGATGAATTTGCACCATACTTCAATAGACAGACAGTTCCCAAAATTCTTATTACAACATCAGACCGACCTCGTGGGGTACGTATGTTTTACTTGGAAAGTTCTGAACAACCAGCTGGTTACAAGATGCCAGGGCTTTCATACTATGATTGGTACATTAAAACTGAAAATAGCATTCACGTGGATATTTTCTGTCATTTTACTTAGTGCCCAACAATTTATGTGTATGTAATGTTGTAAATGTATGTAGCACTGTTTGTTGCCTCCATAACAAAAAAAAAACCCTAATAACTGAGTTCAGCACTGAATTTCCCAAATTGCAATTTAACTCCCCTGTTTTTCAGAGAACAGTGAGATTCTGTGAGCAGCTGGCTACTGTTATACCTAACTCACATGTCTACTATCGAAGAGGACTGGCTTTGAAAAGAATCATTCCACAGTGTATTGCGAGGGACTTCACGGATTTAATTGTCATTAATGAAGACCGCAAAATACCTAGTATCCTTTTATGTATTTATCAGGGAAAGAACAATTCTGCAGTGTGCATCAGAGATCTACTTTATTCTGTTTTCTTCTCAGTGCAAATGACAGAGCTAAACACTGTACCAACTTGAGTGTTTGATGGCTAATGGAACTTGGAATTACTAAAGTGTGGAGATATGTTGGCACTTTTTTGTTGTTTGTAATACATGGATAAGCATTGTTATTATTTCAGTAAATTTAACTGATTAATTAACAAGTTTTTCTGACCAGGAAGTTCCATTTTATTTTTCTGACTAGATAAAACATTACAAATTCATGAATAAGAAAGCTATAGAAGATAATTCTTCTTAGCAATTGAAACAAAATGTAATGGACATACTTCGGAGTTACCTACTTTGGGAATTACGTCTGAAAAATATAACAAAACATTGGGCGTAGATTATGGATCTAAATCTAATGTAATACTATGCATTTTGCATAGAATGTTCCGCAGTAAATTACATGCTGGATTTTACTAGCCTTTTTTTTTTAACTTGGTGCACAGATGGTCTTGTTTTAAGTCATCTGCCTGATGGTCCAACTGCTCATTTTAGAATGAGTAGTGTGCGTTTGCGTAAAGAAATAAAGGTGAGACTCAAAAAAAATTTGAAAAATGGGTCATCTGTTGCTTAGTGATAAATATATCCAGTCTACTTCAACTGTCAAAACTGCATTTTAATATGATTCAGCTGATCTTGTAAAGGTGTTTTTTTGGTAAGCTAACAGGAGGCTAAGGACTAGTGTATTTACTTCATAAGCAGCATATTTCCATTTTCAAGCTTATTTGCTGAATTTCTTTAACTGCCAAGTATTTTATAATCTAAGTCTGACAAGTATTTGTAAAATCACCTTATTAAACAGCAGTTGATAACCTACATCAGTAGGAAATACCCATACACACAATAGTGTATATAAAATCAGCAGTAGAAAAGGTTTCAATAGATGCAGTTTTTAATAAACACCAGTTCTTATTCCTATAGCCCTGTCACCTCTTCTGTAGTATTGCTTACTTAGCCCTAAGTAATTTGCAGTAAAATGGGTTTTCTTCCTTGAAATAAATATTCTTTAATCAGTTTTTATTAAAGAAGGATCCCATATATTCTCGGGCCCATATATCCTTAGTTGGTGTTAGTACAGAGGGAATACTCCTACGATAGGTAGAGTGCATTATCTGCTGTAGCAGGTTCTGCCAAGAGTTAAAAAATAGTGCAGGAGAAAATGAAAAATTATTTGTGCTTTTTCATTTAATTTATATTGTTGAACCAAAGATCCTTATGTTACCAGCTGCTCCTTTACTTGTTTATGAACTTAGGTTGTGTTTGAAAAAATGATTAGAGCATGCTATTGGCCCTGTCTTCCTAACACTTGTTAATACATTAAAATTCTTTTGCGTTCTTGTTACATTTTCAGCGAAAAGGGAAGGAGCCCACAGAACACGTCCCTGAAGTGATCCTGAATAATTTCACAACGCGCCTCGGCCATTCCATTGGCCGCATGTTTGCTGCTCTCTTCCCACACGATCCTCAGTTCATTGGAAGACAAGTGGCTACATTTCACAACCAGAGAGATTACATCTTCTTCAGATTCCACAGGTGATCTTTTCCACAAAACTCATTTACAAGTGAGAGAGAATACTCTTGTAACAATTCCTAATTTTAATTCTTTTCTTCCCCAAGATATATCTTCAAGAGTGAAAAGAAAGTGGGAATTCAAGAACTGGGACCACGTTTTACATTGAAGCTGAGATCACTCCAAAAAGGAACCTTTGATTCCAAATTTGGAGAATATGAGTGGATTCATAAGGTATGTCTTAGTAATCGTAACAGCCCTTCTTGGGAAGACAAAATCTGACATGAAATGTAACCAAAAATCTTACCATAGAAAAGCAGTTGAAATGCAGTTTTTAGTATAGAAGTGTTTAACTGAAGTATTTAAGAGATATATTTTGAGAAATATGCAAAGCAGAAACATTCTGCCGTATAGCAAGGATCATGAATGTCAATATACCATGACTACTTATTTGCAAGTCTACGATACCATAATCACATTTCACTGTCTACCTTGCTAAAAATTGTGTGGTCATCCTTGTTTGTATCTTGTTGCATGAACTGCTGGTAAACAACTCTTCTTTTAAATTTCAGCGTCGAGAGATGGACACAAGTAGAAGGAAATTCCACTTGTAAGTGAAATCTCCCAATTGCTGGTGACCAGGAAGACAGCAGCTGCTTTGAACTATGGATGAGCTTGGACTCCCAACTAATGATAATGATACTGAACAGTATCTGTCTGTAGAAAGACAAACAGCAAACATTAGAACTTTCTACAGCAGCAGATCAAGTAGGATGTGCCCTTCTTCCTGTTTGCAGCCAACATGGTGAGGACAGTGACTTTTTCCAGTTTCGCAGGAAAAACTATGGCCATGTTTGAGTAACCTGTCATTTAGCTATCACTATGGATTTGCCAGAAGTGCTGCTGTACTGCAGAAACAGATTATGCTTCACAACATCAAAGACAGCAAATATGTTGGTTAAAGAAATTTTCAAAATAAAGTATTTCTAGTTTTACAGTTTTTTATTTTTTTCATTAACCCAGAAATCTTCAGTTAATCAGGTAAGATATAAATATTTTAAACTTATTTCTAATTTTTAGTATGCTGTTCCCTGATAGTATGGGGATAGTTTTCCAAAAAGGTTCTCCTATCCAGAGAATATGGAGAAGGCAGTTTGCAATCCATGAAATCCATGGTATTTTATTTCATTAGTATCTTGCATAAAAGAGGCATGTTGCTGAAGTTACAAATACAATATGCATAACTCCCAGTGGTATCTCTTCTGTAAATATCGTATTGACAAGAGGTGTATATACCCAAAGCAGTTGAAAAGAAACAAAGACAGGAAAAAATTCATAAAACCCCCTTATAGGAAGTACATAAAGCTATCATCTAAAAATGCTGCTCAGTGACTATGTGAGGTCTCTGAGCAGGGTTTTTCCCATAAAAATTTTAAAAATGCTTCTTCAGCCTTACAGCAACACTTGAGTTGGTATTGTCTGCATATAGACTGTTTTGCCTTAAGTTGGCACATTCGCTGGCAGCTAAAAGGTCAAGTTTTCTTTGAGTTACTTTCTTTTCATACACAGCTGTAAGCGCTTTTTCATATTTACCTAATGAATAAGAAGGCTCATAGAGTAAGTTATCTCCTAGGGCAGAATCACTCATAAAGAATAATTTACTCTGTCTTCATTTGATGTCTATGATATGGGACAGCTGTATAGCTGAATTACAAACAGTCCAACATTTTTTTCTGTTCTATTTCTGTTATGCTTCTAAGTATGGTACTGCTGGAGCCTCATTGTTCTGTAGGATTGTTAACCCCAGGCAGACTTGCAGCAGCACAGAATATTTACACTCCTCTCTCTGCTCTGCAGCTGCTACAGAGCAATGCACTAACTGGAGAGGTGCCACCACACTCAGAAGTTAATCAACTTCTTACAGTAATTTCAAGACCAGATTAAGTCAAGACACTTTTATTTTTGCTTGGCGTATAAAACTGATTCCCTTATGAAAAAGAAGGACGTAACTAGCATACAGTTCATTTGGAGAGGTAGATGGTAAGAAGTTTGACGACAGTAGCACTTTTAGAGTTAGATTTGGCACGTTAAAGCTAAGCTTTTGTACAGACTTCAAACCGGGCCACTCCTTGAGGCACTCTGCCCATACACACATCAGCAGGTAGGAAAAGACGCTAAAAGATCTGAAAAACAAAACCAAAATCCAGTTAGAAAGGTATCACTGCTAAGTGAAGCAACTCTAATAACACATATCTTCAGAGTATGCCATGGACAACTATTTAGCAAAAAATATCCTCTTTTTCCACAGCTGTTTTATAAAATATTAGTTTAAAAAGTAAACTTTTAATGAAGCCATCCCCAAAGACACAATAAGATCATTAAAGCTTTTACAAAAACCCTGAAGCCTAGTGTCTCCTGGAAACCAAATTACTAAGTGGAATGATGGAAAAAGTTGTTCCCAGTCACTTTGTACTCACCAAAACACCAGGTATCTATTCTGCCTTTGAAAAGCATGGGATTTGTGATATAACTAACAAATTTAAGTTCCTCTTCACTGAGGTGGTGCTGACTGTGCAAACATGAATGCTATTGGCTCACCAAGAAAACATAAGGAATTACAACTAAGAAACGGCCTCTTTTTCAGGAAGTGCTTGCAACAGATACTGCAAAGTGAAGGAGTTTCACATACAGGTAGTGTAACTTAAACAGAAATAAGAGTTCCATTCCAAAGGCTATACCTGAGAAAATACTAAGCCTTTTATGCCCTGTGTATGCACCTGTGGTGTGAGACAGACGAAACCTTGTTTCCTGACATCCACACTCCAGAATCCAGGAATTGCTTCACCTTGGCAAACCTTTGTGGGGAATTTTATGTGTCACTGATTAAGTACAGTTTATTTGGCTTTGTATAAGTTATCAGTCTATAATGCTTACAGATTATCTGATTTCTTCTTGGATTAGCGCTTACAGCTGAAGCTACAATAGTGTAGCATCCAAACCAGTCTGACTGTGGACACATTTCTATAAAGCTGCCCAACAGCACAATTTAAATCTAGCAGACTGCAGTTCTTTGGATGTCAGTCAGCTACACAACCAGAATTTTTCAAGGTTAAGACTCACTATGAGATCTCTAAGGATTGCGAACTACGGTTAAATGTGTATCAGGTGCTTTGAAATAATGTCTGTGCTCTCATTTCCCAACAGATCCAAGGTGCAACAGGAAAAGGGAATGTAAAATTATCATGCATTTACTGTGGTCAAAATAACCAAGTTACTGTGACTCTCAGAGTTTTGGAGAAACTATTGTGGATCTAAAACTCACCTTTCTAAAGAGGTTAGCCTAAAATCTAATCACCAAAATGCCAGATGAGTGAGTAGTCTTCCTGGTGATAGCAGTAGTGCTAATGAACCTATGAAAGTTTTGGAATGAAAATCCAAATGAGTATTCCACTGTTGCTAGTTATTTCAACTGCTACCCCTGTAGTAGCTTACTTGAGTGGAGTATGGGCTTTTAAAAGTAAATACTTTTTAAAAAGTATATACATTTTACTTTTGGTGTAGAGTGCATCTCCCCCCATCCACCCAGTGGTCAGTGCTCTTCTTGGGGACCACCACCACTAATCTGTTTTTGGAACTGTTCTTTGAAAGTTTAAGAACTAAAGTATCTGCCACAGTCAGGATTCACCACATAGGCTGTCAGGCGATTAATTCTCTGGGAGAAAAGGGAAATAATACCCTTACAGAGAGGAAGATACAGTGGAATTACTGTACAAGTAGGTTAGTCCAAATAGCAGCTCAGTAACAGCTGGCCCCAGTACTTTGCTACAGCAACAGAAACTGGTGGAAGCTCTGCAACAGCAAAGTGCTACTCATAAAACTTACGGACAGTATGTGTCCAGTACAGAGCTGTGACCAGAAAAGGGGAGAAGGGACCAAAAATGGGGATCTAGACCAACACCAGCTGCACAAGTCAGATGTTTCGGAGTGCCTTTCATACAGCCTGTCTCATTTAAATAACAAAAGAGTTTATGAATTGTAATTCAAGAACTTACCATTGGAAGATGCTGAAGTAGTTCACATAATTACAAAAATGAACAAACTTTCTGGGGTCTGAATGGATTTGTACTTGATGATACTCCCGTAAGTAGGGGATCATGTTGCGCATTCTGCAGGCAGAATTGCTTCAAGTCAGCTGCAGCTTGAGAAACCTAGTTATAATAAAAGCTGACATTAGAATTCACTGAACTCTCTTTACTGAGGATGTAATTACATTGAAAAGTATAAAGAATACTACTAAATGATTCTGCAATACAGCTTATGTAGATTTTATCCAATCATTTCATTGTAGTTTTTTTGTTTCTTAAAGACAAGAAGTTGTGCAATATAAGAACTAATTTGGATGTTTTAATTTCCATGTTAAACTTTTCAGTATGAAGGGTGACCCATAAGCAATATCTTGGAAATGGCTTTATTAAATACATAAAGATCCTTTTTCTAGCATAAACAATTCAAAAATACTGTCTATGGCTTAACATGTTCTACTCGACTGAACTAGCATTTCATCCTCCTTTGGAAAGCCATCCTTATGATGAGATAATGGGGTTCTGAGCACCCTTATATGGGGTTTCTGGCATGCTATATCTTCCTAAA
The DNA here is from genome assembly GCA_013397935.1 of Dasyornis broadbenti. NCBI lineage: Eukaryota > Metazoa > Chordata > Aves > Passeriformes > Dasyornithidae > Dasyornis > Dasyornis broadbenti. The sequence goes on along the minus strand of VZRN01005936.1, from coordinate 1,977,969 downwards.
AACTGAACAGTGAAAAATTCTTTGTCTTGCTTTTCTTTGCTACAACTCCGAACTCATAAAATAGAACGATCGAAGTTTCAAAAAGTTGCATCTTCCACTGACACTTCGTATCTGCGGTTTGCCCAGAGCTTCTCTGCCGTGCCAAGCGCAGTCTCACCCCGGCACGGCACAAGTTCAATGCACTTCGTGTGCCTGGCAGCGACATCTCCATTTTGCCGTGCTAGGGCCAGCGCAGCCTGTTGTGCGCCCCGCCTCGGGCCGCCTCTCCCCAGAGCCCGACGGAAGGGCGCTCCTCACACCGAAGGCACAGACGGGCAGCGTGGGCCGAGTCCATCTCCCCGGGGCAGCGCTTCGGCCGGGGAGAGGCCCCGGAGCCCGAGGGGCTGCGGTGAGCGAGCGGCCGAGCCCCGGGCAGGGGCGGCGGAGAAGGGGGCGCGGCTGCGCTGCCGTTCCGGGCTCGCCTCGGCCGGGGAACCCCGACGGAGCCCTGGGAGAAGCCCGGGCGCCGCCGCTCAGCCGGGCCCGTGGGGCGGGGCGGGTCGGAGCCGGCGGCCCCAGGGCAGTGAAATGGCGGCGCGTCCGCCCCGTCCCGTCCCTTCGCGGCTCCGCGCTCACCTTCACGCGGGTCACACTCGCCTCCAGGCGCAGCTGCTGCACCACCTTCTTCATGGCCGCCACGTTGGAGGAACCCGACATGGCGGGGTTGGCGGCGGGCTCAGCTCAGCACAGCACTCCCGGCACTTCCAGCACAACTTCGCGGCGCAGCCACAACTCCCCGGACCGCGGCGCCTGCGCAGCCGGGACCGGGCCGGGCGGGCGGGGCCGCTCCGTGTGCCCGGGATGGGGAACCGCCTGCGTGCACAGGAAAAATCCGTGGAGCCGCGCATTCATAGCGTGGATTCAAAGAGAAGGCCACATTAACACCAAGGTGCCGAATCTTGGTGATAATATTCAGTGAGTTCCAAGTCTGGTGGTTATTCTGAGATGCATTGAATGAGGTTCCTAACTTTGCTCTTGCCAGCAGTTTGAGTGTTGACTATAGCCTGGAGGATCAATTTACTAATCCTAGTTCACTGAAGAAAGTGCCCGGGAATGGTGGTGGCGCCTGGAGCATGGGGTGACATCAGGTACTGCAAAGTGCAGCATCTTTTATGTCCGCAGGATCAAAGGCAGGAACACGAGCTGTGACCTGCTGTGCCTGCCTTTGGCTGGGAATCACCGGAGCGGTGATAGAGTGTTACACTCAGGTCATTTGTGGGAGCTTGCAAGTAAAGACGCAGGCCCTGTTAAGTAGGAGCTTTCTTCTGATATGAGGAAGTCTTAATTTCACAGTGCCAGGGTAAGACCTGGAAGGTCACTTGGAAGGTCTGGTCACTCATGCTTAAGAACAGGTGAATTAGAAGTAGTTGGGGTATACAGGCAGGAGGAGGAGGGAGATCTGTTGAGGATATTGGGAGAACAGCAAGGGAGTTCAGCAGGTGGAAAGTCCAGAGGAGGTTTGTAACCTCAGAGGGGCTGGAAGAGCCTTCAAGATGAGAACACCAAGGCAAGTCCCAAATAAAAGAGAAAGACGGAAACAAACTTTTTAGCAGGACCAGTTGCTGCTGGGGGAATAGGACAGGGGAATGGTTTTAAACTAAAAGAGGTTTGGTTAGAGAGATAAATAAGAAGTTTTTTACACTAAAGATGGTAACACCCTGTAACAGGGTGACCAGAGAGGTGGGAGATGTCCCATGCCTGGAAGCATTCAAGGTCAGATTGGATCTGGGGCTCTGGACAACCTGGCCAAGTGGGAGGTGTCCTTGCTCACTGCAGGGGGTTGGACTAGCAGACCTTCAAAGGTCCTTCCAACCCAAACTGTTCCATGACTCTATGACAATGTTAGCACAGAACCATGGTTATAATTTATGGAAATGTTTTTCTGACATGGTTGCCCAGCACAGTCAGGTTTCCTCGGAACACTGCATTTGGCCAGCACAATGTGGTGTTTGCTGCAGTTCACAATAATCATCACTTTGTCAGAACCTGGCCCTGCAAGAATCTCGTTTTGTGGGGATTTAGGTCTGTGTCTTTAGGAAAACAGGGGAATTGTGTAGAAAATTACATACAACCATTTTTATGAGAGTGGAACAAATGTTGAAAGGAAATGCTCTAGGGCAGATCTCTTAGAGCTGCAGGGCTATGATTTAGCAATTCTCCTAGTTACTTAGGTGATACTTGTGTAGAAGGTGTGGTTGATTCTGTTTGCAGTTAACTGGAAGCTTTCTGCGTCAGCACAGACATGATTTCCATTTTTCATAAGTGGAATGAAGATCAGTAAATGAAAATAAAGGATTTTTTTGGAGTAACTTCTCTCATAACAGATCATCATGAAACTGATTCTTAAAGAATGCTTCAATCAAAAAGAAAATTAGAAAGCCCTCCTGGCATTTGCTGTGGTCAAATAGAGGGACCAATATGTCATTCAGTCAAATGAGACCTCTAACATCACAGGTGAGAGTTTTTTTACTTTTCCATAAAGATTTTTTAGATTTCACAATAAAAATTAAATAAAAATAAAAATTATTAAAATAAGGTTCTAAGAGTCCTAAGAGGAAAAAAATATGTGCTTTTAAAATAGTATGTATAGAAAGCATTGTTTTCTAGTTCATACTAAGTAACTTGCAGAAATACTTATTATGGCTTATTTGCATGTCTTCTAGTTACAGGGAAGTGTATCATCCTTGTCAATACTCTCTGATATCAAGACCTGGATATTAACAGTGCAACAACTACCACAGGTCTGAACAGTCTAAGTGAACCTTGCTCGGAGCCACCTTATTAGTTATTCTCTTTGCAGACGCTAGCAGGAGCATTTTTGTACTTCCAAGGTAGCTAATATTATTAACGACAGTCAGAAATATTTTGAATTTTTTTTCTTGATGACAAGGTCAAGTTGTGATGCTGTTTGAAACAAGCTTTCAGGGCTTTGCATTTTTTATGAGATGAACAAAGGTAGGATTTCAGCTGAGGGATTCTTGTAGTTGTGACACTCTCCACAGTATCAACTGGTTTTGGTAAGATCTCTTCATTGCTGTCACAGTGATATGCAGCAGTAGCACAGGCTCTCTATTATCTCACTTCCATTGTGGAGCTTGTTCTAATGTGACTTATTTTGATGCTGTCAGCTGGCATTCAGTCACAAATTGCTCTGCTGTCACTGTTCTCACTATCCAGTCATCGTTGTGAGACAGGGCCTCACTGTTCTAGTCCCTGTGCTAATAGCAAAGGAACCATTCCTGCCTACACAAATTGGAAGTCCACCTAAACAAAACAAAGTGTATAGGAAGAGGATTATAATGTATTTACATCTGTTCTTTTTTTAGCTGGTGGAGCTTCATGTTTTTTATGTCCCAGCAGAAGTGTGGAACTTCAAGCTGAATACAGTTCCTGTAGCTCTTACTAACAAGTTCATCTCAGCTGGGTTTATAAGGTGAGTGTAGTCTTAGGTTTCATATACTTGGTAGGTCCTTCACACTGTCCTTTAGTCTTTTAGTCCAGCTGTTAAGGAGCTCTAGGGAGCACAGTTACATCTGTCAGCAGAAACTTGTTGTCTAATTAAATTTATGAAGGATAAGTGGTGACCATAACTAGCATTGTGTTAATTTTTACTGTATCAGGCTTAGCTCCCTTGCAGCCCATGGTGTAGACCATGGAAAAGCACTTCCAGAGCAGCACTAGTATTTTGGCAGAATAATTTATATTGCAAAATCATATCTTATATTCTTTCTGTCTTCTTGAGCCTGATTATCAAAAGCTGGAAATCTGTTGGGCAATGGGCCAGCTTCAAGACAGTGGCTTGATGAAGATAGGATAGCCTGTCAGTTCCTGGGAACAGGGATATGATGATTTGAGCTCTTTTAGTCCAGAGAAAGAGCTGAAGCCTTGTTTCTCAAGTGGAAGCATTCCAGACCATGTACCAGCAGCATTTCCTCTTTCTTCTTCAGCAATAGTTCTGAAAGGCTGTGCACTATGTGCTATGTGTGCTTTCAGGTAGCTGTTTAAAGGAATTAATGAAAGAATATGCTGGTTCGCAGTCCTAGGCTCAAACCTGGCACAGAGTGTTGCATTTTTAATCTTTCATAACTTTAACAGTTTTATTTATAGTCATAAACACTTTACACACAAAATCTGTGTGTATCTAGTGTGGTAAGAAGTTGTAGAAAAATCAAATAATGTAAAGATGTGTATTGCAACGGAGCTTTTACATGCACCTTGTCTACACCTGTGCAAAACCTGTCAATTCAGCTTAAACTGCAGAGAATAGAGGTTTTAATTAATTTAAATTGAGTCTTGTATTATCCATTTAAGACAATATACAGTGTAGCTGGAAAGATTGACAGTGGTCAGGTGTGAGCATGTGGGGCAGAATGTATTCATTCTCACAGCTGCTTTTGTTGAAAGGCTGCTCAAAACCAGAGAAAATAAGTGCATATACCCATTTTGTTTGCTGTTCTATTCTGCAGCAGAGGTGCAGAATACACGTCTGAAGTGGTAACTTCATTTCATGTGATGGACATCTGTCACTGCCCTATATTTTCTAGTGTAAATTTATTTTACTGAGGCATCAAATTAAATTAGAATCCTCACTGATTTCAGTGGGTTTGTATCTGCCTGGGTATTGTTGCTTGGTAATGACTCTTAAATAATTACTAATTCATTATTCTATGGGTACTGTGCAATGCTGCAGTACATTGGCATTAACAATAACTAGCACCCGGCCAATGAATCACTGTCTTTTAAAAAAAAAAAAAACAACAAACTTTTTTAAAAACTTCCCTTTTTATAATCCAGGAGAGGGAGTGGCAGCCTTACTGATTCTCCTGTGGCTTGGACGTTGTTGATAGCTCTGTTGTTCAGTCAGCTTGACAATCCTAGTACTGTCTGAGTCAGCTTTACAAAGGACTCCTAGGTCAAAGTACAGGACACTTCCATTAGCTGTGAAATTAGAGGACGATAATAAGAGTGTAATTGTCTATGGCCCTGAGTTCTTGTTCCCATGAACCTGATTTCTCAGTCTCTGTGATTTTTTTTTTTTTTTATTCCTCATTCCTCACCACAGAGCCAAACTTTTGTTGTTTCTTGATGAGATTTTTGCAATGAACTCTAATTTGCATTACTTTTAAACTGACACCCTGAAGGAAGTGACTCGTTTGTGACTGTTTTCTGCCAGCCAGTGACAGCAAGTAACAAACTGATATTACTGTTTTTTCCTAGCAGCTGCACTGGCAAATAATTTTTAGATAAATTTCTGCCCTATATCTCAGGATCTGGATACCTAGATACTTTTCTCCCATTATACATTGTAGTTACTTAGGTGTTTTCTCTTCTGTTCATAAATGCCTTATTTTTAGGCTTCCTTGCTGGTTTGGACAGGCCTTATCAGTGAAGAGTGGGCAATGTTAGAATTGCCTCTGAAAGAGCTTGCATTTATTTGGTTTCAGAAGACCTTCTTCTCTGAGACATCAGCTTGAAATTATAGTAAATGAGAGATGTAAATTACAGATCATCTGTGTTTTCACATAGGTCATGTAAGGATATGTATTGAATTACATATCTGTTGTTCACATATGTCTTTATACATTTAAAATAAAGGATGTTAAGACTAATATCAGCAGCAAATGTGGGCCAGATAATGGCTGGGGAAGAATAAGCAGGAGCCAAATGTACAGGGATTAAGTAATGTGGCCTAGATGAGTCCACTCTGCAGACTTCGGCAGCCTCCTCTGCTGTGTGCCTGTGCTCTAGGGCAGTTTCATGATCTTGAGGAGGGTACTCGAAATCCAAGGTATTTGAAATAATACAAGGCAGGCATTGTAGCCCTCTGAAGTATTGTGTTCATAAGATGAAAATGAGTGTTTTTACTACATATTTGAGGTGTGAACTGAAGGCCTATAGGGCTGCTTGCAAGTGCGAACAAACCTTGACAGGTTAATGTTGAAGACCTGTTTGAATGGAATACATGGCCGGTTCTTGTCTTTACTATGTGCTGAGAGTGGCATATGCTATCCTCCGAACTGTCTGTGCATTGCTTGAGGAGTGAGAGCTGCCTGGGCCAAAATCATACTACCACTTAATCAGAGTGGGTGATTGACAGTCTCGGGCCTGAATTTGTCCCCTGGTTTATCTTATATGGCAGCATAGAACAATTAGAATTGCTTTTGCTGTGCTGCAGAGCTTTGGTGTGCCTCTGGCACATTTGGATTTATTGTGCAGAGACGCTTTTTATTCTGTAGTGATTTTTCTACTGAGCACGTTACTTTAATATTTGCATACTTTCAAGTAGTACATTAAATTATGCAATTCATATTTGTGTCAGCATTCTCATCCTCAAACCATGGTGGAAATGTTCACACTGCAGTGTTTGTTTTTTATTTAAGATACATTTGCATGCACACATGTACACACCCAACTGTAAATTCGTGTTGGAGAAGAAAAAAGCAAAGGAATGTGCCTGCTTCTTAGAGTGGACAGTGATGAAGTCTCCTCTGGCCCTGGGTGCCTGAAGGGAATGTTCAACAGTCCTGGACCAACCTCATGAAACTTTGTCACTTATATGGAAGTGCACGACTGTAGTTTCCAGTGTTGTTGTTATTCATCTGCAGATGAGCAACAGCATTCTGAAGGAGTAACATTCAAATTTTGTGTACTTCCATATTCTTCCTTTGCATGAGGTTGGTACAGTATGTGTTGGTAGTTAATGTTATGACAGCCCTTACAGTGCAGTGTTCTGACTGCCACGCAGGACTCTCTGGCCTGTCTGTAATTGGGTTCAGTTCTAGGACATAGTTCCCAGTTTTGGTCATTCTTTCTGTGCAAACCAGCACATACAGAGCATTATCTTCCCCCTCCTACTAACTAGCCATCATTATTTGATCTTACAGATGTATTAATGAATGACAACATTCTAGGGTGTCTCCTCACATCACATTAAGAGTGCTGCGAGAGAAGCTTGGAGAATACCTGGGTGGAGTGACAGTTGCAGATAAATTCAAATTTTTAAAATGCGTGGGGAAAAAACTAGCAGTGGTAAGTTAATCTTTTTTTTCTTTAGTGCTCTTTTGTTTTATAATGTAAACCAGAGATTTTATTCCTGCTGATGAGATCATATCACTTAAAGCAGAGGTAACTTTAGGAGCACTGTTAGCATTTTTTTTGAACATGCTGCAGCATAAGCTCATGTCAGAGCACATCTACTTCCCCAAGTGCAAAAGCACAGCTGGACAGGTATATTAGAAATATCCTTTAAAGCAACAGGTGTAATTAGTTGCCATCCAGTGAAAAGATGCTAGTTTTGATAAGTCTGTGGATTAAATATGATAAATCTGTTTGCTTTAAAAAACCCCCAAACCCTTAAGGTCATTATTACTTGCACATGGTTGGGAATATCGCAGTTGATAAATTTGCAATGGAAGCTAAGTCAGAGTTCCTCTAATGGCTCCTGCTGTGACCTGCCCAAAAGCATTTAAGAGATCATTCTTTGAATGAAAACTTCTCTGGATGTTCCACTGTTTAGTCCAATAATATCAGCTGAGATGTAAGTAATAAAACCCTTCCATGTGTGAGTCATAACTGTTCCTCACATTGATTCTATATATATATTTATATCTTACAAAGCATAGTTAAAGATTAAATGAACTCAAAAACAAGTCCAACTGAAAGTTTGTTCATGTAATACACAAAGATTTAAGTAATTTATGTAAGTATAGAATACTTTCTTCGTGTCTTATTTCACCTGTTTCTCATGGATTTGGAAGTTAACTACAGGCAGGAAATTTGGTGCCATTCTTTATTTCATTTCTCGTTGAATTATCACTAATATTGGTCTCACGGAAGACTAAAATAAATGCTAAGTAATATACAAAAATTAGATAGAAAAACATGAAAAGAAACTTAAAAGACTGTGATACAATCTAAATTGGAAAGCATGCATATGTTTTCAATGAATTCAGGTCTTTTTAACTGGATGATAATAAGTAAGATGGTATATTTTCTTCCCCACATAGTTCAGAGATAAATGGAGACATTTTCCAGCCTCCTTTATATTGTCAGCAAATGAATAAAATATTTTATGTCAATAGAGAATTAAAGATACTGGTAATATACATTAAGATTTATAGAGATAAATTAAAGATATAGTTTTACTTTGAGGTATTTACTGTTGCTTGATGTTTAACTTTATAACAAAGTGTAAAGCATTAAACCAACTGGTTTATTTGTTGTTTAGGGTCATGGTAACTTCAGTGAATTACATCTCTGTGATCAAATATTTGTTGAGTGTTCTCCCTCCCTCAGTCTTCTGCTTCACACTAACAATGTATGCAGAACTAAGAGCTGCGCCCTATTTGCAAGTGCCTTTTAAATGAAAAAATAAGCATAAACTGAAATCATGTTCATTTCCTCTTCCTTTTTTTGCATATAACTTATGTGTTTAATTAAATATAATTATATAAATGTAAGCTCAGATTTAGTTTCTTTTCCTTACACTGGAGCACATCTTCCAAATATACATCCACTGTTTCAGACTTTACTTTTAGGACAACTGTTGAAATGTGAAAGTGTATATCACACAAAGAATATGAAGAAAAATTATAAATACAAGAAGACATAGGATAATAATATTTTTTTTCTGTATACATTAAGTATTTTGGAGTAATGTTTTAGGTGAATAGAGAAAATTATGCAAGTCCTAGCATTTCTATCCAGATTCAGCTTGAAGCAAGTTGAAAACTTTCTTTTCCTGTGACTGTTGGATCAGGTCCTTTGAACCATAAGAGAAAGTGCGAAAGAAAAAAAAAAATATTCAGTACATGCTTGTAATGTTGTGGGTCTGATTACGGTTTTGAAAAGTAGACAAGGTTTCAGAATTATGTCAAAAAATACAATGGTAGTCTAAGATTCTTTTTCCCCGTAATGCCACTACAGATGATAGTGCTGGTTATGAAAAAAATGCTGTATGTAAAAATGAAATAGAATACATATGTCATATGCAACATTGATAAAAAGTATTGTATTTGTTACACTTCAATTCTTTATCTTCCGAGGTGAAAGCAAAGCAAGAAACAGAGCTGGAAGTGAAGTCATTTGCTCCTCCTTATGTATGTATTGAATGGCTTGTAAGGCACCATTTTCAGAAACTTTACATTGCACGTTTTCTCTTTTGTCTTGTCTGATGAATATACTGTGTATTTTCAGGCACTTTATCCTGAACTGTATTTATTACCTGGAGTGGAATATTTTGAAGATGTTTATCCATTACCATCATCAATTCAACAAAAACATCACTTTATTGAAGAAGCTAGTAGGTTTGGTCATGGATCAAGATTATCCAGTCTTTCCCAACAGAAACCTAAAAGAAGCAAACCATTTTTAGAAAGTACACAAAGCAGGCATCAGGTAGAAAATCTGGAAGTGCACACTCCTGTGGAATGGGGTGAGAAAGAATCTGTTCCAGTGTCGCACACAAGCAATAATCAAGACAATAACAACAGAATTCAAGAAAAACAGTTGGGAGAAAAAGGTAAGCTTAACCAGTGTAGTGAAGGAGGATGATGAATGAGAAGAGAAGTAAATATTATGGTTAACATTTACAATAAAATAATATCTCTGTTTCATAATATCTATTATTATGAAGATCAAAGTGGATCAGATGGATCTCTCTGTGCACCAAGTCATTCAAATCCTGCAGACTGGGAGTCTGGAAAGCGTGACCTGGTATTACAGACCTCTGAGCAAAATCATTTCAGCCAAGATCAGAAAGACTGCAATACTCCTAGGTGGAATGACAAAGCCAAAAGAACTGCTCTTACTCACGTAATCCATAGTGATGAACAAGGCCAGGACAACCAAAGACACCAAAATCACATTCAATATCTTAAGGGTACAAATGTTTTTTGTTGTCTTTTTGCTAAAGCAAGTGTTCTAGAAAGTTAGCAAAGTAAAGCTAAGTTTTAAGAAGTCTGTAATTAAAACATAAGTTGGAACTGTCAGAACAATATTCTATTTTTAAAAACAGTGATACTATCTTTCAAACAGATGTAGTTTTACCTTGTGAGCCCTTCATTATCACTGTGTGCTGACACAGAGAAACACATTACTATAGTTGATACATTTATCTAATCACCAGAATTAGTCAGATATAAATTCTTAAAACAAAAATACCTTTTTTTTAGATTTATTTCTTTCTTCTGTTATTCATGGAACATTTCCAAATCCTAGAGATAACACCACTTGCTGATTCACTGAATTTCCAATACAGGTTGGAAAGTCCAGTCATTGACAGTCAAACCAGCTTGCTTTCTGTGAGTATAATCTATATATTTTTGTCATCTCTATCCTGTCATAGAATTAACAAACATGGAAAATAATGAGCACCAAAAAGATACCAAATTAAGAAGAGACAAAACACAGGATGCTGAAATTCTTAAAATAACGGAAGACCAAACTACAGATTACGTACACAAAAAACAAAGGTTAGCAAATAATGAATTTTCTAAAATAATGGATAATATTAATTCACTGATACAAACTTACTTTACAGACGTCAAATAAATTAAAGGAGGGAAAGAAACCCCATTTTGTTAAATGAATTTTCACTTGCTCTTTTGATTTTATCTTTAGCTTGCAACAAAATAGGACTAAGAAGACTAGAGCTGATCTTAGTGAAAAACTGGATAATCAGGTATGTTTTTCAAGGTAACATTCCTAGTAATCTTGAGCAATAAATATAGTCCTCCACCTAGAAGCAGTCTAATTTTGTAGGACTGGTGACTCATTATAAATATGAAAGATTGGAGAATAATTGAAAGAAGTTAATTCATGCACTGCTACTTAGCAGATTTCCTAAGGAATATCAACTATATTTCTAAACTATTAAAATCTGCAACTACAAATTTTAGTTTAGAAATTGGCAGCTTTTGATTTCATAATCAATGAACCAGGTGGCCATTTGTAAGGTCCTTAGTTCTTGGTCTTGCATGGGAATGTCAGTAACTTGTGGGGTTATGGACATGGATGAGAACAATCAGCAATAATCAATCTATGGTTTTGTCTGTATGTTTTCTGGGATGTAAGTGTTCAGTGTTCTCGTGTTATTTGCAGAGGCCCAGCTGTTTGTAATTTAGTAATCATGTGTACTGGTAACAGAATAAAAAAGCTTATATGCAGAAGTCAAATTCAGCCCTCCCATTCACTCAGGCCACTTTGAAGGCATATGTCTAATGTAACTGCTCAGCATTACGGTTGTGTACTTATAGTTGTCTTTTAACTCTATAGGCAGATGAAAACAAGCAAAATGATCTTACTTGTCCAAAAGAGTGTATTTCACCTCCTAGTCCGCCTTTTTTGGGACTTACTCCAAATCCAGCTCAAGTTCCTGTAATTCAGGCAGCAAGTGAGTACATGATTCCAAGAAATTGCAAGGAAGTTGAACATTTAATCAAGACTGAAGAGTTAATGAAGATGTAAATACCTACTTTATGAAAGGATTTGTGCATACATTCATTCACAGTATTGTTATGAAGTTTAATTTATGGTTAGAAAATTCCAAGCAGTTATGATTGCATGGGCTATCCTAAAGCTTGGCAGATTCCCAGCACTAGAAAACTCAACGTGTGGAGTTGTGGATGGAGGGAGAAAAGGAGGTATCAGATTAAATACTGCAGGCTAGAGTGAGAATGTAGCAAAGAAAACCACAAGTAGTATTGCTGTGGAGGAGGATAGTGAGAAGAAAAATATTTGACCTATTGTTGCAGACTAGTGAAAGTCTGAGATATTGTCCTACCAGATGGAGTTTAAAGCAAAATTTCTCTACAGTTTATTTTGCAATGTATTTTAAGCAGGAAATAGTCTTTTGGAGGTTTTTTTGCTTCATTGAAATGAATTTTCAATGTATGGAGTGTATATATTTCTTGATTATATAGTTTTAGTGGTACATTGTCTAAACATATGAAAGGCTGTTTGTTTCTGTGTGTGTATGAATGCTTGGATGCATGCTGGATTTTTCCCTTTTTCTCAAGCACCATCCATTTTGAAAAGTTAAAGATACTTGATTAAAATGAAATTGTTTCTACTGCTTGTTCTGACAGAGCTTTTGGTATAATTTGTGATGAGTGCATTATAAAAATCTTGACTGATCCTTTCTACTTAGAGTATTCAGATGCTTACTAAATATAATTGTAATATCTTTAGAAAACAAGATGGTAGAACAGTTGCAACAAATGAAGAAAGACAGAAGGCATATGGAGAAAACTAGAGAAGAACTAATCAAAAAAGCTAAAGGGCTGCTGGAACAAAATAAGCTGAGGAGACACCATGGTACACTTTTAATTTATTTTGGAATTTGGAATGATTGAGAAATTACACAGAAACCAATGTGAAAATATTTGTCTCCTTGTCAATGAGCTTAATTACAGAGAGAGCAGTTTGCTAACCAATAGCTCCAAGAAGACTCATTTTGTGTAATAGCAGGCTAGAAAAATTCAAGGTTGTAATGTTTCCTTCCACCTTTTTTGTGGCATATCTTATAAAGTTAAGATTATCTTGGCTTTTATAAACTGTTCAAGTTGTGTCTCATGTACGTGCAGCGTTCAGAGAGCTACTGCAGGCTGCTTGTCCCTGAGGCCGAGGGCAGCTGACACTTTCTAATCCTGCCTTTAGCTGGTGCTTACAGAGGCTTGTACTGTGTTCATAGGGCTTCAGGTAAATTGCAGCATAATAATTTTTTTCCTCCTACCTAATAGTTTTCAGTTTATGACATGGAAGGTACAAGCTTGTTGTGACAAACTTGACAGACCTTGGTTTTTAATAAGGTCAGATCATATTGAAATCTCACGAGTTTTGTTCATAAAATTATTTTCAAGTTTATACTTAAAGACTACCCTCCCTAAGTTACATCCCAGTTATATAGAGATGAGATTTAATCATTTTGATGTTTTGAGAGCTTTCTCTTTCTGCTTAAATGCAGCTAAGTCATTAGCAGTCTCAGATATTACTTGTAGATAATTGAAAGACGACAACAGGCCGATTCTTTCAGTTGTTCTCTAAGGACGTGGCTGCACTGCTCTCTGCAGCGTGGGGAAGTTGTATTTAAAAAGATCCCAAAGTTGGGTACTTGAATCAGTAACTTGGTAGTAGCATGGAGCTGCAATGCAAGCTAATTTACTTTGCTGGGATAAGCCCTAAATGGGTCTTGCATTGTCTTTAATTATATTATCCAGGTAGGTAAAATAAAAGTTATTTCACAAGCATTCAAACAGCTTCTGCAGGTTCGTTAAGAAGCCTCTGTACCTCTGAATTTTTTTTATCAGACCTGTAGAGTTTCGTAAGTAAGGGCATGTTGCAAGCGTGTTTCTATACAAGGCTTTAAGGAAAAAGCATTTTCTGCAGGAACAGCCATCCAGTCTGTATTTCACACCCTCCTAATACTGCCATGCTGACAGGCACTCTCAGTTATATAGCATAGAATCCTCCAATAGCTGAGTTCTTTTGGGTAAGTTTCAGTTGTCCTGGTTCCATAAAATATGCCTCGAAAGAAGGCATTAATTTAAGACACTGCAGGTATGCAATGTGTATAGGGGACGTATGTGGCCGTAAGACTGTCACACCACATACAAGGGCATTTATGTGCCTGCTGTTGATAGCACATGAACAACATAGGAGGAATCACAGTTAAGTGTAAAGGTAACTAACTGTTTCCCATAATATGGGATGTCAATATAAAATGAAGCTGTTCAAAATCTCTGGCCACGAAGAGCAGAAATTTTGCCTAAATCTGCAGTGCTACATTTTCTGCTCAGTAGAGCTGTGGACTTCAGACTGTGCTGGGCATACCAGTCTTACAGGCCAGGAGCACTTACATGCAGCAGAACCTGCAGAACAGCCAGGCTGAATAAAACATTGGGTTTGGACTCTGTGTTCTATCTCAGTGGACAGACAGAGCCTTTTGCTGTAGGTTTTTGTGTGAAAATTCAATTGCATTTATAGTTAATGTAATTTTAATTAAGATCTTTTCACGGAATGCTTATTTTAAAGAAACCTACTGCCATGTTTCAATGGGTGCATTGGCCAGCTGAATCTTGTGAGATCAGCTGGCCATGACTGTCTTCAGCAGACTTTATGATAAGGTGAACAATACCAAACGCTGTTACTGTTTTCCTGTGCAGTTCGTGAGGAATGGAAAAAGAAGTACTTTGAAATGAAGAAAGCTACAGTTTCACTGGAGGACACTTTAAACAAACTGCGACAAGATTTAGAGCTTTATCACCAGAAATTGCTCTTGCAATTGGAAGCCAGAGAGAGCCGAAAACAACCAAACAATACAACAAACTCCAAGGTAGTTGCTTGTATTATTTATTATCTCTTTTTACATAGTCTTAGGGGATTTTTTAATAAAATACAAATTAAAGAAACAAATTTATTGCTAACCAATGACTTGTAAACTAGCTTTAGCTCAACGATATGAGGGATGGAATTCTTTCAGGCCATTTGTCTCAAAAAGACTGCAGAAGTGCAGCATTTGATTCTTTCTGCTTTGTGTTTGTACCTTCTTGTAACAAAATCCCCTTTTGTTCAGTATGGTTCAGCATGAATTATTCAGTTCTACTTGTTTCCATCATCCCAAATTTCATACATGGAAGTCAGGAATATTTGGAGCACAAGAAATGTATCTGTAGCTTTTGAAGTAGTTGTACGTGAACTATTGTGCAACTGTGAGTTTCACAGGAAGTTCAGAGAGGGATTAAAAATAAGAAAAAGTAAAATGAAAGGTGAAACACCCTTTCCAACCGTTGTGTCTGCTAGTTTTCTAAATGCATTAATGCAAGCAAGTCTGTTGGCAAAACTGAAAATAGCCTAGGAAAAAGAAATGTTGCTTTCTTACATCTGAAAGGTGCGGGAATGTACAATCTACGAGTGTATATAATATACAAACGTGTTATTTGAGCTATCTTGAAGTATCTACAAAATAAAAATATGAATAGGGTTGACATTGCATTACTGGCTATGTTCAGATACATTATTGCTCTTTTTGGGGGGCATTTTGGATTGGGTTATTTTAGGTCTCCCTGGCTGGGCCCAAAGAGGCCTTACACGAAAGACATGCACAAGTTTAACATTCCTACAGCAGTTCTGTCCTGGCCAGCACCCAGAGAAGGTAGCTAGGATTTAATGAGCTGTTAGGCTAAACACAAGGGTGCTCCCCACCCCTTGTGAGTGACGTGCTGGCCAGGCAGGCATCAGTCAGGTGAGAAAGCAGGGCAGTTGGAAAGAGGCTAGAGGATTGTTTCTGAGTGGTGAAGTTGCACCCAATGAAGGAAGAGATGCACTAATGCTGGACTTCAAGCTGTGTTGCTGTTGTTTCACACAGAATTACACAATCATCCGGATTACTACAGTACAGCATGAACTCGATCAGCTGAGGAGGAAGCTAGATGATACAAAAATGAAACTCATAATAGAAATTAAGGTACTCTGCCTTTTAATTAGAACAGTCAAAATGTGACAATGTATAAAAAAATTTAGAACTTCCCAATTATTAGATGATGTAAATATTTGCTAAACAGTTCTTGTTTTACACTTAGTTTTAAGGTGTTAGATGTTGTAACTTTATCACTTGAGCCAAATTACTCCAGAACACCAGGTTATCAGATGATTTGGAATGTATGGCATTCAAACAACTTAGATACTCAATCTACTATGTAGGCTAAGGTTCACAGTCTTTTTCATAAAATTCCCATTTCATTCAAAAGGTAATTGAAGAAATACAGCTGGTTTGGTGAGGCACTGATCAGTCATAAATAGACTGTGGCTAAAGAAAAAAAATGATATAAAGGAAAAAAAAAAGTAAAAAAAAAAAAAAGAAAAAAAGAAAAGAAAATGGCTGCCCAAGCAGATGGCACATCTCTTTATCTGCTTTTTTCCGTATCAGTGCTGCCTGTGACTCTTTTTGGAAGGAAGATAATAGTATAGGCCTTCACACTGGATAGCTTTCCAGCACTGAAAGCTTGAAATAGGGGTGTTCTACATCACAGATTGCCCATACCCCTGTTTACTGGATACTCCAGGGTGGATGTACTCATTATGACTCCTCCATTGTCTAGCAAGGCATGGAAAGAGCAATTAATTTTGCAGTTGTCTCAAAAACATCAAGGCAAAGTAGAGAACGAAGCAGTGCTAGAACTAGGATATCTAATTAGACACATAAAATTTTAAAAATTAAAGATGTATCCTGTATTCAGCCATCCTGTATAAAATTCAATCTTAGTTATATAAACCTATATGCATGTCAGCTCCAAAAAAAGCTTCCTTAAATTACGGGTTCTTTTGCAGATGAGAAAGCAGGCAGCATCTGATTTACGAGCACTGAGAGCAGAACTGACACAGAAGAAAATTCATTCAGCTTTAATTCTTCAGCCCAGAAAATCAGGAATTTAAGAAGACATGACTAACATCTGTAAAGTCTACAGCAGCTCTCTAGTGTATATAGAAGAGAATTTCAGAGCATTTGTTCGTATGTTCTTGAAAGTACCTTGTAAAAAGACATCAACTATATAAATGTGGAATTTGTGTAACTAGGCTACTGTGGTAGTGCAGCTCACTTCTTTTTAAATCCCACTCTAAGATTAGTCAGCTACTTAAACATACAGTTTAAGCTAGTAATGTGTCTAAAATGAAGCTGTTATTTTTAAAGTGCAAATTAGTTAATTGTGTAACATCCCAGTGGTATGCTGATGTTCTTTGATTAACTAAATAGCTACTAAGCAAATAAACCTGAAATCTGTAACCTCCTGTTCTTATTTTCAGGCACGCACGTTACATTTTTGGGAAATGATTAAAATACAGCTCCTGTAGAACTACAGCAATGGTAATCCTTTATTTAGCTATTTACTGAAGCATGGTTTTGGCATTATAAGTATGCCTATCTATAAATTACC
This sequence comes from Dasyornis broadbenti, assembly GCA_013397935.1. Classification (NCBI taxonomy): domain Eukaryota; kingdom Metazoa; phylum Chordata; class Aves; order Passeriformes; family Dasyornithidae; genus Dasyornis; species Dasyornis broadbenti. The sequence goes on along the minus strand of VZRN01005936.1, from coordinate 1,960,999 downwards.
AATGTATCATTACTGTATTATTATGAAGAATAAACAAAATCTCAGATAATCTCACTTTATTTCTTATCTAGCTGGTTCCGTTCCCTCTCTTATTAGGAAAGTCACCCAGACATTAAATGTCTTCTGTAGTTTGAAAGCTTGCCTGAAAGCTTTCTCTCGGACCAGGATAATGACGAGCCTGGTCCAACTTACACTATTGCATATTCTATCTTTCCTTAATTCTAAGGTCATGCATGTGCTGAGATTAACAATTCTCTGAAAGAGGAATCAGAGACCTCTTCATAGGAAATTTTTTTCTAGCTCTTCTGTTTGCCTCTTTGCAAACGAGATGTTATTGTATTAAGCAGAAGAATAACGTGCTAGGAATTAATCTCAGCTAAAAAGCTGTCATGGCTGTATTTATTACTGGAAGTAAAACACTCATGAGAAATAAGTTATATGATAAGATAATTATGCAGCTCTCAAAAGGACTAACTTAGAAAGTCTTGAGTCAAACCACCCATTATCCAATTTATTTTCTTTAAGATAGGACTTAACAAAGATTTTAGTGCTAAAGTATTAAATAAATTATTAAAATTACACCCACTTTTGCTCAGTTCAGGGTTGAAGCTCACATTTTCTATTTCAGAATTGTGTCTTATTTAGGATACAAGAGCAAGCCACTAGCTCCTGGAAAATTAGAACCTAAATTTAAAATATAATATTATCAATTCATGATTCTTGACTGCTCCAGGAAAGAGAGTTTTATTTATAAATATCATCTGGCCCTCAGTTAGAATTTTGCAGTCAGATATTCATTCCAGTAGACTCTCAATTCATCAAATATCCATCTCAGTATGTAAGCATATAAGTAGTTACATTTTGAACTACATATATGTGTATATATATATATATAATTTATAAAATTTGGCAGTTTCTCGTAAGACATAGAACAGTCTGCTAGTAAAAAGCCTTCTCATTTGTCACGGGATGTTTTTAGTTTCTGCAAGAGCAGTAGGCTTCACCTTCTGCTTTCCATCACCTGTAGTCTCAAGGAGACAACTCAGATGAAGTCTTCAATTCTTTTCCTCAGTAGCCATTAGGGTAGTGGTGCCATACTATGGTAACTCTGTAGCAAGCAAAAAAACCCCCAACCAATCAAACATAAAAACCAAAAACCCCCCAGCCAACCCAAACCAAAAATCCACCAAACCCACAACTGACTACATCTACCTAATTATGTAATTTTTTTAATTAATGGAGTCACTTAAGCAGGGCCCAGTTGCACTTCAATGTGGTTGTGAAACAGTGCTGAGGAGCAGACAAGCAGTGTGGGCTGTAAGCTGTAGAACAAGTAAAGCACAGTCAGGCAACATTGTTCACAAGCCTTACCAAGAACAGCATTTTATTTAACAAAAAAGTCCTGTCAACAGCAGCCAATCTTTATATCACTATGGATATTCTAAAAAGTTACAGAATTTCTCTAGGCAAATGATTTTATGAAAATATGAACTAGAAAGAAAACATAATAGATTATTTTGAAGGCAACACCCCATAAAAACAAAAAACAGACTACTGAATGAATCTTAGGATGTGTGAAAAAATAGATATGCAGTTCTTTAAATAAGCTTCTGAATTCTAGATTTCAGGAAGTAAAGTAGTTTGAAATGGAAGGAAACATCATCCAAGTCCTCTCCATAGTAATGCTCTCTAAGATAAGCTTTGAAATTTTTTGCTTTTGAAACTAAGGAATTTATGTGATACATAAGCACAGATAAACTGGAGTTTATTGAATATTCCTTTCTAACAACAAGTTGGATATAAATCTTAATGGCAACTACTTCATGTTATGTAATTTCTTCAGTCTATATAAATCTTTTAATCTAGAAGAGTAACCAAGTTGCATGCAATCAACAATCTGTCTCTCCAGTATTCTGTTTAATCTGATTGTAGAGTGACTTAGCTAAAATAGAGGTTGGGTTGGGAAGTCAGAAGTCTGAGACTGCACCATGTAACTCCAGAATGAGTATTTGCTGCACCTGGCACCTTTAGCAAAACATCATTATGAGACTGCCCCTGTAAATCCATCAATTGGTCTTATTACCAGATACACAATGGATTCAAGCATTAACTAACAGTAACTGTGAAAAATGAAAAAGATGAGCAATCTTAAAAAAAACCTACTGATAAAGCAACACTGGAACTTTCTGAAAAATGAAAACACATCTTTGCATATAAAATAATGAGATTAGTTTGCCTGATTTTCAAAGTTTTTGTAATCACAATATATTTCTATGAAGTCAAAATCTGTGATAGTGTAAGCCAAAATAAAAAATTACCAATTCTCATCATTCTGAAAGAAGGGTTCACACAGTTCTTATGGTGTGAGAGCTTGCCACATTGCTTGAGTTTGTTGTTCTGCTATAGCTTCCCTGGAATAGTCAAGACTGTTTCCATTCCACATGCCAATGCCCCTTAAACCTCGGTTCTTCACATATGCTGCTTTTAGAGAGATGCTGCGAGGGTCATCAAACCATACTTGGTGGAACTGACCAACAGAATCCTAGAAAAACATTTAAACACTAGTGTCAGTGATTACATTTTCTCTTGAACACATTTAAAAGTACAATTAAAAACTGAGATATACAAGCTATGTAGATTTACATAATATTTTCCTGATTAACCAATTATTTGTTACACAGGGCAATAAAAAATTCTAAGCCAAATACTTGGCTATTGTTTTACTTGTAGAATCTAAGTTATAAAACAGTGACACAATTTAATTGAAGTTAGATGAAAAGACTTAGCTAATTTGTATTTTAGTATTTTTTAATATGTGGCTAAAATGTCAGATACAATAGCTAACCTAACAGGTGAACTTAGAGACTGTGGGGTTTCAAAGGCAATAAACTGTTTTAGAGGAAGTTATAAAATTTTATCAAGGTTATGCTGCTTTTACCTGGTCATTGCTTACAACATCTTTTAATCATCCATATGTGAAACTTAAATAATGTCTACAGAAACAAGACAAAATGCATACACTGTGGTGTTCTTGTAGGCACAGTCATTTATGGACTCTTCTACTGTGTCTGTGTAGAAAATAAATGCAGAAGAGAACGTGCATGCAAGGCACTGGGCTTGAAAAACTTAAGAGCATCTCAGAACCTTTTTTAGTTTAAATCATTTATCAGCTCATAAAAGTAACTATAACAGGGAAGGAAGGAGCTATGGGATGTTTTTATGCCAAAATGTCCTTTTTGACATGATACAGTATCTCAAGAAGACTGCAAAGTAATAAAGATCTTTATGACCCCTGTAGACTTCAGGCACTACACCCCTTTTTCAGACTACAAATTCAAGACACAGAATTCCAGCAATCCTTTACTATACAAAAAAACCCCAAAAACCGTAGAAAACATAGAAGGAAGAATCTAATCCTGATAACTTTACAGTCAAAGATCTGTGGTTTGTGAATACTTACTCCACACCATGGTGTCTTGGAGAAAGGCTCTTACCTTGTACTCATAAAATGGAGACTTCTGTACCTCATCCCACAGCACTCCTGAAAGAGAGCTGTTCACCTGCTTCATCATTGTTCCATAGGGAACCTGGTTCCCTGCAGCATCACTGCAAGGAGCCCCACGGAAGGGGACTTTGGGAAGGGAACAAACATGATCCTGAAAAAAAAAGCCGAAGGCATGGATTTCATATTAGATATACTGAACTCCAAAATAGAAGTACAGCCAAGAACAATTCACAAAAGGCATTATGGCTTCAAAAATCCCAAATCTTTAAGTAACTCTGGCAGATACTGTTTGTAGACAAAAGTAAATTAAACCAGCTAAATTTTCTTTACTCTGCAGTAATACAGGATTGGATGGATATCATTCAGCTTATATAGTTGTCTTATCTCTTCCACCTTTAATTGACCCTTACATTTTTTATAAGTATAATATTTGAGACGTCATAAACTGCTGTGCTGTAACAGTCATAGGTTTGCTACGGTTTGTTGCAGGTCTTTAAGCAGTGAGCTAAGTAAAGGTGTTGAGAAGGCACATACAAGTGTTGTAGGGCCTTTGGACATCATCTCTTCACATACAGATAACATTTATAGCCCCTTAGTCAAACATAGTGCTTGGATATCACGGGGTCCAGACTGTTTAAGGAGCTAAAATGCCTTGTCTGGTAACACACTGCTCATCAATTACCAGCCAAGCAAAAGATTCTGTCTTGTGTCCCAGCTTTATGCTCTTATGCATCAGACCACAGTATTTCCTAGTCCAAAAACAAGATTATCAAAATATAGTTGCATTTTTCCAAGGAAAAAATTACCGGTATGATTGCAAAGGAATAATATTCACCTTACCATGGATAGGTTTTGGCAGACATAGTCATAGCCATACCAGGGGACACCCATCACAAGCTTCTTAGGATCAATGCCCATAGCAATGTACTCTTCATATCCTAGTTTTGAGGGAAATAAAAATTAACATGCATTATTTACTTTTCCTATGCTTTTTATTCTTACTAGCAATCTAGAGCCAGACCCACTATAGGACTTGCATGACCCCCAGACAGAGGCCAAGGTGTAAGCTGTCCTTTGCCGTCACCTGCACATTCTAACTGAATGAGAGTCCTGCTGTACTGAGATCCCAGCAACTGCTCTAGTTGCTCACACTCAAAACCATCTGCCCTGAGCAGAGGTTCACAAAGATGAGAGAAATGTTTCAGGTCATTTGTAATTCTCAGCAGACACCCTTGCTGCTCTTTGTCATTCTACAAGCGTTTTTCACACTCGTGAAGGCTAGACATTACAAGTAACAACACACAACTGCTGAAGGTCTGCCTGTATTGTCATAAGGATCAGGGATACTGTTTTCACATCAGGACAGCACACATATTTGAACATACTCAAAAGCCTCACTGCAACAACAATAACAAAATAAACCTGTCTAAGAAAAGGCAATCTTTTCTATCTACTCATGTGAACAAATGGAAATGTTCTGACTCCTGGGGAAGCATTTGTCCTCACCAACTAAAGTCTGCAGGTAAGGAGCATTGGCTTTTGCAATACAGTCTGTCCAGATCTGGCTCTGTTCATCATATGACATGACAAATAAGAAGTCACAGGCATCTGCAATCCCAGTGTAGTTGTAGCACCTTTTATCTATGCATGCTGGCGACCAAGCTACATCAAATGTTACCTGAAGGAAAAATGCACAACTTAGTATCATGTATGGCCCTTAGGTGCGCTTGTTATCTGTAAAATAAAACCTGTAACTTTTAAAGACAGTATTTCCCAAATGCTGTAGTTTAACACACCTTGATAGTAATGAACTACAGGAGAAGATGCTCATCTGATAAACACAAGACAATAAAGGGAGTACCCCATTACTAATTATATAGCATCAAAGAAATGAAAATATAATATAATATGAAAACTGCCAAAAATATGAAGGATGATGCAAATCCTTAAAACTTTAGTGATGGGTTTACCAAAACACTGTCAAGCTTTCGCCTCAGAAGGCTGTTATGTGCCCTAGTTTCAAGGATTCATTAAGCCACACTGATAACTGCTAGCTCACCCATGGCAGTAACATTGTATCTACAAATCTTAGTGAAGCCCATCTCTCATTTAAATTCATACTGGTCAAAAAGAGTGATTCTTACAAGATCGTATCACAGCTAACATTCATAATTAAGCATTCACTAGAATATTATATTTAGATCTGCATAAACTTTTTCATATTCATATGCTAAACAGCACTGCCAAAAGTCCTTACATTTCATAAGGTTAAATGTAATGTTTGTATAAAGTGCATTATTATTACCTGTGATCCTGGTATTTCTCTGTGAAAAGCTTCTGTAGTTTCTTTAACAAGGTCTGTCAATGCATAGTACTCAGCAGAGGTTTCATTAACTTCTTGCTCTATATCTATGTTAATTCCATCCATATACTGTTTTTTTGCAAGGTCCACCTGTTGGGATATCCACGCTGCTCTTTTAGCAGGTTCAACAATTTCCTTAAGAGGTACATCACCTAGACAAGACACCTTCAAGAGTTAACATGCATTTGCACCACAGTAACTGCAAGGAGGAAAGGTTTGTCTTTATTTAACCAACAAATATAAACACATTAAAAGTGCCCATACCAATACCAGTAAAATACAAAGGAGTTAACTTTTTCCCCAAGCATAATTTTGAGAAACCACCCCAGTAGAAATTACCAAGCTTCTTTGAGACAGTGGTGTTAAAATTAAGTTCTTTTGCATTTTCTATAATTTTAATCTTCTTAATTCTGCTTAATATTCTTTTAGCCACTGTAAACTACCTTTCTTGAAATCAAAGTACTTTTAGCATTTCCATCGGTCATGTTTAGAGAAAAACACTTTTATGTTTAATCTTTGTTGCTTTCCACACTGTAGTCTTGGGTTCTCTTTTTTTTCTCAACAGAGTCAAAAGGTATTTACAACATGCAAGCTGTAATGGACTTTGTCTTTCTAATCAGTACTTGTACCTGTACAGAGTTCCCAATTACTCATGTTTTAAAACTCAGCCACTTCCTGATACAGCGGGACTGATTTAAGTGCAAAATGCTAAAATGACTTTAAATCCCTTTCCTTACTTTGTCTTTTGGGTACTCCACGTAAGATCCAGAATACAGACCCAAATAACTGTCTTCTACAGGCTTTTTCTTTCCTCCCTCTTCCTCCATAGCAGTGATGTTCCCTGTTAAAGAACTTTATTTAGCTGTCACTGGGATGGTTTTGTTACTACTGTGGCACAAGCCACTGCTGGTTTCAACACCCTGCATACCAGCACATGCAAAATGTCAAGGTACTATAGTCCTGGGTTCATCAAAGCCTTATTAATTAATCCTCTTACTGATTTTAATACTCTGCATACAACTAAATGTAAAATGTACAGCCCTATGTATCTTATCTTCTTACTCGTGTATCATAAACATCCACATTTTTCCAATGTAACCAACCTTTCAGTACTACCCTGGAGCCTTTAGAGTGGGCATAGCACATGAGCTCCAGATCGTACTTTCCAAAAGCTGCTACAGTAGTAATTTTTGACCAGTCGTAGGATTTCCAGGTTTCCTTCCCCACATCAAACACAAAGACCTGGAAAAGGGGTAAAAAGCACCCTCGTTAGCCTCGAGCCCTTCTCAGCAAGACTATTATTTTCCACGCGGCTCTCCCAAAGGCACACTCCCGGCGCCGCAGGGATGGCTCCGGGGAGCCGTGTGCGGCCAGCCCCGAGCAGCGCGCCCGGCCCGGGCGCTGCCCGCACACCACCCCAGCCCCGGGCGACACTGCCCGGCTCGGGCCGAGCGCAGGCGGCTCCGCGCGGCGGC
>VZRN01005936.1:1833483-1953555 GCA_013397935.1 Dasyornis broadbenti | reverse complement strand
GGGGCAGGCGCCGGCGGGGCCTAGCAGCTGCAGGAGGCTGATGGGCAGCAGCCACTCGCCCCACCGCCGTCCCATGGCCCTGGTGCCCGCCCGGCCGCGCAGCCTCGGCCCCGGAGCGGGCTGAGCCCGGGGCGGGCCCAGCGGAGCCTCCCCCGGCGCGCCGCGTGTGTAAGGACAAATGAGCTCGGCCGAGCGCGTTCACAGAGCAAGTGTTTATTGAAAGCTCAGGCCGGGGAGGGTGCCCGCGTTGTTTCCAAGATCTCCAGGAGAAGAGCCAGAGCAAAGCGGTCTCCCGAGGGAACGGGGCTCATCCTCTCTGCCCGAACGAGCCGTGCCCGCGGTCGGCCTGGCCGAGCCGCCCCGGAGCGTGTCCGTGAGTGGCTCAGGCCGGGCACGACTGCTGCTGGCAGGAGCAGGCCGTGTGAGCGGAGACCGAGCTCACGACGTCCTCGGATTTCTGGTCCAGCTTAGGCTGCCCGTCCAGGCTGAGAGCAGAGTCTAAACGAGAAAGGAGGAAGAAAAGCGGGGTTGGTTATGCATCGGGGTACTCCTGTGGTAGTACGGCAAACCTCACAGAATCCCAATTTTTCACAGAATCCCAATCACACATACTGGCCGTGTTGTTCACAGAGACTCACCGGCTGGAATGCAGTGGAAGCCCACGGAGACGGAAACAGTCTGGGTTGCTGAACACCCTGTTACACAGCGAAGAACTGGCTCCAGAGAGAAGCATTTTGCTGCTGTCTTCTCAAATGAAACTGGCTTCTCACTTTTGACAAATTTGCGCTGCAGCTTACAAGCTACAAAATAAGAACCTTCTTAAAACGTGTACAGAGTTTAGATTAATAACTTTCTGGACTTAATTTGTAGAATTAGCAAACACTAAGATCAATGGATGAACAAAGTGGCACAAGCTAGCTGAAGCTAATCTGGTTGAAGTGAATCAATTTTCTGTTAATGGCTCAGGCTGTGAGAAAATGAGGCACGTGGAGCACAGCCGCAAGGACAGAGCCTTGTCAAATGGGATCTAGGCGGAATGCCAATGTCCAAATCCAAAAAGACACACATGAAAACCTTAGTCAGCTGATACTGAACTTCACCTAAACAAAGACAGCACTTCATTTCGAGGCAGTAGTGGTTCCTAGACATCTGTATATCCACTTCGGCACTGTGAGTAGCATCACACCTGCCTTGCCATGGCTGAGTAGCTTAGTCCTTAAGCCTGTGATCCAGGCTTTCCTGGTCCAGTCACCCCAGGGAAGCTTGATCTAAGAATACATTACAAAAAAGTCAACACATACCCAGAGTGTTGTGTTCCACACAAAATGTGTAGTGCACTCTAATGTTACCAACACATTCTTGTTGTTTTTATGTAGGACCTGGGTGGCAAGAATGATCAATCATTCCCAGGCTGAAGTTTTCAAATTATGTTAATCTTCAGCCTGAGGAAGTTTTTCCTGCCTCAAATGCCCTCTAGTTTGATAGTCAGGACTAGATATGAATTTTTTATCTAAACTGAAAGCCTGGAAATAACAGAATGAAAATAAAGAATGGAACTATTAAAGGTGACATAAAATGACTTTTGTCAACAGTCAAACTACCTCCTTTTCATACTAAGTTATCATCTTAGGGAGTTTTAAGTTGAACACACAAACTCCAGGTAACTACACAATGCATAAGCTACTGATAAAAAAACACAACAAAACCAGAACTTGCAGTGAACTGCCAAACTCAGGAAAAACAGTTGTTTTTTTTCCTTCTTTTAGTCTGTGGCCACTGATCTCAAAAACAGCAAAAAATGAGATGACTGTGCTACAATTAACATAAATTATCTATTCATGTGACTAATTAATTAACTGAAGGCAGTGATATTAATATATGTTGAAATCTTAGTACCTCCACCACAGGGGTCTTCTGAGATGATCCAAGAGTGACCAAAACTGACAGCATCTTTAGCTAAATATCCACTGGGCGTTTGATATTCTCTTTCCATCTCAGCATCATATCTTCCACAAATGCCACATGTTTTTCCAGCCATCCAGAAAGCAACTTGAATCTTTGTGGAAATACAGAAAAGTTGCATGCAAATGCATTTATTCTAAAAATAAACCCACTGAAAGTAACTCATAAATTACCTCAAGTCTGTGCCCATCATAATATAGTTTATCTATGCCATAATCTGGGGCTTTTAGTGCCAGTCCTTTCTTTTCACTGCTGATCAGCATGCTTGCAGCTGCAACAAAAAAGCAAAATAAGATCTTCTCTAAAATGAAGTTACCATTTTAGAGTCCACTCTGAACCATTTGTTAAGTTTCTGGGGACACAATGCACACTCCTAGGAATCTTGAAAGAGACGGCAGGAAGGAGGAACACTACTGCTCCCTGCCCTGGGAAAAGCTGAAGCCCTGTCAGAAGGGTGGCTGTGACAGGGGACATCTAGGTGCTCATTCTGTGGGTCACTGGGATCAGCAAAACATACTACAGCCCTGCATTTTTTGGTCTGTGCAAAGATGCACAGGATCAACATCTCTTTCTTCACTCATCTTTCTTGCCACCCGCTACAAAAGCTTGCATGCAGGTATGTTAACATCATCTAATCGTTTTTCAAATTAGGATGATTTATATCTGTGAGGTGTTTGCAGGACTGTGTCTTTTCTTTCTTTAGAAGATCAGGAAAGATTAAACGAAATATAAAGATGAGTCTCTTACCAGAATTAGATGTGTATGGAAGATCCCTTGGGGCTTGGACACCATTAATCTTCAACTGGATGAGTCCATTGGAAACATACATGTCAACCTCACTTTAAATAAAGGAAATTAGTGTAAACAAATGCTTCTTCTTTACCCTACTCAGCTCATATTTTCCTATTCCGGTAGAACCATCACTGCAGGATGCTCATATCATTCTGGCATGAATCACCTACTACCTTTTAGGAGGAAGATTGAGGGGGCCCAGGACAGCATGCTCGCAGTACACCTTCCCCTGGCTGTACTCATCTCTGAGTGGCTGCTTGTGGCTGTGGTTCAGGCAGGAAGACACCAGGGTACAGGAGCCTTGCTGTAGAACAACCTAACTACTATTACCTTCACATCAATTGAAGGTGCTTTACATTTCAAAGGAAGATTGGGTTCCCTACGGCAGTTCTCTTACAGCCTGAACAGTCTGTGTATTGTAGTATTTTCTTCAGAGCAGTGTTTGCTCTAATGAAGAAATATGAAGCTCAAGCACATCAAAAGCACATTCATTCAATTGTATGAAACAATCCGGAATGATTCAGTGATGAGGAATGTCTTTATCATGAAAGATACAGTCTATAAAACAAGCATCCTTGTATTTTTCCACAAAACAGGTGCAGGGAATACTGGAATCCCTCTGTTTCTCTAACATTATGGCACAGTTAGGCATACATTTTTCAGAAATAAATAATTACTTGTAATGAAACTGTCCTGATCAAAGTCTATTTACGTGCTTTGAAGAAAACTCACTACAATGATTTTAGTATGCATAATCCCATACAATTTAGGGATGATTGCTCCAGGCTGAAACGAAGTGGGTCTTAAATTAATTTCAAATAGATTAGAACATTATGTACCAACTAAGAGATGTCCGAAGAGAGTACCTCTAATCTGGGATAAGTAATGCCCTTTCTATCTATGTCCCCTTCTCAACAACACTGCTGTAATTAGTGTGGATTCTAATCTGTTCTAATTATTAGCTTAATGTAGAAGGCCAGACTAATAATTACAATGGCTCCTTTTGGATTTATAGTTTATGTGTCTACTTAATCACTAAGTATTGAAATGAGATGGTTATATTCTAACAAATTAATGAAGAATTTGGGGCAATAAAGACTTTAGGTTACTGTGAACCTCAGATATATTTCAGAAGCACTTTTAAAAGACAAAGTCCCAAACCCCAATGACACTCCTAGATATCTTTCCATTGACATCAGTACTTTTTGCATGAGTCTAATGCTAGAACCAATCTGCCCTACAAATCTGATCTTCGTTTATAGCATATTCAGCTTGGCATCTATTTTTTAATAAGTTTTCAGTTACTTACTGGCTGGCAAGTCTGACATTTATTGCTGTAAGGTCAGCAGACTCTTCAAGTCTTTTCACCATCACCAGGAATTTAAGCTCTGGACTACAGTCCTGCACCAAGACATGGTTGCAATTTGCAGGCATTGAATAGTTAAATTCAACACCATTGAAAGTTGTGATCTTATTTTGGAAAACTGTACAATGGCCTGAAAAAAAATAAAACCAGTAAAAGGTAAGCATTTTGTAATTTATATAAGACAGCTATTTCAGTTTTGTAATTAAAAGGAAAAAAAATAACATCTTCTGATTCTACATGTTCCCACGCAGATGTGAATTAATTCTATCAGATGAAATATTAGATTTGTAGCAATACAAAAGTAAAACTTTGCCAGTCCCCAGGCAGCAGCATTACCCACCCACGATTCAGTCACGTGTAGGATGAATTCTGCTCACAGTTGGTGCTGGTGCAACTCTCTGTTTGTTGCATTTTGGCCTTTCTAACTTTTTTGTAGTCAAAAGAATTTCACAAAGGTTGAAAACAATTCACATATTGTTAACACTAGAGAAAATGCTGATACCTGATTATGACTCAATAAAGATTGAGTCACAACCAGGATTAGAAATAGTTAGAAGATGGGGAGGAAAGAATACCACACTACAGTTTTCTATTTTTCACTGTAATGATATTTTGTTGGAAATCCTACCAGCTCCAATTAGAAATTATCTTACAACAATTTTAATTAATACATATTAATTTTGGTGTTTACCAAAGAAATACCATAGAACCATAGAATGGCTTGGGTTGGAAGGAACCTTAAAGATCATCTAATTCCAACCCCCATGGTGTGGACAGGGACACCGTATAAATATGCATGGTATGATATTAGCTCCTTATTGCAGGATTACATAAAGCTTTTCAACTTAAAATTTACCCTAAGTAAGGATAATGTGATTAGCTCTTAATACAGCATTAATCAAACAATATTCCTTTCAAAATCAAAGTGTAGGATTTGAAATTAATGGGTATACTCTTGAAGCTATTTCAGCTTCTACGTAACAGTGCTAATCAAGCAGAGGACCCCAAACCAGAGGTCACATAGATGTGTCTCTCACAAATTTTGTAATGTATTTTCATCACAAACAATTTCTAGAGTGAAGCTGAAATGGATGCATTTGGGAACAGATGTATTTGGAAGCACTATTTGGCATGGAACTGAACGCTTAATCTTCCTAATATGTCTCCTTTTCTTTACGTCTTTGCAGCCTCACAGGTTTTTATACAGATGCTTTGTTTCTATCTGAAGTCCAACTGATTTTTAAGTAAATAAATATGTAAAATAATTTCAAATTACATCAAAAATGTAAATGATATTTACAAAATTTCAAAATCAATCAGTGCCTGTGCAGATAGTTACTTGCTGACCTTTGAGACTTTCAATGATTGAAAGTGTTGCTTGGGAAAAGGCCTTCCAGTCAGAGGATGCTAATGTTGACATTGGTGTACCTGCATGCGAAGGGAATGGCAGGGGAAGCCTGATGGCTCTGTTGTAAATTGTGAGCTGAAAATTAAGCAGAAAACAAACATGAATGGAAATGCAAAGTACAGTGTAGCAATAAGGTAGCATTTTCCTCTAAAGTCCCAAGAGAACTGTGCAGACTGAAATCTAAATTAACGTCTGAATTTAGGTCAGAGTGAAAAAGAAATCACATCCTACAGCATGTAATAGTTCTACAGTGTGACACATCTGCAACCTGTGGAACAGCAGTGCTGTAAATGCATTTGGATAGCCACCAATCTGCAGCTTTTTGTACAGCTGTACATCACATTTGCTCTCAGGCTGAACAGTTTGCTTACCTGAAATGCACACCCTCTTTCTGCCTATACATCAAGGCCTACTGTTTGGCTGTCACAACAGCCTGATTTTACTGTCTTTTCCAGAACACAGGAAAACCTGTCACCTTCCTGAAGATTTTGGGAGGAGTAGTCTTTTCAATAAGTTATTGTTAATGTGCTATCAACCATGATGGTTGTTTTGTAACCTGTTTCTTATTTCATGTGCTCACATGCTACATGAGAAAGACAAGTATGTTGTAAGATATTTTCATAGCAAAACCAACTGCATGAATATAATGTCTTGTGATGGCAGCTTCTTTATAGTTTTATAATTAAAAAAAAAATATCAGTGGGTTAAAGAAACTATTAATCATCCATTTCCTAAGTACTGACTGTGTCAGGATAAAAGACAGTGGAAATAGTTACCTCTGGCAACTTAAAGACAACATCGCAGGTTCTTGGAGATGTCAAAGCCATAACCAAGGTTGCCTGGTGAGAGGCACCAAGCTGTTGCCTTAGGGAATACCCAAGCACATAGGCAGCTCCTGGGAGAAATGAGTAGAACCTGAAAAAAAAGGAAGTAAGCGATTAAAATGATCTGTCTTTGAAAAAACTGGTTATTATTTGTTCACATTAAAATACCCCCATAAAGCAATATGCATCCTGTGTTAGAAATGTTTTGCGTGAGGGTTTGGTGATACATGATGTTGTGTATGGAAGGAGGGGAGGCAAATTTATTTTTTAATTGGTGTAAAAGATCTCAAGAGACTGGATGGGAGAGTGATATGAGAAGAAAAGTGTGGCAAACTTGTTCTGAACACACTCAGACTTAAAAATAGGCATCAATTACATAAGCCCCCAAATATTAACATGCTAAAAATATTAAATTAATACTTAACATTAATATGTCAGTCCTGCAGTGGTTACTTTAGGCAAAGATCCTTTGCCCAGTAAGACTGTCAACTAGCTGATGGAGGGATCTCTGCGAATGTGTTTCCAAACAGGCTTGGGACTCAAATAGAGAAATACAGAAAATATTCCTTTAGAAAAGGGCATAGTCTCAAAGCAGGAAAAAGGGTAAGTTATGTGGCTTTGCTCCATGATAGTCAATTGGATGGCTCCATCTCCTCTAAAGCAGATAACAGCTTCAGGTATTTCAATCTAATGTAAAAAGTTACCCTCTTCAGTAGATTTTTGTTAACTGAATCACCTGTATGCCTTTAATGTGAGAACTTGCGTTGCGTGCGTATTTAGTTAACTTAGTTTCTCTATGTGTCTGTATTTTGGTAGTGCTATGACAAAAAAAAATAGGCTTCAATATGGATCTATATGTTAATCCAGGCAAATTAATGGAGGGATACAGTGAATGAATGCAACAGATATTTTACGTATATGGAGACATGTGTGAACTGAATCCAGCACATGCAGTTTCCTTACAATAAATATTATGCAAAATTTGTTATTTAGTGTGCATAAGCCTTATTAAAAGTATTTGTATCACTTCAGAAGCCAGAGGCAAGGTTCCTGCATTAGGAAATTTAGTAAGAGACTGACTTCTTCAGAGAACCAAGGCTAGGCTTCTGCTCTGAGCCTCCATCAATCAGGAAGCACCAGGAGACCAATTTCCTAATTCAAGCACTTTAAATTACAAGTCTACAATAGATTAGGTTAATCCCATCATCCCAAGTGGTTTTCTTGCAAACTAAAATGGAGTATGCTTTGAGTGAATAAATAAAGAGAAAGCAAACACATGTAATCTGACTTTAAAATATCCTACTGATTAAGGGGGATTTTTCCAGCCTGCAGAACTGAACCTGTAATTATTTGAAGCATTGACATATATGAATTTTTCAAAAACTGAAATAAAATCTCACCATCTTGCAGTTGTTCGGATTATTGAAGGTACTTTTAGCCACTCCAGCTTCATCTGCATAGCTGGATAAGCAGCAAATTGCCCTGTTGCAATCTGAGTAGCAATCTGGTAGTCCTGGCAATCTTTACCCCATTTAAGAGAACCCTAGTAGAGGGGAATATATAAATTTTTGTATAAAACATGGTAAGATCATTATGTTTCATTTATATTTGAGCTGATTGATATTTTAAACTTACTGATACTTTTCGATAATTTATTACAGAAGCATCAGCACAGAGTTTCCATCTGCTTGGTCCTGTGATACTTGAACCAAACATCTGTATTCTCAATTTCTTGGGCTGTGTATCAGTGTACAGGACAAGCTGTAATCCTGTTGGCTGCTCGTTTCTATGGATAGCACGGAGAACTGCAGCCAGTATCGGTGGCTTGCTGTCTCCCAAGAATTTAGGCTTCAGTGAGTAGAGAGAAAATAGAGACCAAAGACATAAACAAAACATTAGAATTACTGTAGTAAAACCACTGGCATGACCTATTCAAGTAAAACCATGTTGGAAATTTTTTTTGTAAAGTAATTTCAGTGTGACCAAAGTCTGGTACTGTATAAAGAACCGATACTACCCAGCTCAGCACTGCTCTCTAACCACACTGCGGTTAAATAGCCTTTTTGATAAAACTAGCTTGACCACCTGCTTAAAACCATGACAATTTGTATTGTCAGAGGGATCTGTTCAGTGCAGTCCAGAGTGTGGTACTTGTAGGAGGAGTAGCACGAGGTCGTGTTCAACGTTGGATCCTTGTGCACCTGCCTCAACTGAGTGTCCCACCTGAGCTGTGGGGGGAGTCCCAATCTGGTCAGGGGACAGCTGCAGGGGGAATTTGCTGCAGGGCAGAAGGTCCTCCCTGTGCTGCCAGGTCTGAGTGAGAGGCACAAAAAAGGATTGGGTGAGACAGAGCTGGTGGGGTAGTAGTGGGAAATGGGGAAAGAACAAGGCTGTGGCTGAGAAAGAGTTCAGGAAAGTAGTAATATGGTGAAAAGACAGACAAGAGAGGTGGATTTAAGCTGCATGGAAATGGTGGAGGAAAAGGTCGATCTGGTTGCCTTTTTTCCACAAGCTAGTTTCACTAACAACTGGGGCTGCTGCTGCAGCAGGGATACCTCAGCAAAGTAAAGCTTATTATTTTGTAGGCACATAGGTCATTGTCTGAAATGTGAGGAATTTTTCTTTGTTGAAATCTGCTCCAGATGCTATCAGTTCTTACAGAAGGACCAGGTACCATTAACTATGTACTATGCAGACGTTTCTGAATGAACACCTGGATTACTCTCAGAGTTGGAGCCTTGCTGCAAACTCAAGCTTTATGGTCCTGCTAACATGAACAGCAGGACTCTGCAGTGAGAGCCTAATGAACCAAAGAGCGGCAGAGTCAACTCCTGAACTTTTACAGGAAGATACGCAATAAAAATATACCCAAAACCAGTTTCTGATCAAGCACATCTAAAGTGTTCTGATTTTTATAGTGAATTATTTACTGCATAAGACAAATTTCAACATATACAGTAATACATTCCAGTTTCATTTTAAAAATATAGGCTGTATTGAGTGAATATTTAATAACATTCAGTGACTATACAATGTGCTCACCTTTATAAAACAAGAAACAGTTCAGTTTGTTTCTATATGCCTAATATGCTAAATCACTGTATTTTTTCCTATTCTGTTATAAAGATGCAAGAACTGGAAATGTAAAGTAAATGTTTGGATTTCTTGTAGATTAAGACACTCACCTGAGACGTGGCTGTAGAGATGCCTTCATCACTAGCTGAAGAAGAGGAGGAGCTGATGCTGATGTTCAGGATTTCCCCGCCTGGGTCCTGCAAAAGCAGAGAATCACTTTGAAGCAGATGCCTACCACTGGAAGTTGCTGCAGAATTAATTTATCATGTTTTTACTCTCAGAGAACTAGGGTCTATTTGCAGCAAAGACAGCAAGAGTAGTTGTAAACCCCGCTTCCCCGGTATGCAGTAAATGTACCTGTTCATCTGCTGGCTTAAACAAAAATCGGTAAACAGGTGGGTTTGCCTGTGAAAATAGATAATATGTAAGAAGACCCAAGAGAAAAAGAACTATTTTGATAAATGCATTAAAAATTGCAGTACAGGAAAAAAAAGCAAAATAAAATTAATTTTTTTTTAACATTTTACAGTGAAATATTCTGATCTGAAATGCTTCAGAGAACCAGAGTTCCTCTTTCTTTGGTCCCTGCTCTATGAGCACAATTTCCTGATGTACAAAAACAATCACTATAAGAAATATTAAAAGGTCCAGCCAGAGTGAATTACCTGTTGGTTGTAATATTCACTGTCCCAACTGCAGTGCCTGTCCCCAGAGTGGTCTTCTTGGCTGCTGCTGCATGCTTTGCTGCTAGCAGAGCTGCCACTTCTGCTCCTACTCTTGCTGCCATGCTTCTTCCCAGATTGCCTTATTTGCTCTTTCTTGGGATAATTTCCCGGCACTTTACCATCAGCAGAGGAAGCAGCGGAAGAAGAGGATGAACTGGAGAAGTGGGGTGCACTGGGCTCTGCCCAGAGACTGGTATCTGCAGTCTTGTACTCTCGGTTAATCCGTTTTGTGCGGCGCCGTGTTTTATTTGCAGCCTCCAAAAACAGTTGAAAGCACTATGAATTTATAGCTTGTTCTGTAACATTTCCCTGGCTGTCAGATAAGATGCTCACCATAGGCTTCCAAGGAAATAGAACTTCCTGTCCCCACACACTGCAGAAGCTCTTCCAGAACTCACTCAGGCCCATTCCTCCTAGCCCAATTCCTTGTTTTCCCATACCAATTTTCCACAATAGAAACCCTTGGTTACATTTATAGGAAATATTTCCTTCTCTGATGCTCAAAGTCTCTTACCGTGAACACATTTTCAATGCCTAGAATCTTCTTCAGTTTAGCTTGAATGTCCTCATATGGAGATGTCTCTCCCTCTTCCTTTGACCCTGAGCTTGATACCTCAATTATTTTTGAAGCTGCTTTGGATCCTGCTTGAACCTCCAGCTGTATTTTTTCAATATCAGCATCTGTATGAACTAAAGGCAAAAGCATTCCAGGGTTGTGCTGCTTGAGCATTATTCACAGTGACTGACAGAAAAAAAATTGTTATTATGACTGTACCTGGCTTCAAAATTATTTTGGCTTCAAATTCTCCAAATAATTTGTGCAGATAGGTATTTCTTAAGAAAGCAGAATTTTGTGATTTAAGGCTGATACAAGTAGAATATCCCAAACTTTCAAATTTTCTACAGAACCTGCGTGCGTAAAGTCTTCTTCCTGAACTGTTGTGATGTGCCTCTTCTGAACCTTGCTGGTATCCTTTGGATATCATATTAGGAATACTGCTTTGCTGCATTAAACAAAAATATGGCAGATAAAGTCATTTTCCACCCAAAAAAAAATTTGTCTCAGCTCTTAAATAATTCCTCCAGTTAACAAATAGAATGGTGACAGTCCTGTTTAGATGGGGAAATACTGCTTAAAATAAGCGATCCAGGCACTTGAAACAGTGGGGTTTCCTGCAAAGTGCTCTGTGGAAGAGGACAGCTCTCCTGCCCACCCTTTCTCAGGCAGTTCTTCCCAAACACACTTCCCAATGAGAACCTGCCAGGCTCTTTGGAGGGGCTGTCCCTCTGCATCCATTTCAGGCTGCTAGCCCTTCTGCTGCAAGCCAGAGTAGCCTTCCCACGCCAGCCTCAGAAGCTGAGAGCACATGAAAGCATGTGCTTCTGCAATCCACTGCAGGGATTATCTCAGGATTTGGGAAGAAAAATCTATATTCTGCCCAAGAACTATAATTTTCACATTGTTCCAATACAGGAAAAGAAAGGATATTGTACAAAGGATGTGAATTTCAGACACCCTCCTACGACCGTAAAGGAAGAGGAAGACATGCTGTCAAAGCAGCCCTGCCTGCATGCAATGAAGAAAGTGAGTGGACTGTGAATGATCATGTCAGGAACACAGATTTTAAGCTTGGTTTGGGAAATATCAGGCCCCTGTTGAATCTCACCATTCATGTGTTTGTGATCTGGTTAGCCAGCTCTTGTGACAGGAGTGTCTAGCCCTTCTGAGGAACTGTCTGCTCTCTGCCTGTCTGCAGTACAGGTGGTGAGAAGCTTCCTTACCTTCCAGCTACCAGGTCTTGAAGATCTTTCTGCTAACTGAAATAGATGGTCAGAGACACTTGGTATTTCTCCCTTGGGGAAAAGCTGGGATTTCTTTTCAGAATCTACTTCTTCCATGTTCCTTGAAATAGCATAAACTTCACTCCTGTTCAGGTGATAAATGGCACACAAGTAACACCTTCTGATTTCACTCTACCCATCTTTGCTGGTGCAAAGAAGATAGTACTAAGCTTTATGTGGCTGTCAAGGTATGGCAGACCTTAACAAGTAATTGTATATTTGTGATTTTATAATAGGGAACTCACAATCAGTAACACAAAGCAAGTAAAATGCAAGAAACTCTTCTGTACCTCACAGCTGCGAGCTCAGCCTCCTGACGGCAGGGAAGGGTTTCAATCTTCAAATTTTTCTCTTTCATATCTATCCTGGCATCAAATTTCATTGTAGTGTTGGCACTGAACTCTGCATGAAATTCAAGACCACTCTGAAAGTACTGTGTATTAATCCCCATCATTGCAATCATATGAAAATATGCTCTGAAAGAGTGGAAATAAAACCAGGCATAATTACATACTAATATGCAGAAATTTAACTTTGAAATGCAAAATTACATTTTCGTGCTGTTCTGTTTATTGTAAGACCCACTACTGATAGATGAAGAGATTTATCACAGCAGGATAAAGAAATAGCTGAAATGCCACTGAAAAAGGTGATTTGCCTGAAAAACAAAGCTAACATGGAGTCTGTGACTACATTGCCACTTGTGGACAAGCTAACTCCAGAATCTTGTCGCTTCAGATCATGCCTATTTTTTAAATACTATCACTACTATTATTATTATCATCGTTGCTATTATCATTATTATTATTGTTGCTTTTGCAGATGCAGAAGCATTTCCCTTTTTCCCCTGAAATCCTTCTGGCTCATGCCAGTTGATGATGCGATTCTATGCTGAAATTAAAACAGAACTTAATACCTAAGAAAATACATTTCCACAGCTTAGTATCTTCAGTCTTTGAACAGGCACAAACGTGAGCATTTTTAGCACTGGCAGAACAGCACAGCATCCTGTGGGATACCATGCACATGGCTACATTTGCAGGGTTGTAAAGCATCAGAGGATTGTGTGGCTTTTTCATAACTTTGCTGCACTGGACTAGCACATTTGTCCCAAATCTGGGACAAGTAAGACCCCTATATAGCTACATGCCACCACATATCTATGTCAAGTATAACTATAACAGTAACTATAAATGCTTTTGTGTATATGTGAAAATATACGCAATTTTTACTTAGGCCTGATGTCAGCATGAATATCCATCTTGGTTTCCCACAGTTGTGAAGGTCTAAAATTGTCAGATACTGGTGGTGATACCTGTACATCCACTGAAAAAGACAGACAGAAATTATATGAAGAGAGAAACAATAACTTTTGGGCATACAATGCTTTCAATAAGCATAGTAGTTAATGCAAGGGCAGTGGTTTTACATTTTGAAATACTTGACATGGTTATTTAAAGGTTGCTAGTCCAAACCAGAGTTACACAAATATGTCTCAGGTGAAATATATTAATAACTTCTCTTACCGTTTGGAGGTAGCTGATCACTATTCAACATTACCAGGGTATATTTCAAGATTATAGAAGGATTTAATTTCAGCAGAGGGATCGGACCCACAATTATTGTGGGGAAGCTGCTCAGTTTGGCATCCCAAGCTCACCGTCGGCTGCAGTCTGGGCCACCGTGGCCCCGCAGAGCCCGAGCTCCAGTGGCAGGCCAGCAATGGTGGGGACGATGTGCCGCATCTCACCCACCATCACAGGCACAGTCCATCGGCCTGAAATACCTCTCTGGACCTCTTCCACCACTTTTTTCACCACTGGCTGCCAGTTTGATGATCCAGTTAGACTCTGGTGACAAGAAATAGGTAAGTAGGTAAGAGGAGACATGGAAGGGAAATTATTCAGCATTGCAGAGAAAAAAGTCAGCAGCCTTGTCAGTACCATCATCATCTGTTGAATGGCATCTTTGTCAATGTCAACAAAGGCGATCTCTTGACCCAATACTTTGATGTAAGCAGATACTAGGGGGTCTTCAGGTGGCAGCTCTTTCCATCCCAGAAGCTGTGATGTTAAGGAGAGATGGGGAGAAAGGGAAGAAGCAGAAAATGTCACTTAAAATGGAATAATGTATTAGCAAAAAGTAGATCCCATCGGAAGGATGAGAACTATGGTTCCTTAGCCAAAAACCTAATAGACATCTTCCAGGTCTGAACCAATATGGCCTTTCTCACATAGCATAGCTGATTCCAGGGAGAGTTTCCTCATGGAAGGATGAGGTCAGGGCTTGGTAATTTCTGCTGTGGTAAGCAGTAGGTGACACCCAAGTACTCATGAAAAAAAAAACCTTATTCAATAATCATTTTGAAAGAGAAGAGCAACCACTTAGTGTGTTCTAACATATACTTTAAAACATTTTGGCTCCCAGCAGCATCCTCATCTTTTGTACTACACATTAAGAGCTGACATGTGTTGAGTGAAAAGGTGGCATCTGTGGAGAGTGTAAGTACAGTGTAAGTACAGCTTTCCATGACTGAACAGGATGACTGACTCCTTTCTTCCAGAAACATCAAAGGGATGGCTCAGTGGGTGGGTGATGCAACTCTGGTGCTGTCAGGAGCTGTCTGTTGCAGACAAGTCAGAAGGGTGCCCAGACGTACCGATTTACCCATCTCCTTCAGGGTCTTGTATGTGTCATACTCAGCAAAGGGAATGTTCTGCTTCCTGATAAGCTTGGTTAGGCTTTGTGATCGGAAAGCCACCTGTAGGAAACAGAGCCAGGCATCACAGGCCAAGTACAAGAGAGCTCAGGAAAACCCTTGTATGAAACTAACCGAGGCCACACTAAATACTTGTTTCATAGAGCCGTTGCGTTATAGGGACATGTCTACCTGGTGGATGACTGCAGGCTATGGCTGCAGATGCTGAGGGCGTGCTGAGCCAGCCAGCCCTGAATTAGTCAGCCGGGATAATTTTAGGGTAGTGCAGAGCTCAGCCCAGGCTGCAAAGCTTGCCCAAGAAGCTGTGCAAATTCCTGCATGCTGTTACATGGAGCTTTGTGCTGCCCTGGCTGTCCTACTGGCTGAAATTTAATTTCACTTCTATTTCCCTGTACTTATGCAAAATATCCTGGATCCCATATGACTTTAGGTGGGCAGATGGATGTTCTGCTGCATAAGCTTTCCTCTGCTCCTAGATTTGCATGCCTATACTGGATGTGTTCATTGATGAATGTATGTGTCAAAAAGCCCAAATAAAAGAAGAAGGCAAAGTAAAATCATAATCATTATCTAAATTTTCCCTTCCACATCCGCCCTCACAGCCAGAGATGGAGTTAAACACTACCTCACAGTCCAAAAGCTGGCTGTCTTAGTGCAACACTTACCTCAATAATATCCATTGCAGTGTTTGCATAATATCCTCTTACTTTTGTGATTATATCAGATGGAAACATGGTGCTGGGGCTGTTCATTAGATAGACCCTCCAAATGGCACCAGCCTGATATTGAGCTGTCAGGAATAAAAAGCAGCAGAAATAAGGGTCTCCAAGGTGTCTGGTGCATGTAAGCCACCTCAGGTATGTGCTGGAATAGATCACAAAGGGTCCTGTCAGGATTCAATCCCGCAGGTCTTCAAGTTTGCAACCTCAAGAGGCGGACTTTGTTCTAGGGCAGAATCAACACAGCCCTTGGGACTGAAGAAGGGGGCCTAAAACCATATGCAAGCACCACTTGCCCCAGCAGATCCCAGAGATTTGTGGAACAGCCTCAGGGAATTTTGCATGTTAGGAGGCTCTTCTACATTTTCTATTTCAAGAGTGCACTAAACTCACAGCTCATGATTGGATTTTGGTTGAAAACCACAGAGCACAATGGAGGCATTTGGCTACTTAAGCTGAGCAAGTGCACAGAGCAGCTAGTACTCACAGGAATAGTCACCGATCTGAATGACCTTGCTGTAACGATAGCTCAGCCTGTCAAGTCTGGGGCCCAGGAGTTTAATGGCAAGGTTGCAAGCAGCAGATCTGAGTAACAGAATTAAAATCATGTTAAGAGAGTTGACTGTGACCAAATTCTTAGAAAACTGAAAAAAAAACTTCTCCATTTGCTACTAAAAATGTACTTCTTCCTCTACTTACAGTTTATAGAGCTGTGGGATCCTGCCTGCTGCCAAAGCCGTCATGTGTGAATATGCAAAACTGGCTACTTGCAGGCTGGGCTCCGTCAGCAGCGAGCTGGCCAGAGCTGCTACTGTTGGAAGAGCAGGCTTGGTTTCGAAGAAGACAACACAAGCCACCATTCGGACATTTGGAGCAAGTGTGCTGTCCATAAAGACCTGGAGGGCAATCTCCCTTACCTACAGGAGGAAGATACAACCTCTGAGCAGCCCATAACTTGCCAGCAAGCAGTGTTTCCAAAACAGTGCATATGTGCTCTGCAGTGAATGGAGAACAGAACCCCAAACAGAGACTTGAGCACAGGACCTGTCACTGAAAATGACGATATTGCTGGGTGCACAGTGAACAGGCCTGGGAGAAACAGCCATAAGGAATGGCCCCAGTATTACAGTGACTGAAGCAAACTCTTTCCCAAGATATCAGCAAGGATGGGGTGATGTGAGGAGTTTGCAGCGTGGGTAAGAGGGAGACCAATAACTGAGAAACCTGCCCAGAGGTGCTAACATTTACCTGATGGTTTTACTATTCCTGAGCCACTAAGCAACCCCAATCCATACCCTTTAAGACATTTGTTTAAATAATAATTTCAGTTACTTTTGCAGGGTCTTTTCTTGCAATTTTCCTTAAGGCCAACACAGCATCAGCATGAATTCTGTTTGGTAATGAAGCTGCAGCTAAGGAAAATGTTGGCAAAAACTTCAGGATGCGTTTGATACTGGCTGGCTGTCCTGCATTGCCAATGATTTTCAGGGCCAAGGACATGTCTTTGGCATCACCTTTGCTGGTGGCTTCAGTAGCAAGGTTGTGGAGCGGCTGAAAATGGAGCAGACCATGTTAATCTTACCAGGTAATGATCTTGCAATAATGTATAAAAATATGCATTGCCATGGCAAGCAAAACAACTACTGCTTCAAATCCCACAATAGAGCTGTTCAGAATTTTCTCCCAGGAAAAATCTCACCATCATTATCAGGATGCCAAACACGGACCATACAAATAAACTTGGTTTTCTCCTTGCACAGTGTTGTAATTGATTTTGAATTGTGCCTGAGCGTTGGAGACAATCCCAGGTAGGTGCCTGCACCAGAGAGTCTGTTGCATGTTAAGAGGCAGCTGATGCCAGCTTCAGTCATACCCTGGGGCACCTCTGCCAGCCCTGCCAAAATGCACTTGCTTTTTTTTTTTTTCCACTTCCTACAGCAATTGCAAGTTTACTTGAACAGTTTTGCTGTTCTGAGAAGCAGAATTACCATTCTGGTGGCTTGGCTTTATTTCATTCTCTTTTGGAAGATTTAAACACATGTCAGACACCAGCAAGGCCTTCTCAGTGCTTTGGTCCTGCTGAGCAAGGAGCTGGTGCTGCATAGTCCAAGGACAATGTCCTGAGTATTTCTGACAGTGAAATGCAATTGTGTAGCAGGGCCTCCTTGGAAGCCCTACCCTATGACATATCTAAAATTTTGCTTATATTCACACCTTACTGCCCTTTTAATACATCTTTTAAGTACGATCTACATAATGTAAAAGTAGAATCATAGAATCATAATTATTTTGCTTTAATCCAAATTTTGTCACACCTAAACCCAACTTCAGGCTGCTTACAGGATCTATTATCCCCATGGTCTTTTAGCACTATATTTGAAATTCTGAACTACTACAACCTGATCTTTCAAAGGCATCAGCTCAGTGTTTCATTCTGCCTTTGCATCACTAAGGGTGAGGCATGTAAACAATGAGTTACCTAACTGTGAGAGCTAAATTAAAGGCATTTTTGAAATGTCTTCACCTTTTATGAATAAGAAATGAGAGTCACCTACCTGAAGAAGTTCATTTGGACATAGTAAAACCTGAGCACAGTATTTATTCACCATGCTACCATATCCTAGGTAAACAATTATCCTATGCATCAGTACTTTCTGGATTTGGGGACAAGTCAGAAAAGTCTGCAGAAGGAAGAAATATTGTTTACTGTTTCTAGTAATTAGAGCTGGTATTTAGCAATAAATGCATTTGAGAAATAGATAAAATTGAT
The DNA here is from genome assembly GCA_013397935.1 of Dasyornis broadbenti. Taxonomy (NCBI): domain Eukaryota; kingdom Metazoa; phylum Chordata; class Aves; order Passeriformes; family Dasyornithidae; genus Dasyornis; species Dasyornis broadbenti. Next base: position 1,935,353 of record VZRN01005936.1, on the reverse strand, counting down.
TTATGCTTTTTCTAAATAATTTCAGAAATTAAATCAAATGTTAGGCATTCAGCTACAAGAAAATGAAGTAGACTTGCTCCAGTTATGCTGTATGCACTTTAGATACTGGTTATATATTATTTTCTTGAGTATGTCTCTTTTTTTTTTAACTTCTGATTTGGCAAAAAGAATCAACAGCAGTTTTCTTATAATTTGTGGAGTTTAACATCAAATATAATTACATACTTTTGGCAACAAATGTTTGGAACTATTTTCTGAAGCATTCCCCATTTTTGTAAATACCTTGCATTTTACAAATTTAGATGAAAATATGTTGTATCTTTCACTTATAATCCTATGAATTCACCTTTAAAAAAGAGCGAGAGGCAAATAAAAGGAAGAAGGATCAGTACTCACAGAGGCAATATCCAGGGTTTGCTTGTTTGGTGTAACAAAATGAAACGCGAGAGGGAGAGTCGCAGCTGCTTCCCAGATGTTCAGCTTCTCTTCATGGATTTTTTGCTTCAGGAATCTGAACGTGTCAGTAGCTCCAGCAGCACAGATGGCGCTCAGGAACCACGGCCTTCCAGGGAAAGGAGGACTCATTATCCCCTTTGCCCAGTGTGCCTCTGATCAGAAACCCTGGCTGAAGGCCATACTTACCTGTAGGGGAGTTCATTGACAAACTGCAGCCACAAAGACTCGATTTGATCAAGTGTCACTACACGAAAAAGCTGAACCATTTGCAAAAACTTGGCTGAAGCTTCTTTAGTGGCTCCTTTCTCGTTATTCTGAACTAATTGCCGCAGTGTTTCTGTTAACTGTGGGAAAAACAGACAGTTGGAAGGATCCATGTCTAAAGTAATTATGTGACGATCTGTTAACCTTATAAATAATGAAAGTGTGTGAAAGTAAGCCTCTAATACCTGTAAATCTGGATTTTTAATCCTTATTAGAGGAATTGGCATCTGGAGTAGTTCTCCTGAGAAATGATAATGAAGACTCCCCTGGTTTTGCAGCCGAGATGTTGATGCACTGATAGGAGGACTTTTAATGCCAACCAAAGACAGCTCCTGTCTTCAAGGGAAAGAGGGAAATGTATCAGTAGCCTGTAATCACACTCTGTGCATGGAGGACTTGTACGGCATTGAAGCAGACTGAGAGGTACCCAGCAGAACTGCAAATGGATTGTGCACTTCTCTGTTTATCCATTGCTCAGGATTATCTGGAAAAGTCATATGACTGCAAAAGCCTTTATGAGAGTTTGCTAAAGTCTTGGAGAGGTTGGACAGATGTTTCACGTGGCCCAAACAGCAGGGCACCTGAAACACCCTGGACATCCTGGGCTGGGATGTCACAAGGACTGTACAGCGTTTTGGCCCTCGGCAGTCACAGGCCAGATGCTTCTTGTTATCTCACAAATCAACAGTAAATGTGTTTCAGGCATCTCCTCCTGGCTGTGACAATGTAAGGACATGCACAGTGCCTACCTTGCCTCCATGACTGCTGCCCCATTGGGTTCATTGAAAGGAGAGATCTGGTACACCTGGTCTGACATGGCAGATGTCAACAATGCCCCGCTGTCGTCATACTTCATCTTGTAAGTGAATGTCACCGTGCCCTTAATGTTTCTGGCTTTCTAGAAGTGCAAAGAGACTCAGTCACAAACAGGAATGGGCTGGTGAGCCCAGCCCAGCCAAACCCTGTCCGAGCACTAGTGTCATGTGAGTGTTGAGCAGTGGCTCATGCCAAGCAGGGCAGTGGTGGCTCCATGCTGCTCGTACCAGAGAACAGGTAGGGCAGGGCCGGGTGTAAGCCATTCCCAGGTTCTTCACCACTTTCTCCTGGCAGTCTGTCAGGTCTTTGCTTTTGGAAATGGTGGCACGGTTATTCTTGCTGTCGTCTTGGATAATGTATCTGGTTTGGCAGATGCCTTCAATCCCAGCCTACAAGTATTGGTTAAACACAATGAACTTCTTCCAACTTGAAACAGCAATAAAAAGGTCAAAGAAAATGGTCTGGGAAGTAGAACTTACTCCTTAAAGGTAAAATGAGAATAAAGGTAAAATCAGAATGGAAAAAACAAACCTCCTGTAGCTCATACACATTTTGTGACTTTTTGATGGTTATCTGCAGCATGTTCAGAATCCCTCTCACTAGGTTAGTGCACAGAATGGGACAGTCCTCAGGGGCAAAAATACTTCCAACCCTTCCTTCAGTGTATTCAAACTTAAAGGGCTGGCTGAGACATGCAGCAATGGTTTCTGAGAGCCTCGAAGATGGAGTGAAGGGGTCACTGGGCCAGAAGCCATTGTGTTCCTCCAACTTTGGTGATTGAATCTGTGAACAAAAACAGGAAAACCATCATAATGTTCACCATCAGTTTGAAATAGTACTATAATAGGGAAATTGGACACTTCCTATCCACTTGTCCAACATTGCAGGAAAAACTTTCCAACTCGGACTACTGTGATCAGCCTAGGAAGCATCCTTGAAAATGCAAACTTCCATGAAGGACTTCTGCAAGAAAAATAAGATTGTCTGAGCAGGATTCAAAAGTTCAGCAAGTCTGGTGAAGCTTGTAGGGTGAGTGAAACGCCAGCTACCAGCAATCAGTACAGACAGGATACTCACCCCTTTCCCACAGATGACAAGTGAGATCTGCCTTCAGTCTGCAAGGCAGCCAAGCCATTATTGCCCAAGCTGCCTGCCTAAACACACAGAGACAATTACTGCTGCTCCAGGTCCAGCACTGCCCCGAGCACCAAAGCCATGGCACAAGTGGTGTGGGAGCAGTGGTGACTGCAGGAGCTCACACCTTTGGGAGCAGCTGAGATGCCTCTGAGCTCCTCAGGCTCTAAAGCTTGTGCACAGGTCCTTGACTGCTACCTAGTGGGAAGTGTGTGCCTGCATCACAGACCTATCTAGTCCCATACTTACACACACACCTCCCACCCTTGTGCATAAAAGTACATGTTCCTGCGTGGAGGGAAAAGGTGTGGGCTCAGTGCTCTATTTTATTTTAGGCATTTATAATCACTGTTGCAAGGGTGGTTTGCCTCCTGTCACATTTCTCAAATTAAATCCTACTCAAGACTGTTGTCTGCAACTGATAATATTGTAGCAACTCCAGCGAGGTTACACAGAGCCTGCAATTGCAGCAGGGTGTAAAGTTTGACAACAGGTATTCTTCACACCGTTTCCTTAATATATGTGCAGGATTACAGAGTGAGAAAACTGCTAGGGCGAGTGCTAAGGGCACCTCTTACAGCTTTTCCCCATGTGCTGTTTTCTCAATCCATTTTCTGTGATCTTCTGTGCCATGCCAGTATTTTAAGCTGTTTGGTTTAATCTTTTTGATGAGTAACAGTGCTCCCAGATCTGATATCAATATGCTAAACATGAGCACTACCATTAGAATTCTTCACATTTGAATTAATGCCTATGTGAAGCATATCAAAAGGGGGATAATGGAGACAGTTGGGCCTTTCTCATGTGACATTTGAATTCCAGTCTGAGCTTTTCTCAGCCTAGATATTTCATGCTAGAATGCTCATTTTCATACTCAAGCTTAATGTTACCTTAGTAAAACTATTTTAAGGACATTTCTTTAATGCAACTGCCTGGCATATTTTTGCATGGAGGTGAACCTAAGGTAGCTTTAGTCAAGAGGGCTCAGATACTGATGGCAGCAGAGCTGGAACAGCTCCAGCTCCTTCCTGCAGAGGAGCAGGCTGTGAGGAGGCCTGTGGTGCTCTGTGTAGGTCCCTGCAGTAACCCAAAGCATTCTGGATGCAGCTGCAGGCCCTTCAGCAGTGCTCTCAGCTCCCCCCATCATGTCTTGGGTGTACAGGGTGCAGAGCTCAGTGCCCATGTCCACACCTCTGCCCTCACTGCTGAGGCAAACTGCTTGGACTGACGTTGGGCTTACAGGGTCATCTCACCAGTGGGAAGGGCCCATAGATTTTGTGTAACCTCTACACCTTTTTGTCACTTATTTCGCCAGCCTGAAGGTACGAACAGAGCATCTTTAAGTGCGTTATATAGGTGGGTTCCCATGCCCATGGTGATTTACCTGCAGAAGGTGGCCACTGTGAGACACACGGCTGATCTCCACCTTGCTGGCCAGCCTCACCCCTGCCATGGCCAGGCGTCTCTCAGGGAGCCCATGCACAATGATACTCTCATAGCTGTACAGGTAGGTCTTGCCCATATGAAAAACAGGCTCTGTTAGGGAGAAAATATAACAGAAACACCTCCTTGGCTATGACTGTTGTGATCTTACTTGGACCAGTCCAGCAAAGAAAGGTGAAGCTGCCATTGCCACAAAACAGATGCAAGCAGTGGGCAAGGCAAGGCTGTAATGGAAGGCAGGAGGGGAGCTGCTGGTTGGCAGGGGAGCCACTTACCGAGGTCCTGCTTCTGGCCTCCTGTGAGGAGGAAAGACAAGTGTTCATGAAAAAAACCCATCTCTGTACATCCTTTCATATATTATTAATTTAGTCAGCATGCAAATGGTTGGCAAACCACCAGTAATGAGGCTCACCCCACACTCCCAGGACACCAAGCCCATGCCAGCCCTACTCACTAGCTGCTGCTTGCTTGGCTTTTCTCCTGCTGCTGACCTTAGCACAGAAATCGAGTTTACAGCTGAAGCTATAAAAGGGCTTCAGCAAATGAAGCTGTAAATATCCCTGAAAAGCCCCAAGGAGATGCAATTTGCTCAGGATCACAGTGGCTGTAACAGCTCGGCAGTGCTGGTAAAGCTTCAACTTACCCACAAGGGTGAACACCAGCGCCAGGATGAGTCCCTTCATGCTAAAAGTGAATGAAGTCCACAGGTGAAAATCTGTGGCTTTTATAGGAGAATTATTAACAGGCACAGTGAATTTTGTTGAGTTATCAACTTCTTATCAACCACCCAATAAACCCTTTGAGGGAGAGGGGGTTGGAGTCAGGGCGATGGATATTTTTGCTGAACCAAAACCATCACAAGTGCTATTGTTGTCACTTCACCAACTGAATGCCTTGAAAGTACCTTTAGAAACAAGTATTTAAGAGTATTAAAACAGAGTTAAAGCAAAAATTTATTCTTATTAAGGAAAAACTACTAATTATCCTCACTCCCTGAAAGCACCTGGTGCTATTACAGTCTGTGCTGACTTTGTCCAGGTTATCCTGACCTGACCATAAGACACACAGCTTATCTAACTGATAGTGCCCCAGCAGGATTGTGCAAAAGCCCAGGCAGCCCTCCTGTGACTCTGTGCCCACCCCTGCCCTGCTGGGATTGGGACAGGCTGTCAGGACAGCGCTGCTCTCTGGGAACAGGGACTTCACCCAGTAACACAAACCTCCCGGCGCTGTCATGAAGGCCATGGCTGAGTGCTGCTGATGTCCATGCTTCCCTCACCCGCTTTGCCTTCCAGGGCTGATGTCCAGTCCCTGTCACTGGTATGTTTAGCCACAGAGGGGTGCTGGTGGGGGTTGCCTGGCAAGGGAGAAGGGATGAGGCTGACAGGTGTTACAGACACCAGCCTCTTGGTTTAACAAAGGTGGACAGCATGCAAGTCACCCAAATTCCTTTCACGTCACACAACAAGGGATGGCATCTTCACCCCATGGTGGAGCCCTCTTCTCTCATCAGTGGACATTTTCCCTGTCCCTTTGGAGGCAACCCCACAGGTCTCAGGCTGCTCTTGGCTCGAGGGTTTGGCCTTGTTCCTGGAGCTGCTCCATCAGGAACTGGCACAAGGAGGGTTAACGCAGCCCCAGGACTGAGGAGTTCGCATTGGCACTGGAGGACCTCTGTTTGCCTATCAACCTTCTCTGTGGGTGGGGAACCAAAGCTGCTGCTGTGCAGCTGGCTGTGGGAAGGAGCTGGATTCAGTTTCTCATCAACAGACCAGTGGCTCCTATTCAAGACATCTTAGTTTTTGAAATGCTATTTAGCTGACAGTTTTTTATAATTAGCAGTTGGGATATAATTTATAATGTCTGACAAACAGTGGGTTTTGTCCATCAAAGATTGTATCTGTAAGGCCAAAAAAAAAAAAATTTGAAGCATGACAAAACCTTCACCATGTTTTCACTGGCATTATATTCAGGGTTTTTTAACCTGTTTTTTTTAACCCCTTCCCTTGTAAAACTGGTAGCATATGACTGAAAACCAAGATCTCTGTTTGCTAGAGAGTTGTGTCATGTCTGGAGATCTGGTAAATGTACTTAAAGGATTTGCTCATACGGCTACTGGCCACTGGTACTCGAGGCTTAAAAGCTTACATATTATGGCATAACTATGTGCAGCTGCAGAGGTTTAGGTTTTTTTTAAAAACTCAGCTTGCAGGCAGTGAGGACTTGAGGTCAGTGGCAGTACAAGCAGAGAGCTGCTGTGATGGCAATATTAAATGCAGCAATGCTTGTATAGTCAAAATTATAACACTGTATCAGTGAAACACCACACTGTAAGACTCCTCAAAATACCGGTCCACACTGGGAGCTGTACAGGCTGTGCACAGCTGCAAGGGTAGGGTCTCCCCAAAACCTCAAGCACTGCAGCCTGGAGCTGCAGATTCTTATCCCCATCCCACCCCACCCCATCCCTTGCTTTGGGCAGCAGATGCTGCATCCCCAGTCACCCTGGCCATGCTGCTGCCACAGGGCAGAGTCATCTGTTCTTCTGCTTCAAAGGTCACCTAAACCCGCTGATGAGGGCTTTGTCTTTAGTGATTTCTTTATAAAACTGAAACCTCTCATTTTCTAGGTCATTTCTTCAGTACCTCAAGAACAATTTCAACTCCCAGTGTTTGCCCCCACATACTCAAAACCCTTTTATACTAGTATTACTCAGAAGGACATAACCCAAATTAAAAAGAGAGGAATAAACCCTCAAACTTAAGAAAACTGTGAGGGTGACAATTTTGCTGAGTCCAGGACCAGCCCTGGACAGCATTTCCCTCAAGCTGTGCTTAACTCTCTCCACAGTGGCTGTTAGGGAGAGGAGCAGAGGCTGATGGAGACCTCTCCACAGGCCTTTATAAGGTGGACACCTACAGCCCACAGCCCCCCGCAGTCCCACATGTGCCCTGGCTGCCTTGGTGGGTGGGTGATGCTCAGGGGTCTCCTGCCAGGGTGGTACTGCTGGGCTCATCACACGTGAATGCTGAGGCTGGAAGACAACCATCCCCCCCAAAACCATGCCTTGGCATATTGGGAAGAGACGAGCCCCACAAGTTGCCCCCACTGGAGCTGGGAGTTCATGTCAGCATCGCCCATGGAGCCAGGCTCTGGGGGCCACAAGAAGCCCTGGATTCTGCTGGATTCAGCCTGAGGTTACCTAAAAAGTCTGTGCTTTCCATCACTGCTCCATGTGACTTTCAGGCGGGCAGCAAAGCCATCAGCTCATGGCTTTACTGCTGCTGCCAACTCCCCATGACTTTGCAGTGCAGGTTACCATGGCAGCCTTTAAACTGCATAGAAGAGTATATTTAGACCTTTCAAACATATTTCTTTTGGTACTAAGGCCTTTACCTTTCTGAACTATAAAACTGATATCTAAATGATAAAACTCATGTATGTGCATCTACTGCAGAAGCAAAAGCTGCTGGGGAAAGCAAAAAAAAATACAGATTTTACAGAATGTTCTCAAGTGTTTTCAAAATCACATTGACCCAGTGTGCATACTCAGCCTGCAAACACAGCCTTAAGGGCAAGTAGAAAACACCTTCTAGATGTGCTGGAATCCTTTGGGCTCCAGGGCTCAGGGCAGACCACTGTGCCCACACAGAGCTGTGGCGGCAGCAGGAGGCAGAGCTCACCTGTTGGTTACTGCAGCAAGCCTCATGCTGGACACAGATGCTAGGTCATCCCACCCAAAGTGCAGAGGTCTGGCCCTGCTTCAGCTCCTTTGGAAGATGGTCTGCTTGGGTAACCCTGCCCGTCCTGCTTGAAGATCCCCATTCACCGTAGCTTCTGCATGTGGTGCACCAGAAACTTAATGTGTTCTTGGCTCCCTCAGTGCAGCCTTGCCCAGAGACACAAGATTCAGGCTTGTTCCCTGAGCCTGTTGCTCCCTAAAGCAGCACTGACCCATCACAGAGCTACTGCCAAGCATCACAGCTATGTGGCTGCTGCAGAGGGTGAGGTATCACACAGAGGCCATCAGTTCCTGCTCCAAGTGCACAGCATCCCAGCACCAGGTAAGGGAGCACGGGGGAACCAGCAGGAGTAGTAGTACCACAGCTACCCAGCCCAAGTCCCAGTGTGGCCCTTGTGCACAGAAGATGGTCACAAACTCAACAAGTCTATGAAATAGCGGATAAGGAAAACCTATGCAGACCTCCTCTTTCCATCACCAGTGAAATTAGGAAGCCTTCACAATTTTTTCCATGCATGGATTTATTATGAATTCAGATATTTATGGGCAATGATAACAGTTTCTACAATAATAAAGTTTAATACTTTAAATTACTTGGGAAGATTCCACACATCCTCAAGTACTTAATTTAGTATCTCTATTATTCCATAAGACAAGGTTTTTTACACAATAAAAACATGAAAGTATTTCTGTTTTCTCCTATGCCGCAAATGGACAGCTTCATGCACTGCAGTCTTCATCCTCACAAGAACATGCTGTGTGTGCATCAACAGTGTCCTGTATATCCTCTGACTTCTGGTCAAACTTCATCTGCTTATCTGTCAGGCTGGTAGCTGAATCTGATGGGGAACAAGACATGAGAAGTAAACAGTTTACTTCACAAGTAGTTCTGCAAGGTATAGCATTTACCATACAGTAGCCATTAATTAGAGCAAGCTTGGCTGTTCCTCACTGATTTACATATTTATATCTGTCTAAGTCACACATAGATGTTCCAGGAAACCCACTTCATTAATAAGCCAGTTCTACCTTGAAAGCTACTACTTCCATGCAAACTTTTATTAATGATACATTTAGGAAAGGGTATTATGATCTTTAAGGAAAAAAAAACTTGGAAAACAGATACAATTCTATGCTCTATATCATCTATATCTACTTTATCTAATCACTTATAATCTACAATATACCTATAGAAAATAAATCTTCCTGTATCATTGTTCCTGCATTCAAAAATCCTGCCCACATCTGTGCTTCTAGTGCCTAAATCAGCTCAGTGAAATGGGATCACATCCAAAGGGAGCGATATATAGAAAATGCAAGGCCAGAATCCCTATTCCCATTTCAGGGTGCTGCATATGGTCATGTATGGCTCAAATTCCACAGGCTGCAGTACACAGCTCTTCAGTGTTGACTGTGCTGTTATCCTGCCCTTACCTTGTTAGCCCTAAGCACCATGGAGGCGAGTTCAATTTAGATTTTAAATTCCAGTACAAGGAAAACAAATAAATGTACAACAGAAAAATCATCTCTCTCACTTAAGGAATGTTTACACATTAATAAAACCAGGAAAGGGCTTCACTTGATAGGGCAATAAGTCCATGCCTACCTATGGCTATGTTATATAATTCATATTTTTCAAGTGGAATAACTGAGTCAAGTGACCATCCATCGATACTTTTACTCAGCTCATATTCAGTGGGATTCCTGTTGGCTTACCAGCAGGCAGACAGTGGAAGCCAACAGTGACTGGAGTAGTCTTGGTGGCGGAGCATCCCTTCATGCAGCGCAGCACGGGCTCCGTGGAATAGCACTTGGACTCGACCCCAGCGAGCTGAACGGTCTTCTCGAGCTTCACAAAGGAGCGCCGCAGCTTGCAGGCTGCAACAAATCATTGGGGACAGCTTATGTGCTTACACTCTAAAGCTCCAGATCTCCCCAGGAGGACCTATCTGCCAGCGCTGCCAATTTGCAAACAACTTCCCTCAGTGAAAACTGTGTTTTCATAAATGAAGCAGCTTTACTGACTGGTAAACCTTTCAGATCAGCTTGTTAGATATGGAGTCCTGGAAAGCTAATTTCAAATGCAACTTCTCTATTTCTAGATCAGGATGTAGAAACATAGTCTGATGTACTTTCTAATAAATATTTTTCAAAGTAAATTGGCTTACTGAATAGCTGTCAAACCACATTTTAAAGTGTTGAATATTCAGCAGTGGAGTTAAAGGAGAGTTTTGTGACCAAATAAAATTAATCACTAAAGAATTGCATTGTTACCGCTGTCATTCTGTCATACACTGTCAATAGAATTGGTGCAGAGAGTGAGCAAAATAATATCGATCTCATTTTGGATTCCCAGGACAAACAGTTACAAGTGAGAAGCTAAATGGATCACAATTTACTCCTAGCTATAAGTTTTATGTCCTCAAATGTCAGCAATTTCTACCATATGCTAAATGGAAGCACAGAATGTGGTCACAACCAACCACAGGAATATTATTGTATATGTGCATGTCAACTCCATATCCATCTAAAACAAGTTTGTTGCCCAGAATTTGTGACAAAAACATGGAAGAATCACAGCTAATGCAGAGCTAAACATGTACAAGCCATCTCCAGGGACTGAGTTTGTCCTCCCCACAGGACATGTCCCTACACATGCCTGTTCTCCTCAAGCACTGTGGTGTGATGTTGCATCATAACCTCAGCTGAGAGCACCAGCACACCAAAAGATCCTAATCTAATGAAAGACTTAAAACACAGCTTTTTTATTACAACCATGTAATTAAGTCCCTGGAACTGCTCATGGACTTGAATGCTTTGTTTGACAGGTTGCACTGGTTCAAAAACCAGGTGGTCAGCCATGGTAATAACTACTAATCCCCATCTGATTTTTTGATGGGCCAATTGCTGAAAATTGATGTCTGGAAAATGCTGTTGTGCTTAAATCAAAGCATTCCATGTGAATTTATCCTCTTTTTAATCTTTCAAAACTGAGACAATTATTTTGATTCATCTTGGTTTTCGAATTTCAACTAAGTTGTATATTTTGGCTTGTTTAACCTGTGATTTCTTATTTCTTTCTCAACCTTCAAGTAATTTTAATATTTAATATATTAATAATGAATCTTCTAATATGCTTTTTATTTCCAAAATATATACAGATTTTAAATTTTCTGAACAGATTCTACATTTTCTGAACAACTGCAGTAATATTATATTAAATTTATTTGAACTTGCATACCTCCTCTACAAGGCTTCTCTTCCAAAATCCAAGAATGCCCAAAGCTCACTGCACTTTTAGCTACATATCCGTTGGGCATCCGAAATTCCTGTTCACATTCTGCGTCATATTTTCCACATAGTCCACACATTTTCCCTGCCATCCATAAAGCAACTTGAATCTTTGAGGAAAAAAAAAGTGAGAAATATTTCAAGTTAAAAAGAAGTATCACCTATGGAGCAGAGTTTTGCTATGCAGGTCCCTTCCAGTGTAAGTTAATGAACAAACATTTAAAACCTCTTTGATAAGAACTCAAAAGGGTCTGACAGTCAGATGCCAAACTCCTGTGGGGCTGCAGCATCTATAAGTGCTACAGTCTTTATAAGCTACTGCACCAGCCTAGGATGTTAAGTTATTAATGCTCGAGACTATTCATATGCTGAGGCTTTTGTCTGGTGGGTGTTTTGATAGCACAGGATATAGACATGGTACAGTTTACTGACATCTTACATTCCAGCTTCATATTAATTTTAGTGCAGACTTTAAACCAATCAATTGTCTAAAAAGAATGGCTGCATTTTTGCTGTTTTGAAGAATTATACAGCTGTAAGAACAGTGATCAAGAGCTGACAACTCATTTTTCTTGCAAAAACACTGCTGACTCAGCATATGAACACTCACAGACCCACTTCCCAAAACACATCTGTACTGCAAGAACAGAGTACTTGTGTTGGTCAAAGATTCTCATTTCTCACACTCAGAAATAAAGAGGAGGACTGTGGAATCCTGTAGCATCATCTTCCCCTTGGGGTTTTTTGGGCCCTGCGCACCCTTGCCTTTGCCATTGTACACTCATACACCAAGTCTTAAGGGAATCCTATGGAAGTTTCTTAACACCCAATCTTATGAAGAGGAAGAATGATACCCTGAGTGTGTATCCATCAAAGTACAATTTATCAATGCCATAGGCTGGGGCAAGAAGTACAAGCCCTTGATTTTCACTGTGGATCCACAGAGAAGCACCTAGAAGAAAAAACACAAAACAAACCAGACCAAACCTAGCTTCTTTAAGGGAGAAGAAAAAAAGCAACTGTCATGTTTCCAAAATGTTCTTTTCTTCAAAATTCTTCAGTTAGCCTTTTCAAGAAACAAAACATAGAACATAGCAACATAGAAACATGCATACATAGAAAATAGGTGTTTGCAAAAGGTTGGAAGACAATGTTAATGATCACAGATTTATTTGTTTTTCTTTGCGTTATTAACATATTCATATTTATGTCTAGAAATTATTACTGAGCTGTCTATAGTGTCTGTGCCATTGTGCAGATAAACAAGGCTCTGAGTACACTGTATTGGATTACAGAAATATACAGAACACCATGACTGCCAGTAGAGCCATTTCTAGCACAATTATCACTTCCCAAGTACATAACAAATAGGATAGAGCTCAGCACTGGTACATGCTAACTCAATTTCAGCAAGATTTAGCCCAATTCACATATTGCAGCTCTTCAGTCAGAATATCCACACTGTACGTAGCCCCTGACTACACAGCACAGGATGAAACAAGGTCTGCCCGTATCTTTCACAGAAACAAACTATTCCTGTTTTGAGAGGATCAAGCAGGTTGTTTCACCAGTTATCCATGCCTATCCCTGGCAGAATGGAAGCCAAAAAATACTTACAAATCAAATCAGGAAAAACATCGATATACAAGTCACGTTTGGTGAATTTTAGAAAAGCTCTACTTCAAAATTTTTTAATCAAGCACAATTTGATAGCATAACCAAAACATTTCTCAAATTTGGAACTACAGTAGGACCTGCAGTGATGTACAAAAAGGAGGGATCTTCATGTTACTTACATCTTGTTTATTTAGGCTAATCAATCTTTCTAAATGTTCCTGTGCATGTGAGTAAGATATGTGTTCTTAAATATTACCTCAAAACCAAAGAAACACTTATTGAATACAAACAGATCAAATCTCCTTCACAGATTCCTTCTCTTTCCTTCTTTCTCCTAAAACATATGTGAAAATTAAACAACATATGCTGCATCACTTACCAGCAGATGTGTATGAAACATTTGTGGGGCTCTCAGCCCCATCCACCAGCAGCTTCACCTGTCCATTCTCAGGGCGCATGTCAACTTCACTGTAAAGCAAGAGTGTTCACACCTTGGCAGTGTCACATTCACACACATACAGTGACAGAGACATTTTCCTGATCACTAAATATCACTGGTCAGAGCACAAGTTTATTTCAAATGCTTAAATTACATCAGGGGTATTCTTGTCACCTGACAAGCAGGAAAAGAACATCAGCATCACATTCAATATGCACGGAAAATAAATAAGGGGTGTGCTGAAACCCCATGGGCTGCTAACCATTGCAGTAAACCTCAGCTTGGAGTTCCTCTCACACTAAATGTGGACAATGAGATCCCTCATGCTCCCAGCACCCGACGGAAGTTACTTACTGATTGCCAAGCTTGATGTTGATTGCTTTCAGGTTCACAGCTTCTTCTGCATTCCTCATCATCACCAGGAACTTAAGGTCAGAGCTGCAATCTTGAGCCAAGATGTGGTAGCAGTTTGCTGGCATTGTGTAGTTAAACTGAACTTCATTAAAGGTTGTGATCTTGTCATAAGAAACTGAGCATTGAGCTGGTTAAAAAAAAAAAAAGCCTGTAAGTATTTGCTTTTCTGTGAGAGAAAGCCATTAAATGATGTGTTTTATTTTTAGTGCCATATTATTTTAGCTTTGTATTTTTTCTACTGTGTGATATTTTCATATGGTTTACAGGGACTTTTGACTAATAAGCACCCATAAATTCTTAAAAGGCATAGAATATATATTCATTTACCTAACAAAAAATAATTGTCAGAAACTTTAAATGTTATCAATTCAGATAATTGGTATCTCAGTCCCTGAAATGCTGATGATTTCTGTGCTATATGCACAATATTTTTTCCTACTTGAACCATCCTGGCATTATTACAGAACATTTCCTAATTAACTGGAGATAAACAATTCGAGCAAAATTCAGAAGGTGTTCTGGTAAATTGCGAGACTGAGGTTGTCATACTTCTGAAACCAATTAGACTCTGACCTTTCAAATTCTCAAGCACTGCAGAAGGGGCTTCAGCAAAGACATTCCAGATGGGAGGCTGCAGCTCTGAAGCTGGTATCCTTGGACCTACAGGAAGTGACAGGGGAAGCCTCATGGCTTTTTCATAGAGGGTAATCTGAAATGGAATTCAAAAGCACATTCAAAATGCACCTGTGCCAGGAAACAGCTAAGCCTTTTTTCCTATTTCTTCTACTTTTATTGCAAAGACCTTATGTGAACACAACTCATCTGACTCATTGTCCATGACATTTTTGCTTTTGCTGAATTTTCTCTCATGGTGTGAGAGAAATCATTCAGGTATTATTTGGGAGAGAATTAATTATTCCCTTTCAAAGTGATGAGATGAATACTATGGAGATACTACAGAAGGAAACTCACGTCATTATGAATACCCATGTCTCTCTCTGTGAACAAAATCACTCTATGAACATCCTTCTATGAAATATTAAAAGGCTGGAAATAAATAGAAGTAGTTTTCATCATTTGCACCCAAACTGATGCCAACTTAATTTTTCTTTCTCAGAATTGACCCACTGTAATTAAACAGTCACACTTTTTTACTAGGAAAAAGATAGAAGAGTGGTAAAAATATTTCATAATTACATCAGGAAGCTTGATAACAACATCACATGTCCTTGGAGAAGTTAGAGCCACGATAACCCTGGCTTGTCGAGAAGGATTCTTGTCTGTTTTTTCAGAGAACCCCAGCATAAGTGCAGCACCGGGGACAAACTTGTAAAACCTTCAAAAATTCAAACCAGAAAGTTTTGGTGAGCTGTAGAAACAAAAGGCTGCACATATCCCAACCAGATTGTCTCACACCTGTGTGTAAGAAGCATAATAGTCTTCAGGATCCCTGGGTCTGTCCTCACAACCACTCTCTGCTGAACTGTTCAACTGTTCAGCAAAAGGAGGGATCTGTTCCTCAGTTTCCAGTAATTATGTCCAGTATAAAGAATTACTGTACACTAAAATAGGATGTAATCCCATTCAGCTTTTATGCCCAAAGGCAGTACTTGGACAGATCAGAGAATAAAATACCAGCCAGTACTTAAGCCCCTTGAACCTGGTGTGCAGATGCTGATTGTTCCCGTTTGATCGATATTGTGAACAAGTGTCACTAAAGACTAAATCCTCACCATTCTGCTATGGATCTGACACTGGAAGGAACTTTAGGCCACTCCAGTTTCACTTGTACAGCAGGGTGGCCAGCAAACCGCCCAGTTACCAGCTCTGATGAGACCTTGTAGTCCTGGCAATTCCGTCCCCATTTCAGGTAAGCCTGTAATGGAGGGACAAATGGTCCATTTTTTAACGCCTGGAGCACAGTTTTCCTGTGATGCATATCCAACTGTATTTAGCTGGGTTTGAGCCTTACCGCTGCCTTGTGAGCATTGAGGACTGAAGCATCAGCACAGAGCTTCCACTTGCTTGAATCTGTGAGGTTTGACACAAATACCTGCATCCGGGGCCTGATAGAGTCAGTATCAGCATATACCACGAGCTGGAGGCCTCCTATCTTCTTATCATCACGGATGCCATGCAGAAAAACAGCTAATACTGGTGTTTTAACATCTCCCAAAAACTTTGGCTAAGAAGAACGGGGAGAAAGTATGCAAAACATATAATTATATAAGAGTTACCATGGAACATTTTAGATGCAAGATCTAGATGGATAAATGAAAAATAAACAACTGAACCACAAACATATATCAGCATATGTATCACACATATATATATGCCTATAAAATCTCATGCATGTCTTTAATGTACACGTGCCTCTGCATGCCTGATAGATTTTATCACTAAGTTTATATGAGCCAAAATTTGTGCCATTTCCTGAGCTACAGCTGATACCATGGAAATACTCATATAATTAAAATATGGTAATGACTGTATGATTTGGGCTTCATTGTTAGTATCCAGCCTGTGAATAAAAGAAAGTAGCTCAATTTGAACAACATCAGCTGTCAGTTGTATGCGTCACTCATTCCCACAGCAATAACATCCCCCAGCTCGTCTCCTCTTGTTTATCTGTCTGGGTGTTGTGTTGGCTTTCTCCTCACGCTTCAGCTGGGAGTTCTATGGGGCATTCAGGTTTTGTGTTCGTACAGTAACCCAGCACAGAATGTAATCCAGGACATTTCCTTCAACATCAAGAACCTCTTCCCTTGGAGTACAGCCTTAAGTGCACTGTGACCTTCAATATCTTCACTCCATCATTCTCAAGCCTGCCCACATCTGACTGGATGGTGGTGAGGAGCTCAGGCACTCCATATCCCCTCTAGAGCATGCCTTTTGCTCAGGCTGCCCCGAGCCGCGGCTGCCAACACCAATGCCCTCGCTCTGGCACTGCAGCTCCCCAATCTCCCTCCAGCTTGCAGAGGTTGCAAGATCAGTCTCTGTAGGCATCTGTTGGGTGGGATTCCCATGAGGGAACGGTTGTGATACAAGGAAGAAGCATCCCCACTGCAGAGGAAGTGCATGTGGGAAGTAGGGTGCATGTCTTGACTGATACCTGAGACTCCAGAGGTTGGCATTTCTCCCTTCCCGTTACCCTAAACATACAATTACTGTGAATGCACAGCCACTCTGCCATCCTTCCAAGCGGTAAAAACCCCCTAAAAAATGATGCAACTTACCCATGAAGCAGCTCGAGAGGAGGCACGACTGGATCTGGCAGAGGAATGCGAGCTGCTGATTTGGTCATCTGGCAGTTTTCGTTTTGGGAACTGCAAAAAAAAAACCAAAAACAAACCACAACATGCGCAAGAGGGTAACTTTAAAGCATGCTTGAAGAAATTGCATGGGGCAGTGCTGAGCAATACTCTCTCTCATGGCATCTGGTGTTGGTAAGCTTGTGTTCTAACCCTGAGCAACTCAATGACTTGCAATAGGCTTTGTCCTGCTTAGTACATAGGATCTAACTCTGAAACAATCGCGTTTCCCAAACGTATCTGACTCCTTATAAGGACCGTGTCTAGATGAGAATTCCCTGTATGAAAAATCAATGGACCACAGCAAGTCAAATTAAGTCAGCTTCTCACTTCAATATGAAAGACCAGAAATTCTGCACGGGCCTGATTAATTGGAGGCCAAACTGAATGGAAAGGAGCATCTGAATGGATACACACTGCTGAAATGTTACTCTTTGAGAAACTCTAATATCAAGTACACTGTTTTGGCTGGCTCATGCCCTAGTAAGGATCTGGTAAACCAAAATACTATAAAATAAGGTATCCTCCCATGTTTATCCACATCACAATCCTCATGTGTACCGGCAGTGATTCCAGTCCAAGAAACCAAGTGATCAAAGCCAGTCAAGTGAACAAACCATGGTTCTTCCAAAGTGTTCAGCTCCAGTCTTTTCCATTGCTTTGGTAGAGGATTTGCATCTCCTTTGCAGAGTCACAAGTGGCTCCATGTGCACAGCACTAAAGGGAACACAGCTCTCTGTCTTTACGCATCTCAGAAGAACCACCATGGTTCTAATGTTATTAGTACTGTAATTTCCTCAACAAAGATAACAAGTTGCTTTTAAAGTCTCCATTTTACTCTTGACAGCTTCCATACTTCTTTTACTGAGGAAAGAAAAGCTCACCTCTTGTCTATGTGCTGATTTAAAGCGGTACTGATAAATCTCATGGGCTTCCTTTGAAAATGATAAAAATAAGAAGATTAGAGGTCTCAGAAGAAAAGAAATGCTGCAATTATATGGAAATCTAAGTACTGCGAATTAAATAAGAAATTTACAAATTATCATTCATACATAGTTCCATATGCTTAGTCACAAACACATAATGCAAGATGAAGTAGTTTATATAAAGCATTAATGTTTCTACCACAAAATTAAGACATAAATATGTAACGTATAAGGCCAGTAAATTGTAAAAAAAGTCCATCTACTGCCTGTAACAAAGGTTTCAACAAACTCGTGCAAACTTTCAGGATGCTTTGAAGTAGACATCTGTGCCAATGATTGCAGGTGTGTTTGTAGAATAAATTTTGTAATTTTATGTTGCTAAAATTTACTGGTCAGCTCTCAATGTTCTGATTTGTCATGCAAGGCCAGCCACCATCAGGAACGTGATTCACAAACATTAGCAGAATCTGTCAATTTACTGAAAAAATTACCCATATTTTGGAATATGTGCTGCTGCTGCTGCTTTCCAGATGTCCTGAATGATGTTCATGGCTATGGTGGCTCAGTGACTTGCTGCTGCTGCTGCTGCTGCTACTACTGCTACTGCTGCCTCTGGTGCCATTCACATACTTCGAGTGATGCCCATGGCTATGATGACTCGATGACTCCCTGCTGCTACTGCTACTGCTGCTACTGCTGCTACTGCTACTTCTGTCACTACTGCTGCTGCTGCTGCTACTACTCTTGCTACTTGTGCCACTGCTGCTACCGCTTTTGCTGCTTTTGTCACTACTGCTGCTGCTACTGCTCTTACTACTTCTGCCACTACTACTGCTGCTACTGCTCTTACTACTTCTGCCACTACTACTGCTGCTACTGCTCTTACTACTTCTGCCACTACTACTGCCGCTACTGCTCTTGCTGCTTTTGTCACTACTGCTGCTGCTACTGCTGCTGCTCTTGCTACTTTTGCCACTGCTGCTGCTGCTACTCTTGCTGTTGCTACTCTCGCTGCTGCCGTTCTTGCTGCTGCCGCTCTTGCTGCTGCTCTTGCTACTCTTGCCACTACTGCTACTGCTCTTGCTGTTTGCATCTTTTTTTCTTGCTTGCTTTTCTTGATCATTCTCATCTTCATCACCAGCCTCTTTATGACGAGGAGAATCAGCAGATGATGAGGAAGAGGAAACAGCTGAGGAGGCAGAAGATGAGCTGGAGGGATGTTTTTTATTGGGGTCTGCCCCAAGCTCTGTTAGCACAGTGTTTTCTTTCTTTGAGGGTCGCTTCTTCTGGTGTCGTGTTTTATTTGCAACCTGCAAAAACAGTCCAAGAGGTGCAAAAGAGATAATACATCTGGTCCTGTTTTTACAAAGTAAAACTTCTGTGTGTGTCAGACAAGGCTGAGTTCTCACACCAGCCTTTCAAGGAGAAACAGCCTCCCTGCCTCACTCACTGCAGAAGCTGCAGAATTCCCCCAGATCTACTCCACCCAGCTGAAATGTAGCCCAGCACAGACCACCTTGCTGGATGCACCCCCTAGGAGCAACCCCTCAGCATTGGGCACTGCCACCTTTCAAACTAGCCCCATCCTTTCTTTGCCATGCCAGCTTTCCACACTGAACTTCAAATTCTCGCCTTCCTTTAGGTGAAAATGTTCCCCACTGCCATGCTCAAAGTCACTTGCCTTGAACACATTTTCAATGCCTAGAATCTTCTTCAGTTTAGCTTGAATGTCGTCATACAGAGATGATTCACGCTGTTCCTCAGACTCCGAGTTTACTTCATGAATTATTTTGGAAGCTGCTCTGGATCCTGCCTGAACCTCCAGCTGAATTTTGTCAATATCAGCATCTGTTTCAACTACACACCAATTGCACACATTAGAAGGTTATACTGCTTCAAATAGCACTGCCAAGCCTAAGATGCTCAGTATTTTACCTGGGATGAGGACTATTTTAGCTTCGTGTTCTCCGATGAATCTGTGCAAATACGTATTTTTCAGAAAACTGGCATCTCGTGACCTCCTGGAAAAGCAGAGCTGACACCCAAGATGATGCAGTTTGATGCAAATGTCTCGTTTACGAGTTTTTCTTCCTGTGATGTGGTGAAGATCCTCTTGAGAGCTATAGGAATGTTTCCTTGACATGCTGTCAGCTTCTTGCTGCATTAGAGATGAGTATGTGAATGCTGCTGGGAGTGTGTCATAGGCAAGAGTAAAACTACAGACATCCATTACTGAGAGGGTAAGTATTACTGTATAAGCAAAAAAAAAAAAAAAAAAAAAAAAAAAAAAATAGGTTACCTTCGTGAAATCTTCACTGGAAGCTCTATCTGATGGTTTGAAAGGTTCTTCCACAATATTTGATGAAGCATCTCCTGGGAGAATTGAGGTTCTCTTTTCAATACCTAATTCTCCTAAATTTCTTGATACAGCAAAAGCCTTATGTCTGTTGAGATATGTGCAAAAAATGGTGAATTATTCCAACCTCTTGCCTTTGGATTAAATGAATACATCCCTGTCAGTATCATGTGACAGCACAGAGATTTGTTATTTGAACACAGGGATTGTATATAAATTTAGAAATATAAATATTATTGAAAACAAAAAAGAGTTCATGACAAACATAATTTTCTTATGTCACAGGAAGTTTTCAAAATCTGGATAAATTGAAACAAATTTCCAAAACATTAAAAACACTTATTCAAACATAAAAATCAAAATCCTTAAAATACAATAAAATAATAAAAAATACTAAGAACACAAAACACTAAACAATTCGACATAAAAATTACACTGCTAAATAATTTAGGTATCTTTTGATTTTTAGCTACCGTATTTTTCTTCCTCATGCTTTATATCCCAAAGGTTCTGCTACACGCTGAAGTCACTCTGCCTATGTACAAACCTCTGTGGGAGGTCAGTCAATAGTGAACTTTGTCAGGTTTCAGCAACACGAAATAATCTGAAGTGATGTTACCGTACCTTCCGACCACTATCTCAGTTTCCTCATGGCATGGATTTGTTTCAATCTTAATATTTTTCTGCTTCATATCTATCTTGGTGTCAAACTTCATTGGCACTCTTGTCAGGACCTTGCCTTGAATTTCCACAGCTTGTTGGAAGTATTCTGTGTTGACACCCATTGTTGCAAATTTCTGTATGTATAAGCTGAAATAGAGTGCAGCAGTCAGGTGTAAGAAAGGTGGTCTTTTCATGCATGTGGTTCTGCCTTGTCTTAAAAACCTCCTTCATACATAAAGCCATAGAAACCTGCCATACCTGGGTTTTACGTCAGAACGAATCTGCACAGTGGATTCAAGCAACTGCGAAGGCCTAAAATCTCCAGTTAAAGGGGGAATTATCTTTCCGTCCACTGAAAAATATAAGAACAACATTTAAACACGGTAAAAATGGCAGAAAGGAGTAAAATGTAAGCAAACACGGTTTTCAGTAGGAGTTAGTATTTTTGTTAGTACAACAAATATGGCTGGAAAACAAGACAGGCTTTGGGGTACATGAGACCTTTTATGAGTCTGAAGAACACTGAAAATACACAGGAAGCTTGTTCTGTAGCCAAAGGTTCTGATGCAACATATTGAAAACAGAAATAAAAATAAACTAAGAAAATGAAGAGCTGACCCAAACTGAAAGTTTGATAATTAGTACAACATTAAAATTTCAGAAACACAGGGAGTCAGAAGACAGAGTGAATGAAGGGAACCAGGCTAACAACCCCTGCTTTCCAATCTTTCCTCACATCAAGTGTGAACATCTTTCTTGTACTATGGACCCAAATCTGCACATTGTACTCCAAATGCAGCCATAAATGTGTGACTTCTCTCTCTCTGGTTTCCCAGGTTCTCACCCCACCTTTTCTGTCTTCAGTCCATTCAAACACAATGGACGAATCAGTACATCCAGCTTCTTTTCAAACATCTTCACTGCCTCACTCTCCAAGATAAAAACTAGGTTTTTCTAACTTCCTGGCTCTCCATTTCTTTCTCCAGCCTCCCCCAGCCCCTGATCCTCTCATCCCCTGCTCAGAGCATGCACAGCTGATCTCCCACTTCCCAACTGACCACTGACTGCAGCCCGGGCCAGAGCAGTGAGGTAGGAGCTGTATTCCAGAGGTAGACCGGTGCAGGTGGGAACGATGTATCGCAGCTCTCCCAGCCATACTGGCTGTGTCCATTGTCCTGCAATGCCACTGCGCAGTTGACCAGTGAGTCTCTTCAGCACTGTGTTCCTGTCAGCAGGTTCCAGAACAGCCTGCAATAAAACAGAGATCCAAGATGTTGGGTGGGATATGAAAGTACAGTGCTGTTTAATATTGCAAAGAAAATAGGGGTCCCTGGTACCTTCACAGCCTGTTGTAGCACTTCCTTATTGATGTTGATGTAGGCGAGCTCTTGGCCAAAGAGTTTAAAGTAGGCTGATATCAAGGGGGTTTCTGTTGGCAGCTCCTTCCATCCCAGCAGCTGGGGAACAGGTGAAGAAACAAGCAACGTTTCTTAATGCAACACTTCACAAATGATAATTCATCCAGGTGACTAAACCCATCATTGGCCAAGGTGCCCTTTTTCTTTGTAAAATTTCCAATTGTAAAGACCATGATGGCACGAATTTAGATTTTCTCCCACCATTGAGATGCTTATGAATAGCCTCCAGTTCAGTGTTTGGTATTCTGATACAATAACATTTACACAGAGGATCTGTGCCATTAGTGCCGTTAAACCCAGTCTGAAAGCACAGTGAAAAAATAACCTCTTGAAGACAAATCTTGTCTTTACATATTCTCGTAAACTAAGAGAGGCAGGTGAAGGGAGGGAGCAGGAAGCCTGTCAGGCACGCGACACATCATGCTGCAATGCCTGCCACTCCCTTTGCTTCCTGTGCTCCTCCTGCAGCCATCTCTGAGGTGGGGAGGAGGCAGAGCCAGAGCAACAAATGGCAGAAGCTACTGCAGCCATGGCAGATATCTCCTGCAGTCCCACTGCACACCTCTCCTTCACAGAAATACTTGAGCTGATCCCTACGAGGGTAGTTTACCTTCTGAGACAGGACTTAACTAGCGTGAGAAGCATCACTAAATGCCCCTTCACATAACCCCCACACTGTATTACTGAAAATACCTACAGCTTTTCCAATCTCCTTTATCTTTTTGTATGTGGGATATTCAGCAAATGGGATATTTCGTTTCATGATGACATCTGTGAGGCCTTCCACACGGACACCAGCCTACCAAAACAGCATGAGAAGGAGCAATCTGAAACATGCTTAGAGAAAGCAGACTTTGTAAGCAGTTTTAATTTTAATTTGATTTATTTTTGACTTAGGTAAATATTTACCTCCACCAGATCAGCCACTGACCCTGCAGAATATGCCATCAGCTTGGAAATTATTGCTGATGGGAACATCGTTCCTGGGCTGTTCATAACAAAGACATCTCCAGCAGCACCAACTTTATAGTTATCTATGGCAGAAGTAAACAAAAGACATCTTTTTTCTAACCATTTTGCTTATCATTCAAGATCATATTTCTGCAGCTTTTTCCACTGCTAACTTTAAGATATATCATTACATAAACTTCAACTGTTCAGGCAAAATTTATTAAATGGCTGCATGAGAGTCTCACATTTAATTTTTCATTGAAACGAAGAATGCCATATTTCTCCAAAGGACTTAATATTTTAAGAATAGATTTCTGAAGTGAAAGTTTCCTGATCACTGGAACACTTACTCACCAAAGTAACCACCAACACGTATGACCTTGCTGTAGCGATAGCTCAGCCTGTCCAATTTGGGGGCCAGCAGCTTAAGAGCAATATTGCAAGCTGAAGATCTAAACAAAATGAGAAAGATAATAATATCCAGAAATGAGCTGCATCCTGTCAGTAAACAAACTGACTTCAGTTGTCAGCACATGCAGAAGATCATTATTTGCAGAAGACCACCTGCTTTGTCCCTGTATCTACTCACATGTTGTATGTGTATGGCAAGCTGCTTTTGGACAAAGCCTTCATGTGGGAATACACGAAACTGGCCACTTGCAAATTGCTCTCCTTCATGGCCACATTGGCAATGGTTGTTATTAAGGGTAGGGCAGGCCTTGTCTCAAAGATAACAGCACAAGCCATCATCCGCACTTCGGGGGGAAGCGACTCATCAGCGAGGATCTGAATGAGATATCCCTGCACCTGCAGAGAGAAAATGGTCTCTGGAATTACCAATAATTCAAATCATTTTGCAAACTGGATCCACACCTAACCCACAGGAAACTTGGGAGAGCGGATCATTATCCCTACAGAAAGGTTTTCTGATCTTTTTTACTGCAGGGTTCCCCATAACTTTATTAATATAACTGAAGGGGCCATGGTGGAACGGTCCCATGGAGGCACTGAACCTGAAATAAATGTCCATCTATTGATGTATTGAATCGACTCATGACAATCAAAAAGACATCAGCATCTCTTTGTGCATTGCTGATATTCAAGTATCAGTGAATATCTTTGGAAGAAAAAAGTGTGACTAATAAGACAAATCCATTCTTTGGAGTGACTCCATGGACTCAGTGAGCATGCTTCGCTATTTTACACCAGGTATAAAAGGGTTCAGCAGTTCACCAAAGACAGTCTGAGTGAATGGTTTCTCATATAGGTCCTATACCTAAACCATCTGACAGGCAGGAGGCTTGCCTACACTTTCTGTGACAGCCACCTCAGTGAGGGCTCAGTGGTGACTCACCCAACCTCAAGGGAAGGGTCTAAAAGACGCAGAGCAATGCCAATATTTGGCCTAGGAGTTTAACAGAAAGTGTGTCTCCTCCTGGCTACAGAGGCAATTTAAATTATATGGCTGACTTGTAGGTGGCTAAATGTCCACTCTACATATCTAGCACAGGACTTGGTTACGACAGATGATAAAAGCAACGCTGCTGATATCCTTCCAGAAGCTTCCTGCTGACTAATTACCATTACAGCTTAGCAGAAAACACCAGTTGAATATAAAACTGTATGGTACTGTTCTTAAAAATAATATTTTTTAAAAAAAAAAGCTGGATCCACACACAACACAATTAAAATCATTACTTTTATGGTATATATTCTAATTCACTAAGTAAAGAAAATCCAGCAGATCCTACTTACTGTTTTGCGGTCCTTCCAAGCAATTTTTCTCAAGGCCATTATGGCATCAATCTGAATGTGGATGGGGATATTAGAAGCACTGGATGAAAATAAGGGAAGGAACTTCAGGATACGCTTCATGCTGGCTGGTTCTCCCATGTTGCCAATGCACTTCAGAGCTAATTTCATTTTGTCCTCACGGCCCCTGCTGATTGCTTCATCTGCCAGGTCATGGACGGGCTGTAGACAAAGCACAGTTCAATCTTCTCATCCCAATGTATACACTGTCACAGTGTGCCCCTTACCCACTGAAAAGCCTATCGCAATAAAGCAACGGGTTTTAACAAAATCATTCAATGGTGGTTTCTCACAGGATTTTACCCTTGCAATGTGAAAACTGTGTTTTCAATGATGAAGCAAATAACGACAAAAAATGATTCCATGCCTTTGTTCTGATGAAAACCTATGGAATGTGTAATTATATTTCCACTCACCATTTTTATACTGTATCTTAAAAGAATTAAGCTAATAAAATGAACATTACTAAGCTACTAAAAAACACCTGGCAAAAATCTGCCCACCTGGAGCGCTTCTTTAGGACAAATTGAGGTCTGAGAACAGTATCTATTCACCACAGAACTGTATGCCAAGCTGGCAAGTTGTAGAAGCACAGGATTTTTCTGGATTCGAGAACTTGTCACTAAGTCCTGTGAAGAAGAAAAAAATTAATTTGTTATTTAATACAGTGCTTCACAAAGGCTTTCAGAGCAGGACTATCATCAGATCTTATTTGAAGGGATCAATTTCAGAGTGATTACTGTTCTCATCCAAACAAATTAAAGTAGGCTGTGGACATTATATTTGGAAGCTTCACTTAGAAGCTTAATTCCCCACTAGTTTATACATATATAAGCTTACATAGCTGTATTTTAATTTTCTTCAACTGAACATAACACTGAAAACATTAAGATTATGGATAAAAATCAACGTACAAATGGAATATCCATCAAAAAATGTGCAACCTAATTACATTGATGATGAATTTTCACATCATATCCTCTTTTACTGTTTAAGAAGAAGAATAAAATTGGCTGGAGATGGCAAAAATCCTGTTCAGAATAAATGACTTATTATTGTGTCAACATATCTGATATTTGCACTAATACTTTCCCTGTAGCACTTTCCAGTTCATGGACTAGTTTGCCATTAAAAAAGCTATTCAAGTGACGTAACACACTAATCATCATTTGTTTCAGAAGTTGGAGATTAAAGGGGACAAAGTTTTTTCTGTAGAAGGCATGCCTGTGATCCCAGCAAACTAAAATGGGAATTATTCCTGGAAGCCCTTATATGAGAACGGCTTTATATCAACACAGAGAAATGAAGACACAGAACTGTCATCTAATTAATGTTATGCCAAAAGAAATTTATGGGTCAACATTTGCACAAAATTACTGTGCACAAGTCAAGAATTCAGTCTCTAATGTACTTAATCAAAGGCTGCTGTTGATTATCATTCCTTTTGTTGTGAGACAGGAAAGATTCCCATGGCTTTACTCACTGCTGCTATTGGAACAGTGTCTTCATCAGCTTTTGTTAAATGAAGAGCAAGGGGAACACTTAGAAGAGCCTGAAGGTAGCTAAGGTCATCACTGCGGATTCTGCTCTTAATGAACTTGAGTGCTTCTGTGGTGCCTGTTGCAGAAACTGCACTCAGCAGCCAACGCCTGCGAGCAGATTTAAAAAAAATCCTTCATTTTAGCTCTCAATTCTCACAAAACCAGAAAAGTTTCCTATGGGTTGATACAATGAAATACCTGTAGCGGGGTTTGTCTGAACATTGTCTCCAGATGGACTCAAGGGTGTCAGCAGAGGCTGTGCGGCAGAGCTGGACGAGCTCCAGGAAACGGTACGGAAGATCATCATGGAAATCTTGTTGGTTATTCAGGACTATGTGTTGCAGTGTTTCGATTATCTGATACAAAACACAAGAGAGAGGGCATACATAATTACTTTCTTTAGAATTTATGGTCACTATTCTTTTTTTGTTTGTATGTTTATTAGGAAAGCAATTTGAAGACCTAAAAATACTCTACCCGTTGCTCAGGGTTTTTTGTCTTGATGAGCTGCACTGACATCTGTGGCAGCACTGTTGGGAACTGGTAACGAAGGCCTCCATAGCTCTGCATGGAGATGTCTGGGGAGCTCCCCCGTTCACTCCTCACTTCAAGCAAGGTGAGTTGTTGTCTGTCAAGAGACAAGTGTCACAGGAGAAAGACATTATGTCTCTTCACCCACGCACCTTGGCTGTTTGTTGGTTCAGTGATACTGTGATAGCATCTGTTTTACTCTTTAATATTTTTTCTTATCAGAAGAAAACATTTTGCTAATGAATAAAGCCTTCTATCTGGAACAAAATGCTATCAGAGCTGTCTGCAATGAAATTGTTTCTGAGTAGGAGCAAAATTGCTGTCTGTTGAATGAGAGCTACTGACTCAGTGTAATGAATGATCTTGTTTTTGTGTGCACCGTCTTCCTCCTGATGCTGTAAATTAGCCCTTTTCAGGACAAACAGAGCAGTAAATTTGCATTCTTATTGTATAATCAAGCAAAACAGCTTTTTTCCTTTTCTTCCATCTAGGAAGTGCCAGTGTAGTGCTAGTTTGACCAGGGTACAAATAAAGAATGGTTTGCTGAACTTTTAGGACTGTGGAAACCCTAACTGTAATTACACAGCTCTATCCAGCTGCTGTGGAGCTCAATTCTCATTTCACTTCAATTGAGGGTGAAGAGGTTGATAGAACCTATAATTATTCTCACTTTGTGAAGCAAGACCATGTCCCACCTACTTTGCTTCTGTGACAGCAACTCCGGTAGGTTCACTGAATGGTGAGATCTGATACACCTGCTGAGACACCACCTCTGTGATCAGGGTCTCACTGTCTGACTGCTTCAGTTTGTAGGAGAAAGCCGCAGTCCCTTTGATGATCCTTTCTTTCTGTAGGAGGACAGAGAGACCTAAAGAGTGAATGGGAACACAATGGCTGTGCTTGTAAATGGGAAGATTTTTCACGTCTCACATACCATCATGTCAACAGGGCAGGGATAGATGTAAGCCATTCCAAGACTCTTCACCACTTTTTCCTGGCAATTATTTTGGTCTACAGTTTTGGTAACAGAGACTCGGCTGTTCTTCCTGTCTTCCTGGATGACATACCTCGTATGGCAAACACCTCCAATTCCAGCCTGGTAGATGAACACAGATAATGAGACTTCCTAATTATATCAGGATTTCACTGTATGAGAAGTTCTACTTAATGAAGATGCTCGATGTAGATGTTGCTATTACACACAATTATTCCTACTGAACTAAAAAATAGGCATGTAAATAATACTTGGCCAGGGGATGGAATTTAAAAATAAAAAGTAATTAATTAATTAGTATCCAAAATTAGCAAATAAAATGGATCAAGTAGCTGTATTACGGAAGCCATATAACAAATAAATTCATAGCTAAAAATTATTTTTTCTCCAAAGATCTGCATGTTAAGACTTAAAGACAGATGTCTTAGAAAGAATTCAGCCCAGATAATTTGTTCAACATACATGCATACATTTTCTTCTATGTGAATGAAAAACACCTTTTTCTTATTACAAACATTCAAAAGTAGATGGAAATAAACAGAAACTCAAAGGAAGAGCAACTTATGAGAATAAACACATCCTTTCAGCAAAATAGTATTAGAATGGAAAGAAACACACCTCTTGCAATTCATACACATTCTGTGACTTTTTAATGGTTAACTGTATCATGTTCAGTATTCCTCTCACTATGTTGATGCAAGTATCAGGGCAGTCTTCTGGGCCATAAATGTTTCCAATCCGTCCACTGTTGTATTCAAACTTGAAGGGCCGAGTAAGGCATGAGGAAACTGTCTGGGTGATTTTGGAAGATCGAGTGAATGGGTCCCTGGGCCAGATGCCATTGTATTCCTCGAATTGCGGGGAGCGGATCTGGGAAGAAATTAAGAAAAGATACTTAGGTGAATAAAATCCCCTTGGTTCTAAATATCCAAACAGATTGGAAGAAATTAACATAATACTAGTTAGATACTCTTTCCTTCTAAATGTAGGCTTAGAAGGTCATACAGCAGTTTATTCTTCTGTCTTATGCTTGCACAATTGTAAAACCAGTGCAAACCTTGTCGGCTCAGCAGTTCTATTTTATCTTACAGAAGCAGTTAACCTGTTAATATATCAAATAAAAGTCTCCCTTTTTGTCAGCCTTAAAATAAATATCCTGCTTTAGATGAAATTTAGCATTTAAAAAACTTGCATCATTCTAAATGTAAAAAAAAAAAAAAAATGCAGTTTTAGAATGTTTCATTTTACCTCATTCCTATATTTTTTTTTTTTTACTAAACTAGTTACTGTATTTGCTTCGTATTTATGAATTGTTTAAATCAACCAAAATATTTCAACAATGAACAATATATTTATAAACTTAAATTTTACATATTTTTAAACCTTGGTAAAGTTACTGCCAGCTTAAGTTCCTCAGAGCACAGGCTGGTGCACCACATAAGAATTTCAGGATGAAGACCTGGAACGTGAAATGCAGTCCCTAGCCCCTAATTTTGAAAGATCTACAGCTCAATACAAACAGTGAGAGCCGTAACTGAATTCAGTATCCCAAAAAGAACGTGAATTAAACAGACATCTTTATCTTTAGCTCTTATCACTTTTTAAGTCTATGTTTATCAGTTCCCTTCATGACAATGATTTTATACACCCAAGTTTTGGCTTCCCACAGGAGCTGGAAATGTGTGCTAAGACTAGAATCAAATCTTAGAGCAGGTTTAAATGTGTTGGGTTAGTGTGCCATTTTCTAACAGAACCTCCAGCAGCTGAATTTCTGATACAAAGTCTTGAGGAACACCTGCTGCAAACAACTTCCACAACAAGTACTCAAGTGACTCATCCCCTCTGAAACTGTAGCTTGCAGATCGTTCTCTGACATCTACAGCGATAAATCTCCAGTTGTGTTTCCTGCAGCTTTCCTACACCCCAGATCAGCCAGATGCAATTACAACTGTGATTTTTGCTTACTGTTGCACATTCAGGAGACACTGTACCTTGAGGAGGTAGACGTTCTCTGATAGCCCACTGATCTCTAGTTTGCTGCTCAGGCGCACACCAGCTTTGGCTAAATTCTTTTCTTGAAGCCCATTCAACACCCAGCCTTCATAACTGTACAAGTAGCTTTTTCTGCTACTGAATCCAGGGTCTGTGGGAAATAACAGCCATTTTCACAGTACTTGCAAGCGTGTTCAAATGAATAGAAATAACAGCAAAGTCACTGAAAAAAAGGTTATAGAAGGAAATTTACTTACCAATGTCAAACTTCTGACTACCTGCAAAAAGAGATGGAAAACCAGATAAGTAACTGTCAATCTAGATCCAATTACTGCCACTGAACTTATGAAGATTTTGGGAAAGAAAGGTGAACGAGGGATATGTAGCCTTACCTACAAGGGTGAGCACTAATGCAAGTATGATTGCCCTCATAGTGAAGGCGAATGGGGGTCTGCCAGACATGGTGAGACTTTTATGGAAGAAAGCTCAGGAACACGTGGCTGTGTTCTGCTGAATTCTCAAGTTTTTTATCAGTTTATGTAAACACTTCCCTTTTTGCAATCATACTTTCTCTTCGGATGGAATAATGGAAATCAAGTCATACCTTGGCATCTCACTGATTATCTCACACGCCTTTTTACTGAATTATTTAAAAGTTTCTACTTACCCTAATAAGTTTTACTAGATCATTTACAATAAATTTACAATAAACACATTGCTTCATTTCCCAGGTTGTGTCACAGCTGGCTGCTGATATTTGGTCCTGCCATAGATTGGGTTGATTTTGCCCAGGTTATGCTGACCTGGCACCTGACCCAAACTGTTATCTAGCTGATAGTGGTCCAATTAACAGAGTCAGTATTACACACATTGACAGGGTTCTTCCCCTTCTGTTGGCATTGCATACAGCTGCCCCTGTAGACAGGAGACAAGGACAGATATCCCCTTGCTATTATATTCCCGTGTGCACCAAAGTACATTTAACATTCTACTGAAAACCCATATGTATGGAACATATATATTTATTCAAATTAATCAGAGGATCAGTGTGTCCTTTCAGCTCTGGTCACACTGACCGGGAATATTTTTTAAATGAACAAAGATTTCATAAGCCATCAGTAAATATTTTATCTTTCAAGGTAAATGGCAGCCAAATCGGAACAATTAAAAGCCACAGAGACTCCTTCCAGCAAAGCAGGGGGAATGGGAGTGCAGGTCAGCTAGAACTTTTGCATTTCCTAAGGAGTTAAAACACAAAATGCAGCTGAGTTGTCTGAACAGATGCAGGCTTGCAGCCAGCTTCACCATCGATTTACAGTGAGAGCCCAGGAACACATTAACACAACTGTTCTCTTCTAGAAGCCTCCGGGCCACGGAGGCAGTGGAGATGCACAAAAAACCACTTGCCCTTTTGGAGTATGCTAAGAGATTGGGGGATTGACCACACATTCCTCCCAAACAAGTTACACAGCCTTCCAGACAGAGCCAGGTGGCATCTCGATCAACAACAAAAGGCAAGAAAAAGGCACAGGGGCTTCTGACTTGGAGGATGTTTCTGGAGGAGCAACTTCAGGCAACACAACAAACTGTAGTCTTTAAATCACACAAAAACCATGAATCCCATTCAAATTCAACATCTGTGACATACTAGTTAATCTGACACTTCTACTCCCACAATTCCTATAGTTATATGATTAATCACAGGAGCATGCGCTTAGGCAAATGCTATTTTAAGGCCTACAAATGAACATTTCTTTTCTGTTTCAGCAGTTTCTAGTCTTCCATTAGCAACTGCGGTTCCTGGGTTGTCAGTTCCGTAAGTCTTGACTTTTCCAAATAGATTCCATGTGGACTGTAAATCCACCTTGGGTTGTGTGAACTCTATTTTGGGAACTGCAGAAGACAGTTGAGAGGAGAAGGGCGGACACTTGCAAGAAATATCTCCCTTTTCATGATTATCTAGCTATCGTGTTCAAGGGAACAAGCATAGTTTGTGCCTCAGGGGACAAGCTCTTTCATACAGTTATAATTTTTTATTGGTAAACATTTCTTTCAAACAAACTTAGCTGTTATGCATTCCAATTAGTTGTACAACTTGTACAACTCAAAACTTGAATAAAGACACGAACACTGTCAGTGTGAAAACTACAAAATATACACCATGAGAGTTTAGGTTTTCATTACAGTGCAGTTTTGTAGGGCATAGTGAACATTAGATAACAGATGTATTGTCTCAAAGCAATGAATAAATCATCAGATAATCTGAACACCTCCTTTGAGGTCAGTTTTTTGATATTTTTGACTTTCATATCTTCTCATCAATTTCTTTTGCAAATCAGAAATAATCTAAAACCAAGATGTCTTACAAGGCTTCGCAGACAAAAGCTTTGTGATAACTGCAAATTTTAAAAAAAGCTGCACAGGTAATAACTAAGCTATTTCAACATGCACAGCATTTCCATTATCTGCATGTCCTTCCTTTTCCCTTTCAAGAATAACCTGTTTGTATTGATATTATCTAGATGTATCAGTTACCTTGACCTGGTTGAAATGTAGCTGGACATAGAATAAGCCCTAGAAAAAAAGGCTAGAATATGGCCTATTGTTTTTTGGTTTTTTTTGTCCTGCTGCAACTGAAGTAAAGCACACCTGCAGAATCTGGTGGAAGCAGTTCTTCAAATTAGTGAGATGGCTGTTTTGTAGGGAGAAAGTTCTCTAAAGAAAGATTTCCATTTATTAGGTTTTTTGCTATACTGTATTGTAGGAGCAATATTGTATCAGCTTCAGCCACTAGGTATGAAAGGGTAAAAAAGGAACAGTTCCAATATAATCCTGGAAAGTAAGTACTCATACCTAATCAGACTGATATTTACAGTAAAAGCACTCTCATCACAGACTGAAAAAGAAGTAATGAATATTGTATTTAAAGATTTTTGTGAAATGAAACACCACAGTTTAAGAGAACAACTCATCTTTTCAATACCATGCACAGGTAGCTAACAATAGCTATAGTGTAAGCACTTGCTGGTAGTCTCTACTTTTGGTTCTTTGAGAAGAGTACTCACTATATTATTTCAAATATACACCTATGAGAAAGTGACACACCTGTCTCACATTCCTGCAAGAAGCCTCCCCCTTTGCTCTTCAACAGTCTTTGAGTAAGAAAGATCCTGCAGTTGTTTCCAAAAGCTCTAGTCACCCTCTGCAGAATTCATACTATTACTAGCAGTAGCGTCAGATTTTAAATCTTCCAGTCACTGCATACAGAGCAATCCAAACACTCTAGGTATGTTGTACTTCTTTACAGGACTCAACTGCATACACCCTTCTAGCACAGTTAGTTCTTCCACAGAGGCTTTCAAATGTATTTCCACCTCTGTAAGATGTGTTACAAAACTCTAAAGCAAAAAATTAGAACAAAATGTTTATTAATTGCTAATCACTCAATAGACACAAACAAGAGCTTAAATAGGTAAGTTATTTTGTTCTTCAAAGTGTTATTATCCTAAAAGTTACTTCCATGAAGAAAATCAGGCTGAAGAAGGAGGGCCCAAGTAAAGCAAACACATGTAACATTCCCCATAGGGCACCCACTAGCACTCACTGGAGCAGCAGCAGCCCCTGGTGGCATCCAGATCCTGCCTCAGCCATAGTGGTCTGCAGTCACTATTGGCTTGAAAATAATCCTAGGGACAAAGTTCTGCTCTCTTACTTTAATATATTAAACTTTACACTTTACTCACTTAAGTTTTATGGATGTGTATTTGTTCCTCCATAACTCAAACTCAGGCAACAGCTGCCCAACAGCTGGGAAAGCTGAAACCCAACAGGAACTGTACACAGCTAAAAAGTTGCAACAAGTGACATGACTATGAACACCCATTTATTGGGGAAGAACAGGAGAAACAGAAATATGATGTTGTGTTTCCAACATGACTACCTATGGAGCAAAAAGCCAACCAAAATATTAGTATTATATCCACTTCTGCTTCCTTAAGAGTGCGCTATATGAAAATACACACAAGAATCCTCTGCAGTTTACATTGGCTACTACTTCATCTCAAGCTGTAACTCAGTGTACTGAATTCGTCAACAGAAACTGTAGCTTTCTGCCTTACCTTCTTGGAGAACTGCAGTTTCTTTTCTGCCCTATATTATCCTAGTGCTGTTTTTCCAGGTAGTCCAGTCACTACACCCCATCCAATTCTGAAGAAATGGGCAGAGCAGCAATATTCAGCAAAGGATTCTAAGCTTGAGTTAATTTGCTGCCTATGACCCCAAGAAAGGCAGCTTCTTAGACATCTTCCAAAAGGCCAATTACACAAGGATCAGAGCTATCCACGTGACCACATACGCAGAGCTAGAAATGATCACATAAACACAAAAACCCAACAAGGGAAGATGGATTTGTACTGGGCAAGGAAAATTACATGCACTAAGTAAGGTGAAGGAGACTTTGAAAATATTATCTCTACTTGGCTAATTTTATTAAATTATAAACAAAAGAGACTTCCCAAAGGCTACACAAAAAAATAAAATTTTGGAGTCAATTAAAAAAACCTAACAAAATACAAAAGTAGCACCAGATTTACAGACATTGTATAAAGCCCTATAACCATGGTAGCTTAAAAGTTTAGTGCACACAAATCAGAACCAGGGTTTTTTAGAATAGAATTACATGTTTATTGTTCACATTTGAAATACTTTGGTTCCTGACTGAACCATTGAAAGTCCTAATGGATCTGTAAACCGAGTATCACTATAAAACAATTTAAAATGCCATGTGAAATAATATTTATGTATGCATGAGCTTAATTTCATGGTTTCTCAGCATAACCACTTGTTCTATTTACAAATATATAAAGATTTTACACTTTAAATCATTGAGATATCAAAGAGGTATTTTCAAATCACAATAAATATAGAACCTGTTTTGTTAAAAATCTACAGTATACTGTACATTCAAGTCGAGGCAAAAGAGAATTTAATGCCAGTTACACTTGAGACATAAATGAATGTTTCTGATAATTAAACAATTTCTAAAAGTGCTGTCTCTGTCTGTGATGAAAGGTAACATTAGGATCCAGTATTTCATTACAGTCAGTTTCAGACCATTGCTTTATTCACAGAATTAGAGCTTCTGTTACTAGAAAAATATCAAAGCTTTTATATATTTTTAAATTATCTTCTGTCAAGAGTTGCAAGAAAGAGGCAAAAAATGGTCTAAAAATAAAAGCCATGTGCACACACATAGAAACACACCACAATTCAGATCACCACAGAATCCTCTAGAAGAATGATCAAACTCACAGCATTCTCTTTCATTTAGAATAAGTTTATGAACAAGTCTGTAACAAAAACCCAGCAGGCAACCCTAGGAAGTCTAAGGCAGCTGTTCCATGTGCAAGTTTCTACATAGCAGAGTGCCAGCTCCAGAGTCTTCCCATGACTTTGTGCATTCTTCAGTTTCTTCTTTGTCATCACTTTCCACCCACAGATTTGGCATGTTATCTGCAGCAGGCTGTTCTGATACAACACTGGAAACATAAAAATAAAGTTACAATGCAAATAAAATTAATGGAAACATTTTCAAACTCTGTTTGAATGGAAATAGAGTACTATTTTTATGATATGATGTTTAGTATCCTTTGTTATGAACCAACCATAAGCCTTTGATTACGATTTTAGCCTGTGCTCTACATAGAGATCAGCACCCTAAAAACCATCTACAACGTTGTTTCACAAACCTGTTTTGTGCAATATACTGAGATGTCTGGTAAGATTCTGCTGAAACAGAAGCACTCAACACATACGGAGGTTTTCTTTGCCGAGATGCAGACTTCACTAAGCGGATGTCTGGGTCAGAACCTAAGAGAGACACACACATCAACAGTTAAACTGCAGTCCACTGGAAACAAGCAAGTCCTTCAAATGTTTGTGTCTTCTGCTTTAAAATTAAAAAAATACACAAATACCTCAAGGCATAGCTATAATAATAAATCTTATTGTTATAGACCTGGGATAACATTTGATATGTAATGCTATTGAATGAAGTTGTGTTAAAATTAGAACTCTAAATTTGAAAATGCAGCATTTGCATACACAGACACCACTGCAAGTAGTTGTATGAAATCACTCAGATGTAGTTTCTCACTTTACAATTGATAAAGCTTTTTTATCCCTTAAATAAAGACTTCTCCAGCATACACAGACAGTAATTAACACCAATGTGAAAACCTGCAAACTTGTCAGAATATAGAAAACAAAATAAAATGCTGTAAGTTATATGCCTTACCATTTACATGAACTTAATCATCACTCAAGTCAATGGAAAAACATGACAAACTTAGCAGGGCCAGATCAACCCCTTCTCACATTTAGATTTCAAAGCTTTCATATGAAGTGGAAAAATAGAATGATCACATATTTTACAGTATTTATGAAAGCACCTGAAAGTCACCTGCTGTGCTATCAGGTATCTGACATTCACCAGATTGTTTCACAAATATAAATTCACTACATAAGTAATTATCAG
The DNA here is from genome assembly GCA_013397935.1 of Dasyornis broadbenti. Lineage (NCBI taxonomy): Eukaryota > Metazoa > Chordata > Aves > Passeriformes > Dasyornithidae > Dasyornis > Dasyornis broadbenti. The sequence goes on along the minus strand of VZRN01005936.1, from coordinate 1,898,707 downwards.
GAAAGGAGTTAAACTTCCTTTTTAAAAGGAAATTTTGAACTATCAGTTGCCCTGACTTGTAGAGGCACACGGATACATGGTAAAATGTTTGAGACATTTTGGTTTTTCAGTTGTTTTGTTCAGTTGCATCTTCTAGTTGAAAGAAAAAGAAACTGTGCAATAACATAATTTGAACCAAATACTTGCTTCTTAAGAAGGCACTTGGAGTTGTCACATTTTCAGACTGCTTGCAATCAGCAGTCATACTTAAGAACTGTTGCTTCAGCCATGTTCCTCTATCTTCTTCAAATGCCTTTCTCTAGGAAAAGAAATGACTGGTTACACTCAGTACCACAGGAACAAGCCTAGCCCACACTAAACTGATGCTACTCTATTTCAGAAAGCCAAAGCTGTAACACGTCCATGCCACTAAGGAATGCCAGCAGCTTAACACAGAAATACTGTCTGTGAGCAAGCTTTTGAGCCCAACAAGGATTGGCTGAGGAGGCACTTCCAAGTCATGTCCCATGGTTTGTTCCACAGAGGTTTGAGTAATCCTTTCACTTTACTCCAGGTGGTATTACTCCAACAACACCATCTCCTATGCTCCTGTTCCCCCTCAGTGCAGCACTACCTCTTGGAGGCAGCCCTCATCCAAGGCAGCTGCCAGGAAGGATTACTGCTTAAACCTTCTAAACAGGGGAAAATTACATTGAAAATAGCACTGATTGCTTCTGTCTAAAACTGGGGCAAAACCAAAAGGGGTTGTTTCACTTTCTGAAAGAGCACTGAAAAGGAAAATAATGCCTAATAGGCAACCTCCAAGAGGTCCAATAGCCCTGGAATCAAGCAACAAGCTATTTCATCTCCAAAATCATCCATGAAACAGGATGTTCCTATGCTATGTGAGTAGAAAAAGAGAGGAAGCTAAACTCCAACACAAACCTTCACAAACACCTACAAAGCTCACAGCATTGCTTCTCATTTATTACTTCAGCATTTTGACAAGCTGAAGCGTGAGCAGTTACACTTATGCTGGAATGTGGTCCTACACATTTCCAGACAAACAATTATCATTTATTATCACTGACTACCTCTAAAGTTGAATTCAAGGTACAACATGAAATTAACCAACCCACTAAAATGCAAATAAAATTAAATTAGTCATGGTCAGTATTTGTTACCATGTGAACTACTGCCATCCAAGTATTTTAAGTAAATCTAAAGTATTTTCTATTCCGGGTCAAAGAGGTTGTCCATTTAGTACCATATTCTGTCTCCAACAGTGACCCCAAGAGATGCTATTTATGAGCATGGCCACTTCCTGCAGTGCATTCCCTCACAGGTTCCCAGTCCCAAAAGCAATTTGATTATAGATGCTGAAAGGTACCCCCTTGTGCCCCACTTTTACTCTGTCAGTGTGTTGCCAATAAGCTCTGGCAACTGCTTTTTGAACTTGATAGTATCCATTGCCTTTACAATCTCCTTTGAAAAAAATCCAGAAGTCAACTACCCTGTATATATAAAAAGAATGGTACTTTTTGGGCATGTTTTTGATTTTATTTCAAAATTATGAGTTGCCTCTAGTCCAAATCATGAGGGATTTGGCGAACAACAGTACTGCTTTCATCTGCTCAAACTGAGCATACAGCTTTATAAATTTTAATCACATCCCACTCCAACTTTCCGCTCTGCACATCAAAGCAAGCAGTTCTGTAAGCAATAAAGTCCATTTCTTTTTTCCTTCAATGGCTTTTTTTCTGTCATATCTGTACCATTCTAGTTTCATGACCACATCATCATGACCTTTCCCTGCCAAACTTGTAAGTCTCTTCACATTTTTGACCCTAACTATGGGCTAGACCAAAGGATACGTGCTGGAGCTCATTCACAGACACATCTAACTTGACTGCCAGTATCTGTGCTTACTGGCCAGCTTAACTACAAAAACAGGACAGACAATGATCCTACTAAGGGAAATGTAGTAATCACTTGGTGTTTTTGCAAAAGTCACAGGTTTTCACAAAAGTTTAGCAACCAAGTACTTTTGAGATTCAACCCTGTCGCCAGATTTGACTGAAATTTGCATAGGCGTTACTTCTGTAGGAAATCAAACTTCAGCAGTATCTGAAGGATTTGCTTAAAAAATTACTGATTCTGGAAGTAAAAGGTATTTCAAAAGCTGAAAAAAACTGGTTCAGTTCTGGTTGGAGAGACTGTATTTTCCAATACACGCAAAAACCTTGGCTTTTTGAATTGCCAAGAGAATGATCTCCCAGAATGACCAAGGATATGTTTCATACAGTATTGAAATGATCTTTCTCAACAGACAGCAGCAAATAGGTATTGTTGGATGGCTGCACTTTAGCACGTATAAAGAAAGACTGCTTGTAATTCATCTTCCATAGCAGCTCCCTTTTCTAGTACCTCAAGTCCTAATCTAATAGCAGCTTCTGTAAAGCTTTTTCGTTCCTTCTCAAAATTCTTTTTTTGCTCTCGAAATAATCTCCATTCTTCCTGAAGACGCTCTCTTTCCTCCAACAAATAGCAGTCTTGTAGTAACAGAGTGGTGTCATCATCGCATGTAAGTTGTTGCTGTAAATACAAAGCAACAAAAGACAAAAGTTTATTTGGGAGTGACTTAAGAGGTACAGTATTTCCACAGGTTCAGTTTTATCAGAAAAATGGTTGAAGTTTAATATGGAAATTATGCAGTAAATATCAGGTTGGTGGATAGTGCGGGCAAATCTCAGATAGCAATCAAATGGTCCTTATTCAGGCAGCCTCACCTTTGTTTAGCCCCCAAAATTATTTCTACCAGGACTAAAAAGTCGTTAAATTATTAACCAAGCCACTAGCACACCTATATTCAGACAACTGACTAAGTTATTTTATTTTAAAAGTAGTATCAAAGGATGAAAAGCTCAGAGGCAAGAAAAGTGGCATGTTAAATAAAACACACTTGGATTCAATCAAGAAAATTAAGAAAAATTAAAGCCTTCTACCTGTAAAAGCTGTTGCTGAGTTTTAATCATTTCTTTACATTGCTGAATCTCTAACTCTAGCTTTTCAGTTTCCAGCTCATGATCTTCTCTTGAAATAACATCTTTTTCATTCAGAGCTCCTGAATGTCCACGTGACACTAAGGGGGGGAAAAAAAGCATCTTAAAAACAAATTTAAAAAACCCCAACACCTCATATCAGAGACCCCTAGGAATAGTAAAAGGTTTTAGACTATTTGTTTCACAGATACACAGTGTAGTCAAAAGCATTTCTATCAGAGATAAGACATCCAAAGCTGGAGCTACATATGGAATTATCCATCAAATCCAATTCAGGAAAAAACCAGCAATGAAAACATGGCTGTTTCACATTCCCCAAGGTAAACCAACCATCTACACTGTAATTGGTGTTACACAAAATCCTCACTTGTTTCAGTAATCATTTAAAACAAAACTCAAGACAACTAAAGATTTTTTTTCACTGACATGCTGTTAGCCTATTCTTCTGAGCCCATTTTCGAAGGGCTTATGTGTTCATAAAAATATGACAGTAACTATATTTATCACAGATATGAAAAGAAAGCCTTTTCTTTCAAGTCCCGTGAAAGAGAAATAGAGCTAACAAACATTGGATGTATGTTTTCATTCCAATAAGGGAAAGAATTACAGAAATAGTTGTATTTTGTACAATTACATACTGTTCTACTTAATTTAATGTATAGCTAAATCACAATAATTGTAATGAGCCAAGTTTTGATTCCCTGATGCCAATATTGAAACATTAATAGAATCCTAAAGGGCTATACTATGGTCATCCCTACAAACTAAAAAAAAAACCTAGAAGATGACTCCAAGAAAAAAAACAAATAATTGTAACATTTTTCCTGATGCTTATTATTCAGTTAGTGATACCAAATAAAGTATTACAAGCATTTTTAAAATCCTTTCCAGGGTGTAAACTTACTCTCAATGACCATTTGCTCTTTTATTTGCAATTGCATGCATGGCCTTCTTACTCTTGACAGCAAACATCCCTGTGGTAGCGGCCGCATTTACATGCATGGGAAAATAATACTAGGAAAGAATTTCCTATATTTTTAGCTGTCTTAATGCTGTTTAACAGCTGGAAATGAGGAGAGTCCTACACCACACCATCAGTCAAGTTTGTTTTAGAATGCCACAACAAGTCTCAGAGGCAAGACAAGACTCTTGAGAGGGAATTACATATTTCACATCCAATTATTTCAAAGCACCACATCTGCATTACTTTTTTCAAAATGTATTTTATATGTACATGTAATGCAGTTAAACATCAACCTTGGTTATCCAGCTTTTCAACGTGATTTTTCAACATTCGCCACTGTTTTCTAATGCTGTTGGTAAGCTGCTCTCGCACAGTTTCACAAGACAATTCCCACATATTCTCTTTATTTAACTCTCCAATATCTTCTTCCTGGTCTGACAGCACCTGTAGAAACAGAAATAAGAAGCTACAAACCACTTCACCGCTCTAAATATCTGTATTTGCTTATCTAAGTATGTGCACAGATTCAATTTACTGAAGAAAGGGAAAACCTTTACATAAAGGAAAGATTTTTCCATCCAGGGAAATCAGACTTTCGGGGGCTTCCGTTCCCCGAGAGCAAAATGCTGAGGAGAGAAGTGACCAGGCAATCCCCAGAACCCCACTACAGAGACAGTGGGTCAGCTGGCAAGACTCACTCACTCTCACATCTTCAAACTAGACAAGTTTGGACTGCTGAGTTCTGCTGTCAAACTTAAGCAGTAGCTGCCCCAGTATGGGGCCAAGTCATTCAGCCAAATTAAGAAGAGTTTATTCACACCTTACAAAAAAGTGGACAGAGAGAATCTAGTGCTTTTCTACACGGCCATGGCAGTAAACTGTTCCATAAAAACATCCTGTGTAAAGAAATACTTAAAATCTGGAAACAAAAAAAAAACCCCAGGCAGGCAAAATCCAATACGCATTGCAATATAGAATTACAAACTGGTAGATACTGCATTTAAAATTAATTCAAAAAATATTTTCAAGCTTTTCATTGACTGACTGGAAAGAATACACTGTGTAATATTCATAGAGAGCAGAACTTTAAACATGGATGGATTTCAAGCAAAGCACATGATGTGCAGTCCACTGAAAGTCTCGTAAGAAGTTTACTTTTTTAATAACTATGAAATTACTCCAGCACTATACCAAACTACTATGGCAATTTAATTTTAACTGAAGAATACTCACCAGCCCATCTTCAGATCTTTCTTTAGGTTTCTGTTTCTGTGGTGGAAGAAGTGAAATAATATCTTTCTTCATTTGCTGAAGAATTTTCTTTAGCTCAGCATTTTCCAGTAGAAGCTGTTTTTGGCGTTGTTCATAATCACTTAACAGAACTTTGTACATTTCTTCTTCATTTCTGGAAGAAATAATCTTACAGTAACAACATAACAGCCCTAATACATGCTTCAATTAATGTTGTTCTAAGACAACTACCTGGCTTCTGTCTTATCAGTCCTCCATGCACCTCTCTTCCCATCAGCTCTACCAACATAATTTAGAACTTCCATAGCTACAAATGAAAAGGATATTTCAAAATGTGAAACAATACACAAATATATATTTAGATGACATTGCATTTACATGTAATTATTATAGAGACCACATTACTCAAATATCCCCCTGAATCTTCAGACCCACATGAAACCACATTGCCCTGCTTAAAGCAAAAATAACATAGTCAAAGAAAAAAAACATTACATCCTTCTGAGTTTCCAAACTCAAAACTATTCTCATCCTGTCTTGTCTTTTTAATGCATTTTTAATGACAGCTTCATCCCTATTTCAACCTTTATAACAATGTATCAACTATATGCTTATTCTGGCAATAATGTCATTTTTATCTGCTGTTTAGGGTAAGGAGCTCACTAATGTTTTATAAGGTATTCATCAAAACAAAAACTTCTCTGTCCACATTTGCATAACAAATCCACACCAAAAACAAAACCCCAAACCCAATATGTGACTACAGATTAGTGATCCAAGATACTTAGCTATGAAGCAAACAGTAAGCAGTTTTAAAATCCTACTATTTTCACCTCCCTGATACTTGACCTAGTACTAGCCAACTGAAGACAAAGTTTAAGTTTTGCTGATCTCAGGGTGAAGTTTCTAGAGCTTACTGAACTGATAGCTAAAGACTTTTGGCCGCCAAAATAGGTGTTCCTCCTACTGTGTCCTAACCTGGTTTGGCTTACCCACAAGGGCTTTCAGAAAACTAAATCAGCAGAGAACCATCTTTGCAAAAACATGAATAGTTTTCTTCTGGTTTAGTGAACTAAATCAGCTTACTAAAACATGCCCTATAGTTGGCAAACAGCTGAGTTTGGGGGTAGCAGGTGGAAAAGAGCAGGACTTCCCTTCCACTGGAGATAAAATACTTTAAGGCCAGATATATGAACCAAAAGGTACTTTTTTTTCCCCCCTAATACATAACAATACCCATTTTCAGTCATTTTTCACAGAAAACTATATTTACGGTAAACAGCACTGATGAATGTCTTGAACACAATTTTTTGGCAGTACGACATACAAGAACTCATATGATAAAGGAGATCTGGTTTCTCATTTCACACAGTACTGGATGGTACATCTGCCTTGTGTTACTTTCTAAAACCTCTCATCACTTGTGCTAACCACAAGCAGAGTGTAGTATCTCCAGAATAAAAAGCTCATGCAGTGTGCGTTCCTGAAGGCAACTGCTTGGAACAATACAATGTTTATGACATTATCCAAAATCCTATAATGGCAACAATAGCAAGAAAATAAAAGAGATGGCTCTAGCATAGGAATTGATAATTATTCCAAATAAATTTCCTTAGTAAGGAAAAAAACCAACCCCCCCCCACCTCATTTTGTAAACATTAGCATTTGGTTTGTGCTTGGTAAGGGATCTTATGAAACACAATCTAGAAAAGTCTTACACAGTTAACATGAAATATTACATCTTTTCTTTAAAATTTTAACATCCAAATAAAAATCTGCAAGAGGGCTGCACTGCCTTTAACGATAAAAATGTTTAAAATTGGCTCTGGTTAACATTCAGAATATGCTAATTTTGCTGTGATAAAATTCAAAGAGCTACTTACCTAGCTTTTTGTCTTTTTTATTCATGACTAACTGATGTAAACGTTCCTTTAATTTGTTATATTCTCTCTCTTTCCTCTTCATATCATGATTGTATTGTGTAGCTCTACTTGAAATTATGTTCTGTAACTTCTGAACCTAAAAGCAATGCCATAAAAAGGTGTTTCTTCAACTAAAGTATAAACACAAATTTCTTCAGAAAACCAAAACGCATGAGGCAAAACAACACTTCTATTAAACTGTACTTCTGGTGAAAGGAAGTGACAAAAAGAATCAGAAGAGTTCTCCCAACCCACAGATTCTGATTTCAGACTTATCTCAGGAGAGGTAGTTTCTTTTCAGTAGAAACCCACATCATAAACAACAGATTATAACACTATAATTCCTCTGAAGTACAATTGAATTCGTGTTCTGATAAGTCACATAATCTTCTTTAATACCTTTATTGAACAAAGAAAGATATATCTTTACTTTCAATAATTCATGTTCAGGATCTAGGTTTACTCCAATTCTAAACCACACTTGTTAGGCTTACACTAAAAAAATTAACTCCTCTTCCTTGGGGCAGCAGGACATTGAAAGACAGATTATTCCATTTGGTCTAATAGAACATTAAAACATTATAAAGCAAATTTCAGACATGTACTATCAATTCCTAGGGTTGTACTGTTAGGGTTTCTTTTAAATTTTCAGATCTAACCTTACACACATTCACGCACACTCAGTATCTTATGCTAGAACTTTAGGAAGCTCACCATATACAGTTAGTGCTGTGAGTCCCACTTGTATGGATATGTTTATGAACACAGAACATTCACAGAAACTTAGGAGCCACATTCACAAAAACATACGAGTCATGTGAAGTACAATGCTAGGGAAGGAGCACACAGGAAACAAAGCCCAAACTAAGCAGTGTCATAGATGTCAAAGTGTTTTCTGATCTTGATTGTTTCAAGATATTTAAGTTCAATGAGACTTTGTTTTTGAACTGGGTTTCCACCACTACCCTTCTTACTGGTCTTTTGCTGTCCTCTCTAACATTAAAAAAAAAGCCTCTACACACAGTAAGTGACTGCATCCTGTTGCCCCTCCATCTTTTGATATTTTGAACATTCTAAGATAAATCTGTACAGAAAGTCTCAGAAAACTGCACACCTGCATTTCGGCAGTACTGTCTACTATTGCTGTAACTTGGACCTATCCCTTATAGAACCTATTTATCCACATGCAACATGCCAATCACCTTGAAAGACAACATTTACCAACAACAAAAAAGCACATTCAAAATGAGCAATTACAAGACTCCATGCAAAAAAGAAATTCTTCAATATCTATGTAATGACTTTCGTTAATGTACAAAACAACTCACTTCATCCTTTTCATTTTTAAGTAACTGGTGCAAATTTCTGTTCTTGCTTTGCAGTTGTCTGTCTCTTTCCTGAAGCCCAACTATTTCCCTTTTAGATAATTCCAACTGTTCCTAGAAAAAGTGTTGATAGTTCAGTATCAATAAGAATTAACAGCAAAAGACTTTTAAAAACCCAACCAACCAAAACAAACAGGCCATGTAAACCAAACTGCCAAACCACCTCACCTGAGATATGGCTTGGTATTTAACAGGTATTATCTTTTACAGTTAGGACTTTCTCATTAAGTCAGGATTCTGTAAGCATATCTGTACTGTGACAGTGAGGTGGATACTAAGCAACCTGTATGAATTTGGAACTACAGTTTTACTGGAATGTTTCTGCTGAATAATCAAGGGTACAATTAACACATATATACAGACTGTGATCATAACAATGCAAATGGAACATTTCACATATACAGAGAAGGCTAGACAGATGATCTCATAATAGATGATGCAAAACTAGCATTTTAGAAAGTTTTGTCCACAGTGAGACTCTGATCTGAAACCGGCAACTTAAATCACAGCCAAATACTATATACAAGCTTTTCCTTCATATGTATAGTAAGGTACAAATGTGTAGATATATTTAAGCAACAAGAACTTCTAAACAAACCACAGTGAAATACAGGTAACATAGTAGCAGAAGTCAAGAGGATTGCAGTATGGTATCTGAAAGAATCTACATGAGAAACCTCACAAGCTGACAGCCAAATTAAATGCCTTGGGATTAATGTAGTAGTAACAAGTTTTCCCTCTCTCCCCTTAAAGCTATTCATCCAGGGAAAGCAACTGGAGTGTTCTAGAACCTAACATTTTATAGTGTTTGTATAAAAATCAGTGCAGTTATAGATTAATTTTAATGTCATCAAAATCCTTCTACATGGATGACCAATCTCAGCAGAAGGACTACTATGATTTTGAAAATCTACAGAAATATTTCTCAAGGAGATTGTGCCGACCAGCCCTAGTGAAAAGCAAGCCTAAAAAAAGCACTGAATCAGGCACTGAAATGTTTTCTCTATTTTTCTATTTTATTTTCTTGATAGAATTAAGAGAAAGTCAAGTCTTTTCTAATATGACTGCACATACAAATGCACCCATGAACTTCCAATATATCAGCTACTCCACAGTGACTGGCCTTGAGCATGTGTTTATCCTGTGATAAAATGAAGCTTAGTAACTTCTGATTTGACAACAGCTTCTGGGAAATTATTACAGAGAGACTTTGTAGCTGGATGTTCAAGGAATCCAACAACCAAAAAAAAACCACATGGAAAAGCTAACAATATGGAAAAAGACTGATAAAAACCCTGTAATGCATTAGAAGAGTCATCTATGCTTTTACTTGTTACAATTACATTGGGAATTTATCTTTCAGAGCTGGGTATACCCTTTTAAGCAATACTACGTGATAGGAACTGAAGTGTTTAACATTTTCACCCAAAGTGTACATAAACACTTCCAATTCAAACAGTCTTCCCTCTTCCTTGATTAAAGAGGCTAAAATTCTAAGTAATTAGAACTTCTTATTAACTTATATTTAATTAACTTTAAGGTATTTTCATCTCGAAAAGACTTCAACAAACCCTAAAATACATGTGAAAATACAACTCCAAATTAGTACTGGGGAGAAAAAAAAACCAAGAAAAGACTTGCTGTTAAGAATGTAGAAAGCTGCATAATACTAGTGGAATGATCTTGTTTTCTACCTTTAACTTAGCATAGCAGTTCTGTAAGTGATCCATATCACTTCCCAGTTTCAGATGCTGCATTTCTGCTTCTTCCTGAGCTCGAAGATTCTTGTGCTGCAGTACAAGCAATTCATTCATACAATTTATGATAGATATTAAATTTAATTCTTTTCCTTTGGACTCTGCATAAATAGAAGGAAATCCCAATGTTGTTAATTCCTGGCAAAAGACAAGACGGGTAGAGGGGAAAAAGAGACCAATAACTGGATCAATCTCCCACAATTCTCCAAAAGACAGAAACAGTATCAGGTAAAATCCTGTATGAAGGGGAAAATCCTGAATCCTACTTCCCACCAACTTCCACTTCGAGTACTGAGGAAGAAACCTTCTAAATGCAGTCAATCTTTTTTACCACAATTGATTGTCACCCGCACATAACCTCTAATAAACAAAAAGATTTGGCTTACCCTATCAATATAGGATATACTCTGTTCAATATTCTCTTCTGTGCAGAAGGCACTGTAAAAGCTGTGCATGTTTTTGGACAAAGGCAGTGGCAAACGTAGCACTTGTGAGTTCATGCTTGTAGGAGATTTCTTTCTTTCTGAGGTATATGGAAATATATTTTTGCTATCTAAAAGTTAAACATTAAGAAGAAATCAGGGCTATTATTTTAACACATCACATAAAAACAAATCCTTATGTATTCAAGTTATTATTTACAGAAATTTAGATTCTAGAGCTCAGACTTTCATCTAGAATGACAAACATTTCAAAATATATAAAAAAAGATTATAAACTTCCACTGAAGATTTACATTCAACAACATTTTAAAGTATTGTACCTTTCAAATTTTACTCATCCATCAAAAAAAACTGACCACTCTTCCTTTTTATTGACTTACTACAACACAGGTGCAAGAGATGTGCATTCAGTAAAATTCATATAGAATGTATGGCATCATTATTCTTAAGTGTATGCTGTCACTTACTCTTCCACTAGGCAGAAATAGGCAAGAAAATATTTACTCCTTTAACAAATTTGTAACTAATTTGAGGCAAAAGAATATCAAAAAAGTAAAGGAACTTTTGAAAACATAAGACACATTGATAGGTGTGATTATAAAAAATAAAATATGACTCAAAATTCTTAAAACCTTGCCACATATGCACAAATACAGTAGCATTTCTGGAAGGACTCAATCCAAGACAAAGCACTGTTTGTACTGCGCTATTTACCATGCTGTTTAACTACTCAAACATGTCATGCAAAATCTCCAGTCTCTCTATTTAGCAGCTATAACATTGCTGGTAAAATCAACAAAACGACTAAATTCAAAATATTAGCAGTTTACCTGATGACAGCACCGGCACAGTAATAGTCTTCCAATCTCCCATAGCAACAGAGACAGGCTGGGTACCTGAGCAACTGGTTCAGCAGTGAAGTATTTAGTACAATTGCTGGCAACGTGTGTTACGTAGGCATCTCCTAAAATAGCAAGAGCATTTTAGATTAACAAAAGAAGCTAATACAGCTAGAAGGTTAAAGCAGGCACAGGAGAGAGTGACTACTGAACTTGAACCATGTGAAAAATTGCTACTTCTTTACACTGAGTTTGGAACACAGTAAGCACAACAAATAGCATACTGTAAAAATGAAGCATCTATCTATCTATATTTAGGCTTAACTGTCTTGTAAACCATGAACTCAAGCCAAAATGCCATGCACACACGAAAATAAAGACTCACACTATAGACAATTCAGTTGTTTCTGGTGATGTACATCAGAGAAAACACAGCAAGCCAAATATTAAGGTTTTTCCTGCCATATAACCAGGACCGATTTTATTACAGCCAACTTATATGAAGTTTTAACATATGTCTGTCTAAATGGGATTGTTACTTAAAGAGATGTATTACAAAGGCTCTAGAGAGGATATATTGGCAGAGGAAGTTTTATTAAATATTTAACCATTTAAATTAACTTATACGTTTAGTTATATTGCCTTTCCCTAGCAAGTCATTTGGTTCCTTGCAGAAACTCCAAAACTGTCAAAGGAAACAAATAGGAGAAGCCTTGTCCTGTTGGCACAGCCACTCAGTACAGCACTGTCCCTCTGGAAACCAAAGGGAAGCCACCCGCTCGTAAGAAAGAACAAACTGATTGTCCCCTCACCCCACCTCCACCCCACAGTAAGAAGGCACATAATAGCATTAGTTATCTCTCTGCTGGAAACTTTAAATCCAGCTTGGATGCTTAAGATTTGGACAGCACAACCCATCAGCTGTTATGGGAACGATGATACTTCAGGGAAACAAACTTTCCACCTGACAGAAAAGAAGGCCCCTTTGTTTCAACCAACACTTTGGAACAAAGTCTAAAGTCTGTTTTAGATGGACTCAGACTTTTAGAGCACAGTGTTGTTCTTCCCTAACCCCTTGCTAATGTTTCAATAAACACACTCTGGAAAAGCAACTTCTAAATTTCTGACACCAAAGCCTGGTATTTTTATCACAGTGGATAAAACTATCATGGTGGGGGCGGGGCCAGGAAGAAAGGGGGAAAAAAAGTGTTTTGTTATCCCTAAGGTCTCTTGAGAACACAGACACAGTAAAAATCCTTATTAACATGACAAAGCACAGAATACAGTATCCAAACTAACACCAAGTTTTTAAGAGATCATACTGTTGCACAGCCATGTTACAGAATGCTCAGCACTAAAAATATAATCTAAATAAGTATCCAGTTGGATGAACATTTCTCCAGGTTCATAAATGTACATGGGAAAAAAAGGTAAAGAGTTTTTCTTCACGTGTTGTAATTTAGTAGTTTCTGAAAACTTTCAGATCAGAAAGTACACATAAGGCAGCAAAAAAAGTCAATGTAACAATCTAGTTGCTATTCTTGTTTAAGAAATGTTTTTTCTGCTTTCTCTCTACACTTATTAATTTATGCATATTTTCACTTTTTCCCCTGTAAAACCAAGATGTCCATAAATTAACTAAAATAAGTGCTTTTAAAATGGAATTCAAAGTCAGTAAGGTCCCCTCTTAAGAGGATACACTTCTTATACGCTACTTTCATTTCTGCTGGATCCATCGGATAGACAAATGCACAAACATATGGGAGAAAGGCAGCAAATTAAGGTACAAGTATGTTCTCATTACTGACATTGAAATATCTTATTAGAGTGCAGGACTGCAGATGATTAAGAACCTCAAAACACAAATCCCATCAAGGGCTGTTGAAAAGTCCACAAAAATACTAATTTCATTTCAGATATGCTGCCACTTCCAAAAAAACTGGCTTTTAGTCTTTAAGAGACTGCATCCCCACTATGAGGTCTCATCACCCACATTCACTGAACGTACAATATTATCAACCCACAGGTCTCTCTACTCTGACTATACTACTCTGGCACAGCATCTATCACCCTAAACAATGTCTGACTGGAAGCAGAACTAATCCAGGTATAGGAATGCAATGATTCTCTGAATTTGCACCCTGCAAGTCACATGCACATTCATTCAGTGCAAATGCTTTAGCAAGACTACTCTGTAGTGACACACTGTTAACAACAGAACACACAGGAAACTGACACACAAAGCAGGCTAAGAGGGAAGCCTAGTGAAGACAGAGAAAGCAAAAATACATAAGTACAATAAGGTCCAGGTAATACAATCATATTCTTCTCTCAACCTTGAAAGCTCTAGAGCCTTTTGTCTTGAGAAGCCCATTGCACAGTTAAACACAGACTAAAAGCCACCCTCAGCAATTTCAAGATCTGAAAAGCACCAAACTCAAAAACTTCCTTTATCTGCTAGACCACTACACCAAAGTATCTTGAATCAATATGTGTTATCAGACAAGTGCAGTAGATTTGAAGAAATAATAATTTCGGGGAGTGGTCAGCATTTTGTACTTGATTCATCTTTATTGACTGCATTTTGAATTAAATTCAGATGTGAAGAACAAGACAATCCTGTGTCAACTGCAAAAGAGAATGCTGCAAGCCTTTAGCCTCATGCTAAGATCATCTCGTAAGTTCCACATGACTTCTACTGCCAGTTCAGCACCTTAGCAATGACCTCTAAAGCTATCTAGTGATTAATATCCATCAGATACATTTCCTTCCCAGTGTAGGTAGTTTTTCTGGAACAACACATCTCAATAAAGCCTCTCTGAAGCATGCAAGAACAAAAGATGGGCATTCCTGGTGAAGACAGAGTAGATGTGAAATTAAACGTAGGTACAGTGTATTCAGAAGGAACCCTTCATCTTTTGTACACTACAATGTTCTCTTTAACCATCTTAATATACCAGGGAACATATTCATGTAGAGGATGAAAATGTACAACTCTGAAGCAGTGTCTCACTTAATTATGGAAGAATTATAAAATAGTACATAAGATTGAGATGTATTTTAAGGATCTCCCTAGGCTATCATAGTTAACAGAAAAGGCTTAACCAAACAAAGTAGCAAGCGAGTTGTGTTAATCTTTGTTCCTTCCCCTCAGCCCTGATAAGGAAAGCATGTTTCCCAGCATCTCATGCTAATGCCAAAAATCTGAGTGCAGGTGAGAGAAAAGAACCACTGAACAGCCAAAACGGTTGTAACCACTTAATGATTTTCCTTCTGTGCCCATTCCCTGTACACAGGAATTTGTTATAGTTACTTCCCTAGCAAGTTCAATTACTCTCCCAAAGACCTGTAACCACCCAGGGCTTTCTAGACATAATTGCCCAAATGGCAGTGTCACTTCCTCTCCCAAGCAAGAAACTCCTGGAGAGGCCAAGGCATAGATGGATTGTCCAAAAATGAGCCTCTGGGACCCAGATTCAGAAGTGTGAATATAACAGCAGAGCCATCTCACTGCAAAAAGAAATCTTATATCCAACAAAAAAATCCCCAACACATACACTACTAAAATCACAGAGAGCTTGATTAATACCAAGGAAGCAGTATTTAAACCAAGGCTTTCAAGTGCCAGTTGGAACAAGTGAACTACAAAAGCCTCAAAGAACTGTCATGGTATTAATACACCAGAACTTCTTTGAAAGCCACCTTGGGAATTTTTGGACAACAAACTACAGAAATATTTCCAGAAACTTCTAGATAATCCACTAATGAATACATCTTTCTTTTCAAGAACAAGATTTAAGTTCAAAACCAGTATATTTCATAACCCCAAAGAGCTGAAAGAAGCTGTTCATAAAATTACTGGTTTGTGTTTTGGGGGACAGGAGAAGAACTGACAATAAGTGCGCCAAGATTTAAGACAGAAATCTGATTAAGTAAGCCTGAGTTCAGGCCATATAAAAACTTGAAAATCATAATTAGCAAGAAGTAGAATCGTAAATTTAACACAGCATGCTTAAAATTTCTAAGTATCATGGTTAAACTTGAAAAGGAGCAGTTGTAACTGGGTTTGTAAAACTCATTCAATCAGCACAGAACTGTCATAGCACAATGCTATGATCATATTGCACCATCTGGTTACCCCTAACCTACACAGGTTGTGACACAAGTGGGAAATGCAGTGTCTGCTAACCCAGAAAACTTTTACCTCCCCAAGATAGGGTGGATATGGAAAGGCATCTCTGGAGAGGTGCAGTGTCTCAAGAAATTCTGAAGAATAAGCATCAACCAGAAATCGTCTAACATTCCTTCTCTCTATATTTCAAATACAACTCGTGACATGCATGTGTTTCAACTTGTGAAATTGCGGGGGATACGTAGCATTTACTTAAAGACCAATGTGATTCTTTTCTACTAAAATAATATCCAAAGTGAGCTGTGAAGTTGTTTAAAGCTTTTACATTTATCTAGTAATCCACAGATGTCACACAGATGGCTTTTATCTGGATAGACACAAAGACACAAAAGTCTAGGTAAATTTAGGGTACCCTCCAGTCATGACATTGTAGGTTTACAAATACATCCCTGATAATGTCATGACACATACTTGCTTTAATTCATGTAATCGCCATGAAAGTCCCTGCATTTCCTTTATAAAGTTTTGACATTTATTTTCTCTACTGACTTTTTAATAAGTTTATAATTGGCACTGATTTGTATATTATATCCAGTGATAATAGTATAGTAAAAAGAATTCCTTTCTCTAAAAATCTATTACAGTTTTAGCAACTTTTACTTAATATTGTAATTTTAATTATGGGTCTTGCAATTAAAGCTGAGCCCTGATTTTTTTCCCACACCTACAAAATCGTGGCAACTTAATCATTAATCTATTAACTTCAAAATGAGGGTGAAAGAATACCTCCACTTACCCACATTCCATGGGAACATTAAGTAATATCAGCTTTTCAGTTGAACTTCCCAATATTGTCAGAAGTAACATGAAAAAGCAAGTTAAACCACCCAGCCCATGCGTATGAAGTCTGTTCATTCTGAATGCATCATACTCAGAAATCCCAACTACATTTCTCCACTCCATTTTACTTACAAAAACAAACAGGCCAAATAAATTAAAATTACCAAGGGATTTAAGAAAATAAATATTCAGTCTTCTCAACACTTAATCACATAAGAATATACCCTTACACGGATAAAATTCAGTCTACAATGATCTTGCTGTCATGGTCTTTGTCTCAAACACTCAGGTTACAAGGAATATAATCTGATATACTACCTCAAGATTCAACACTAAATTTTATATACACAGATGACTGAAATTCTGTTAATTCAATCACTGAAAAAATTGAAACACATGGAAACATTTTATCTGGCTCCCAAATTCCCTACTCCATTTTGAGCTAACATGATGGATTTCACATCAGCATTTTCCTATCACTAAACAATAACTCTATTATTAATCTTCAAAACTGCACTTCTCTCTTTGCATTCACAAACCACTTGCTATATGTAGCTGGTGCAGAACATTCTGTTACCAAATCTCCCTATGTCACAGACAAGAGGAAAACCTCAGGAACTATCTTCTGCATGTCTTCCTCTTCTTTCTGAGGTCTACTTTAGCCAAACTTTATAGCTGTCAGTCTCTGCAAGTAGACAACTTTTTAAAAGAAAAAAACCCACTATTTTATAAGCTCCTAAAACTAGTGAGATATTTACTGGATAGAGCCAGAGCTAGTATTCCAGATATCAGAAATTAGGAAACTTACAAGCTTCAGTAGCATATAACCTGCATGTTAAATCAGGCATAGAATGCAAGAAGATAATTACATCACTTCTTTAGAGTTTATCAGGGAATTCAAGGAATAATTCTCATGTAAATTCTAGGCTTCTGTTAATCAAAACATGTCACAGAACAGACTTGGCAACTGCAAACAAATAGGACTGGTGAGAAGTCAGCATACCTTCTGTGGAAGGAAGGAACACTAATAAGTCTACCACAGTGCTCTGGAAGAAGAAATAATCCAACACCTGGGCAAGACAGCATAATTACATTTTCAAACAGCTTTTCACAATGTTCCCTCCAAAAGTTCTTAATCTAAGATGTTAAGAAATTTGTTAATGACTAATCAGAAATGGGGAAGGGCAAAGTGTAGGAACAAGTTATAGATGTGTGAGGAAAGTGTATGAAAGCCCCAAAGAGACAAAAAAAATAGAATTCCAAAGGGGTCTGTGCAGGCATCTCTGTTGTTCAGTAAAATAAAAAAAGGTGATGAACAGGTGATGTGCTCATGTACCATACAGAGTTATTCACAAAAATAAACACAGATTGAATGACGAACTGCAGAAGGTTGTCCTCATACTGAGCAAAAAGATGATAAAAAACAGCAGCTGAAATTCCTTGTTCATAAACGCAAACTAACACAATGAAAAAGACCATTCTGCTATGTACTTAAACCAACAGACTCTAGTTAGGCGTTATCATGCAGAGAGAGAACCCAAGTCCCTATGAATAGTCCTCTGGAAATAACAGCTCCCAGGCAGTTAGCAGAACACTGGAGCAGAGTACAGAGGAGACTATCATAATGTCTCTCTATGAATACTAAGCTTCTCCACCTTAAATATCACACACAGGTACATCCTTCCCTGTAAAAAAAGGACAGAATATACTTGAATATGGTGCAAGAAAGGTCAGGCAATGCTTTCATACAACAAACTAATAAGCTATGACTTTTCAGCTAGAAGAGGAAACAGCTGGAGAAACAGGACCAACATACAGAAAACAAATACTATTTGTTTCTTTTAACACAGTAGTTAAAAAGAACGCAATGAAACATTCAGCGCAAAAGCTAGAAAACAAGGGCATTTTTTCCATATAAACACAACTAAACTATGGACTTGCATCACCATGAGGTGCTGTGAATACTAAATATATAAACTGTCTCCAATTTTTCGAAAAACATCCATCAGCAGCTATTACATTTGAAAAGATAGATTCAGCCTCTGCACAGAAATCCTTCAGCTCCAGACTACAGCATCTTGGGAGAATACACAGATAAAAGCATTGCTGTACAACCAAACTATACTTAACATCTTTTCCTTAGCATCTGCTGCCAGCTTCAGAACCAAGATATTGAGCCCCAGGAGCCTGGTTTTACTGTCTCCTGTGATCCTTCCAGTCCAAATTATAACTGATATTAGTACCTCAGCTTTCTGCCCCCATCCTCCCTCCCCCCAAAAACCCTAGAAACAACATCTACCCCCATAAACACTTACAATCTGAATTGTCCATTAATTGTATCAAATAGTTTCTCTAGGTCTCCTTCCTAAGTTCATTGCTAAAACTTACCTAATGCATTCATATTTAACTTCGAATGGCTCTTATTTAAAGTCATTGCCCTGAAATTCCTATCATACCTTGGCAGCCTATGGAGCCCTGCTTAACTATTTCACTCAACACAGCAAGCAGCAGAGCATTCTACATAATTTGGGGATGCAGTAACACTACAAACTGGTCTCGCATTACGATTTGATCTTCAAATTGAAAGGAGCTTTGCTGCAAATAAATAAAATTTTATACCACGTTTAAAAAAAATGCCCAAGTCACTTACGGAATCTGTGCTCTTACATCACATGAGCCGCCAGCTCAGCCCGAGCAGCCACAAATTCCCTGACTCAGAAGAAAGCTTTACAGCTCTCACCTCCGAGCATCTGCCGCTTGTAGCTTCACAGAGTTAGCGAATGCTGGGCCTCAGCGCCGTAGGGAGAGCCGGCAAAGCCTAGCCCCGCCGCGGCTCTCGCTCGTCCTCGCGGATCAGCCGGAGCCTGAGAGAAGGCAGCACATGTCAGCACCCACAACCCCGCCCGGGCCAAAGGCTGCTGCCCCTTACAGGGCCCTCCCCCGGCCCGGGGCGAGCCCAGACCACGGGAGCGCCGCAAGTCCCGGGCTCGCTGGGGAGCCCAGCGCAGCACCGCCGCTGCAACTACCTCCGCCCCCGGCCGCCGCCGCCCCCGCGCCCNAGGGTTAAACCCGCGCCGCGCCCCGCCCCGCCCCGCCGCCATTGGCCGGGCGGTTGCCGGGAGACCTTCACCGGCACCTGCCGCGCCCGGGGCGGCCCAGTGGGGCCCGGCCGCGCCTCCGCCACCTGCTTGCGGCCGCACCGGCGATGCAGGCCCGGCTCCTGTGACAGTTGGAACCCGTCCCCTTTGTGCCATCGCTCTCTGCCTGTGTAAAAAGTCACTCTCTCTCTTTTATAAGCTCCCTTCAGTAAGGGAAGGTGCGATGAGGTCTGCCCCGAGCCATCTCCAGGCTCAACAACCCCAACTCTCCCAGCCTGTCTTCATCGCAGAGGTGCTCCGGCCCTCTGAGCATCTCCGTGGTCTCTTCCGGACCCGCTCTCACGGGACAACACCGTTGTTGTGCTGAGGACCCTGGGGCTGGGTGCAGTGTTCCGGGTGGGCCCTCAGGGGAGCAGGGAGGGAGAATACCCTGCCTCGACCTGCCGGCCACGGTTCTTTGGCAGAGGAGGGTTGGCTTTCTGGGTTGTGAGCACACACTGTTGGCTCATGTCCAGCTTTTTATCCACGAGAACCCCCAAGTCCCAATGGGTTCTTCTCCCAGCCCCATGTCACAAAAATGCCTCCCTGTGGAAGACCTGACAGCCTTATCTGTGGCTGGGAGTGATGGTGGAGGAGCACCAACATACCCAGCCTGGCACATACTTTATTGCCCAGAAAACATCAATTAAACGTTCCAACATCACACCACTAAATATGTGACATGTTGCCTTTCAAAATTTGAATTTTTCATTCTAATGTAGTTTCAGGTTAATAAACAATAATTTTCAATATTATCAACCTTAATCTGTAGTGGTATTTTTTTTAATTGAGGTCGCCCCAACAGGTCCGATATTCTCTTTACATTTATCTTTGAGTAGAGTACTTTGTTGGAGGATTCAGTGCAAGTAATCACAAGCATTAAACAAAATGGTCTCAAGGAAAGGAGATTCATCAGAAAATCCAGGACCATAAAAGGGAAATTTTGAGGCATGGGATGTTCACAAACAACCACCAAAGACCCTCAAAAGACTTCATATTCAAATAAGTTAATGGAAATAATTAGCACACACACACGTATTCAGGAAATGTAATGAATATGTAATAGAAATGTGATGAATATGCATTAGTTCCATGGACATAACCTTGTCTGTTAGGCTGCTGTTCATGAATGCTTTGAGGAGAAATCCCCATGCATCCAGCACTGCTAATAAACTAATGTCAGCTTTCTAACCTAGTCTCCCAAATTCATTGGGAGACTTTATTTCCTGGTTTTCAGTGACAGTAAGAGATTGATGATTACTCTTTCCATTTTTTCTTCAAAAGCTAGAGTGTTATAGACCAGACCAAGAAATTTTTAAAAAGAAAATTAATTGACAGAAAAGAGGCTTAGAATGCAGTAGACAGAAAAACTGTTATGTCTGAAAAGACACCACCACAGAGAAATAGCAGCAATTAGGATGTAAAATATTTATTTTTAATAGATTATGGTTGTATACCTTTTCTTAAATTCAGTTTTCCACCCAAGTTGGAAAATTTTGCTTATTTTCTGAGTGTTTTCAGTATAAGAATAAGAAAGTGGCAACATAGGACACAAGTAGTACATTACTATTTACACTGCTAGGATCACCAAGTAGACAGAGGCATGCTCCGTGTACAACAGGGGATGGAACTGCAATAGAAAATAAGCCTTTTAGGTTCTTCTGTTGCAAACACAGCTGTGCTAAATCTCCCTATGTCTCTCACACACACTGCTTGCCCTGCTTCCAGATTCTTTTTCATTCAGTATGTCTGGTTTTCAAAGGTCAGCTTGAGAACAGAAAAATGCAGAGTTAGGTCAAAAAATCAGCCTTTCAAAAGTCAACAAAGTTTAACTTCCAGGGGCAAAATATACTCCTGTCATAGATATTGGAAATAAAGCTATTTCTCTTATTTATGAGCAGATCATAACTACCTCTCCTGACAGGTGTAAAAGAATATGGGACAAGCAAATATACCATTTCTTGCTGTGTCAGAAGGACATTCTGTCAGCTTGCAGAAATACTGATTAGTGCTTTGGCTTTTAGTACCTTTGCAAAAGCACTAATAAACGTTTTTAATGACTACATTTTTAAGTGTTATTTAGGTCATAGGAAATCATTCCTTACAGTGCAGAAGAAAACTTCCATTGTATCACTCAGGTTAATGCAGAGACTTTGGACCTTTATACTGCAGCTTTGCCACAGGTGCACTCTGAGGAGGAAGCAGATTTACACAGAATATGTTAGTGGTAGTGGCAAGTGGGACAACAGACCTTGTTCACAGGAAGGATTAAGCTCCTGGAGCTTTAAAACATAATACAGGGGTGGGTGGTGCCGGATTCCCTTTGTCCATTTGATCTTAGCAGCTGTTCCTGAAGTTGATGCTATTCAAAGGAGAACTCCCCAAGTACTCTGCTGTGCATCATGGATCGTGTTTGTCTTATGTTTTTTTAAAAGGCTGGCCAGGAAAGGAAAAGTCTTTGTGGGATGCATTCAGCTGAAAGTATCAGAGGAAATTTTATCTTACGAAAAACTGTAGCCCAACGCAGTCCTTCACTGATAACGCACCAGTTTGGCATAATGTAGTCTTTGTAAACTACAGTGAGAAGTAAAACACAGCTTTCTAAAGTGAGACATTATGAGGATTTTGATATAGAGAAAGGGTGATATCTTTGGAAGTTTGGGGTCCTAAGGGATACAATAAAGGATAACATTAACTATTTCTTGTACTCTCTTGAGTAATATAATAAATATCCTGTAGTAGATTTAAGGTCTTTGACAATAACCCAAATTTTAAGAGTGTAACTCCTTAAACAGTTTTTTCCTTCTTTACTTGGGCTTGCTTGAATCTAATAAACCGAATTTTCTGGAGATTCCTGTTATTTTACTTTATAATTCAGTTTAAAAATAATCAAACAACTTGTGTTATTTCATAGCAGTTCTGCTCTGTCATATAGACTGTTATCCTAAAAATTAATTTTAGTTCAGTTTATTTTATAAGTGTATTTTATAGAATAAATTAGAGAAATTTTGAAGATGTATTTGTCATTTCCTCTTTTTAATTATTTGCTAAAAAGTAGGATTAAGAATTATGATAGGAAAAATATTAAAGAACCAGGGGAAACTGTTTTATGAAATGAAATACACAAACTACCTCTGAAAACTTAAATTCAAGCTGGATGAAATGGTAACATAAACAATAGGACAACAGGCTCCTACAATTCAGAAAGAGATGGACTGATCCACAGTTTGTTTGCATTTCAATTCAAACTCATCTTCTTAAGTACATTCAAAGATGCTGTTTGCTGGAGTGGTTTCTATAGCAGTGTCCTGCTTGATTACAAATCAGCAGGGCTGACGAACCCTGGACTAGCAGAAGCTCATTAAAATGTCTGATCCTGTTATGCAATAGGCCAGTGGCAGCCTGTGACTCCTTTATTGTCCCTTGGTGTAAGAACTGCATCTCGACAAAGCCCAGCTCATAGGGCTTTCGTGTCTCTTTGTGGAGATGCAAAAAATAACCTCATAAGCCCGTCTGTGGGTTGTGCTCTGCACTAGTAAGTGCTTTAAGGTCTGCTCTCAGTTACAGCTCACACATTAGAAGCTCCAGTTATGCAGTGATCTTGATAGATGTCTCTGGAGCACATTGGAGGCTCCAAAGATGCAGAGACCTATGGCAGGTTACAGGACTTTACATTCTTAAGCCCACATGTGTGATCCAGTCCCTCCTCTCCCCCAGTGTCCCACTTCATGAGAGTCACTTGGTTCAGTATTTAAAAGACGTTCAACTTCTGGCTGCAAATTTCTTCTGCTCTTGCACTTGGACAATGAGATTTCGGGCTAATCCCTGTTCGGTTAAAAAAAAACAGAGAAAGAGATGCCTGTCTTTCCCCAGGGATTTGACCAAGGACACCAAGAGTCACAAAAACATCTATGGATGAGATGGTATTGTTACCTGTCAGAGTAACAAGTCTTTGTGCTGAGCCGAAGCCACAGACAGCAAACTAAGCATCAGGGATGCAAGTTGGTACAACACAAAGAGGATGCTGACTCCACAGAAAAGAAACCACAGCCAGAACTTTTGAACAAGATTGCCTCAGGGTGAGTGACAAGATGCCAAGTAAAACACGGACTGCCACTATTTCACTGCTCCTTCCCAAAACTGTCTACACAGTTATGCTTTTGCACAGGCCCTGGTTTTTACTGCACCCTCATCTGAGTCAGTTCAGCTCATTAATTCTATTTGTTTTAATTTTTTGGTTGGGCTAGAGTTCCAGCAGCTTAGCAAGTGAATTGGCTCACAGAGTGTTCCAAATATGCTAGAGCAAGTACAAAACAATCTAGGATAGAAGAGAGGGAAGAGAAAGAACAGAAAGAGGAATGGGACTCCCCAATTTTAGTGTCAATGAGGCATTATACCTCCTTTCAGGGAGCTACACCCACACATTTCTCCCTCTGCAACCTTATTTCTGATTAAAGATGGCAACAGATATTTACCTCATTTAACTATCTCCACACATTATATGGATAGCATAGGCACTCAGTTTTTCTTTCCATTCTGGGAGGCAGGCACCAGGTAAGCTTTCATTGGATTTACCCCAAAGACCTTTGAAGAAAGGTAAAACATCAAATGGCTACAATGCCTGCAGCAACTCAGGCTCCCTTCCAAAATCATTCAGACTATTAGTAGTTCAAGGGACCTCTTCCATGAGGTTAGAAGCAGCACAGGTAATGCCATTTAGTTCAACTGTGTTGAAGAGTTTCAGTGATGTAGATACTTCACGACAAACTTTGATGTTAGTAGCTATAGCAACCCCTGCCATGAAACAGCTGTTCTCCTTCCCACCCTGTCCTGTACTACACATACACCATCTTCAGAGAATACGTGCAACATTTTGCATGTCTGCTTCAATCTCCATCTGAAAAAGCTTCACAAAAATTTGTTCAGCATCTCCCACTTGTGAAATAACACTATAGGCAGGGCAAAATGTCCCTGAATCTTGTGCATCTAACTGCTGTCCTTCATTAGAGCAGCTTCTGAGATAGTTGTGCAAATGGTGTTACAAAACGCTACCACTCAAAAGTGTTTGAAATTGTTGCAGTGTGTTTGTAAAGGAGGAAGAGTCAAAGGCAGCACCAGGGAAATGAAGAGAAGCTCCACAGCTTGTGAGAAGCAGCAAAATAGCATTTCAGGGGAAAGCAATGAATGACGTGTGTTAGTTTGGTGTCTGCAGAAACAGTGTGTGGTTTATCTGATCTCTCACCAGTCATGAAGACTTTTTTTACTGTCAGCAAATAAGCAAATGTGTCATAGTTCAGCACCCCAAAAACACAGAACCCCAAACTCTGAAGGGTTGTCAGAGAAAAGGGAGCAGGAGTGGTGTTAATTTTAAACCTGTGAGAACTGAGGCACCAAAGTATTGAGTGTATCTTTAGAGAAATCCATTCCATAACCAAGGGGTTTAATTTAATTTCTTAGCTCCAATTTCAGATCATTAGAACATTACATTTCAATAGAAATATGCCCCTGACACTCTCAGCTGAGTTTGCCGTTCATTTTTCTGTCCTATGAAGCAGTACAAGCCTCAGAGCTACCAGGAGTAACACTGCATGCAAATACAAATGTTCTCCTTCCATGAGAAAATTTACTGTAGCATAGTTTATTGACTGTAAAAAGAAGAAGCATTAAAAGCTTTCACCCAGTGCTACTATCAAGCAAGTGAAATATTTAAGAAAATAAAATTTCTAGAATCATATTTGACCACAGCACAGTCCTTTCAGTTTGATGCCCACAAAGCAACACTAAGTGTTAGAAAAGCAACATAATGTAATCACTTCAATCCTATCTCTCTTTAGCTGATCTCTGATTAGCTTGCAGAGCCAGTGAACTACAGTTGTCCACGCAGAACACAGCTGATAGTCCAGTTTTTAAGCATTCTCAGCTGCAACTAGTTTTGAACAAGTCCTCTCCCTGGAGAGGTGCTTCATGTCACTCCACTGGAGTATAGCCTGAGTTAGGGTGAGTTAGACACTTAAATCAAAATCCTTTCTTTTTTCTTTTAGGATGAGCTCAGCCGAAGAACTAAGAAACAATTGTGTATGTGATTCTCTATCACCCTTCTGTCCGGCGAGTGCTGATGCTCAAGTGCCTATGTACAACTTAAACTTCACGTGCACAAGTGCAATCACCTGCACTAGGAAAAAGAAAAGAAAATTTCAAGACAGATTACCAGCTGAAAGGAAACTCTTTAACTATTTAGCAGAAATGCAGTATTCAAATTAATATCTTAAAAATATAATCAAATACTTATGGTTTAAAGTAAATTTAAAGGACAATAATATGGAAGTGAGCAGTATCTCCAAGATATCTCTGCCCAGACATGCTGTCTCTGCAGATAGCCAGCCTGCCTCTTGCACACTGTGCCTGCAAAAGAAATGCAAAGGCCAAACCAAAACCAAAGAAAATATTTTTAAATCTAAATGTTTAAAGATAATAAGAAAGTTTTGGTAATGTGAGTTGTTTTCTCCTTAGTCCTAAATCTGAAGCCTGCACAAAGAAACTTCTCATTCACCAGCACACACAGTTAAAACATGACAATACAGCTGGTACAACAACTCTCTGTCCAGAACTGGAAAGAGAATGATGAGTAACTTGTTCTCACAGGTCTCTAGGGTAATATTTTAAGAAAGGTTTTCTGTTTTTTTTTAGAAATAAAGTGAACTGCTTTAAAAAAAACAGATTGAGGTCAACAAATGCATCTTTTAAAATATCGTTAAGTGAAATAATTTTTGTAAAATTGTTATCAGAAATTGCATTCCAGGAAACACCAGGACATTCCACTCCATAAGCTTAGGTTATTTCTTTGAATATCTGCAGAAACAACATCTAATCTTGTATGCTGTGGGAATGGTAACAACTCTCTTATGCACCTCTGCAGTCATTGTCCAGGCTGTGATGTGCTCTAGAACACTTAGATTATTATTGTTGTTGTTGTTATGGTTATCGTTATTATTGTTATTTTATCAGGTTCCTTTTGAATGAAACTGGTGTTCTGAATTGTACAATTTAATTTACAAAAAGTTAAATAGTGCCCTTTTGAAATGAAGCCAAAAAGATCTTTTTAAACATCTGTGTTGGAGCATAAAAGGAATCCACAATAAATAAAAAGGGCATTTTTTCAAATAAAAATGATCATGAAGCATGGTGGGAAAGGTTTATTGTCATATTAAAATCACTTGAACTGCTGAAAACTGTAAAAGAAAAAATCACTGTGATTTGTTTTAGGGTCAGTCATAAATTATGCTGTTATTTCTGTCTGCATAGCCACATAGCTGACAGTTACCTTTCCCTGGTGACTAAAGTACACTTGCTGGATTTTGAAAGGCAGTTGCAAAATGAGGTTAGGGATTCCTCAGCTAGTATAAAGCAATCTTGATTTTAATTTCAAACATCCAGTATTTTGTGCGTGTGAAATTACCAATAGAAGGAATGTGTGGGGGTTCCTTAAGGGAAAAAACATGTATGTTTCCCTCTTATACTATCTATAGGAAAGGGAGAAACTTCTTTTTAGTGGTAGAGTGAAGTGCCAGCATGTAACACAGTTCCTTGATTTAGTGCAAAGTTTCAGAGTAGAGGATTTAAGACATGACTACCTGCAGTTTTGTACTTCACCTCTTGCTGGAGGTGACTGCCTCTGGAATATCAAGCAGAGCAGTCAAGAGGAGAATGTCTATTCCTTCCTGACAGAGTTGTCTCCTGGAAATGTGAAAAACCACAATATGGCTGCATGGCACAGACAGCAAAGGATGAATGGTGTTGGTGTCTAGGGAACTTGCTCAGGAAAATGGCTGAGGAGAAGCTGGGACCAGAGGGGCTCACATTGTTGCTCACACTTTCTGCTACTAGAGCAGGGCTCAGTGCCATCTCCGAGTGGGAATTTAATCATGGAACACATCAGCATGAGATAGTACAGAGATCCAGTGTCATGGGATGCAAGTGTGTGGAGTCTTTGGGGCAGTGCTCCACCCTCTGTTTATCTCAGGGGTAAAAGGAAAGCCCTTCCAGGGGGGAAGGCTGCAGAGCATTCATAGGAAAACCTCAGCACTGCTCCATGTCCTGAGAGCCACAGGGTTTCCCTGTGGGCTTTCAGAGGTCACAGATCTTGAGGAGCTGCACACACAGATGTGAGGATGGTGAGAAATGCCACAATCCATGTCCTGTGGTTCTGCAGACAGAGGCAGAACTGGTCTGGCTTCAAATATATATGTGTGTATATATATATATATGCAGTTTAAAATGTTAAAAATAGTAAAGAGATTTTAAAAGCAAGACAACCCAGACCCACTCATTTAGAGAAAATGTCACAATTTTTTAACATAGTTGTCTTCTAACCTTAATGTCTAATCCAATGCTGAATTTATTACTGACAGAGGCTCTGAGCATCCCTGCAAGCCCTTGCCAGCTGGAGACCACAGTACCATGACCATCTCCCCAGTTCGGGTCTCTGAATTTTTGGAGGCTAATATTAGATCATTCATCTCTTCCTCTTTTCCTGAATAATGCCTAAATATTCTACATGATGAGAGTGTGGATTTGGAATTGCTTTTTTTTAGTCAAAACATGGAGGTAGCCTGCCAGGGCCTTCAAAGGGAGAGACTGGTGCTGTGATTCCTGCAGGGATGGGGCTCTGAGCAGGGAGAAAAGTCAAATTTCTAAACACAGTCAAATGCATTAATAATTTCAAATCTAATTGCTAATTTTCTGCAGAAAATTGCACATACTGGTGCTATTGAAACTCTTTGGGGTAGTAAGCCAGTCAGATGACAACAGTACACTTTATTTCAGTGGAACAATAGTGGCATCCAGTGGTCAGTCAGCAAATTCAAAGCACTGCTTCTCCAGGGTTTCACTGAGATACTGTGATCTGCTTATACACCTCATAGTCTGTCCTTGATTGGGTATTTTTTTGAATGGTGGTAGATAGTACTTTTCCTTGGAAATGGAGTGTATTTGTATTGCCGTAGAAAGAGTAGAATACATTTTCTAAAGTCCAATAGTTAAAATGTTAATTCTCCAAGGCCCTATTGCAGTTGGCAAGTAACTGTAGGGAGGGCAGAGTTGGCCTTGGTGTGACCACATTTGATCTAAAGGCCCTGTTCTTGTGATGAACAAGGTCAAACAAACAGTAATACATCATTGCCGCTATCTTCTTTGTTTGGTTCCTCTGGCTGTCTAAAGGGAGATCTGTGTGCAGCTTTATAAATCACCAGAAGTAATACTTAGGTTGCTGTAAATCCTTGGAAACTTATTTTTCTGTGTCACTGAAGTCAGTTGCATCATGTCTCCTTACAAGCCATCATTTGTATTAGGAAAATTTGTTGTATAGCTTTATATTATGTCTTCCTATACTAAAAGCAAGTTTTAAGATAATATGATTTTCCATTTTTGGTTTTAGAGTCTCACCTTTAAATTGTGCATGGAGAGCTTCCATTCATACCAAGCTGATCATCTTAATGCCCATTGCTTCTGTTCCTGCACCAAAAGAAAGGGGGTGTTCACTCCACCAGAACTCTGAGTAGCCCATTTACATCCGTCTTCTGTTTACTCCATTTAGATTTCAGCCAAACCAATGAACCTAAACCTGACTCAGTAATGACAAAATATTTGGCTTCAGTCTCAGTTCTGCAGGAAAAAAAAGGCTTTAAATGAGATCCTGTGATACCTAGGGGAAAAAAAGCCATAAAATTACACTAACATCTTGTAACAAACATAATAATTTCTCAGGATTATATCTGATTGGAAAAAAAGTTTAAAGATTCATACAGGGAACTTGGTTTTGAGTTGTGTAACTTCATAATCATAATATATTTGCACATCAGCCAAGGGGAAAACAAAATACTTAACAACGTGGATTCAGGTCTCTGCAGTGTAGATATTGATATACCCATTCATGATTCTCAAAAGTAATTGTGAATGTTCTGAACAGTATTTCTTTTCAATTTCCACCTTAAAAACAAAATACAGTTTTTACTTTCAATGAAAGTAATTGCATAAAATATGTTGAAGCTTTCCATCTGCCTGTGTTTATAGCAATCATGTCTGTCCTAAATAGAAGTCAAATATAAGTTCTATAGTGTTTAATCCATTTCAGGCTTATACATTGTCTTTTAACATTTGCACTACTTGACAAATACAGAAATACAATTAATTATAATTAGGTGGTGTGACATCTGACAGAGAGAAACTGAATTACCTTCTTTGAGAAGTTCAGAAAAGTTTACTGTCCTATAAATTAATTATATGGCTGTCAAGTGACGGGAAGGGCATTGTATGGAGGGGAGGGGGGAAATTCTTGTTCACTTGTGGTTAGTAGATGCTTTCTGCCCAACAAAAAGATGTCTTCTCTCTGAAATGTTTTGTGCATTTTATGTAGGCTCTGATTTTAGTCAGGTTTGCCTATCCCCTTCTTTTTCCTTCCCTGCCTTCAAATGTATAAGATCCCAACTCAGTCCCCATTGAAGTGATTGTAGACTCCCACTGACTGCAGTGGGAATTGGATTAAATCTCTAAAACAACAATTACATGCCTAATTGCTTTTTATTGCTCACTTAAAAATGCATTCTTTGAAACACTACCAATATTTGTAAGGGCTGAGAGTTTAATGTGCCAAACTGTTTAGGTTATTTGGAGACCTATTTTCCACCAGTGCCTGGAGATTTAAATAAATGCTTTAAAAGAATGTTATTTACATTCTGCATTTATAAAGTGTTTATATTGCATCATTATTCTTCATATTGATTTTCCTTTGAATGCCAAGACTTTGCTGCTTTGAAGTCAGTGGGAGATCTGCCCCTGACTTCATCCGAACTGAAACTGGAAGATAACATGAGGAAAAGGGGATGCAGTTTTCAGATCATGCTGAAAGAAAGACAAATTTTGTGAAATACTCTTGATAGAACTCTGTACTGACTGTCTCTTCTGGAGATGACCCTTGGCCTGTCCATTCCTCAGTGGACAGGTACTCAGTGTCTCCTGAGCATCAAGAAGCCATGTGTTAGTTTGTCAGTGGCTATCAGTAGTAGCTGAAGTGACTGTGCTGATTGGAGAGGGGCTCAGAGAACTTCCTCTTCTGCAAGGGGCAGCCTGCACCAGCTCAGCTCTCCCTGTCAAAATCCTGACTCTAAAATAGGAACCCCATACAGTAATGGCTTCAGAAATTAATTAACCCCCAGAGATCTTTTCCTTGGCCTCTGAGCCTGTGAAAAAAGTAGTCACTGAAGGAAAACAGTGCAATCCTCTTCCTATAAAATCTACTTGAAAGAAACAATATAATTAAAACAACCCTGAGTCTCACAATCATGGCCTAGAGGAAGATTATAAAATCTGAATTTGGCTGCATGCCTAATGACTTTTACTACAGAAATGTTAGCATCCTTCATTACCAGCCTCCCCTCTGAACGTGCAAACCCCATGTCTGCCACAGAGCTCTTCTAACTATAATAGACCAAGTTCAGGCATCTTTTTAAACAAATACAGCAGAAACTCTCTGCATAGACTTGGAAATACTACTGAGCAATGCTATTAGGCACCATAAGGAGGCCAGTCAGATTTGGGAAATGGATTGAAATTGCTACAGAATTTTCTCTTAATTTGACAGAGAATTGGCAAAGGACATGTTGAAAGCAAATAGCCTGAAATGCCGTGAATCTACCCACAAATCAGCTCATCAGTAAATAAAAATAAACATGCCTTGAGATTACATATTAAGGTAGAGAGTATACACACACTGCTAATTTCAGCAGTATTTCAATGTACGATGCTTGCAGATCTCCTAAGTGGGCCAGATTTTTCCAGGAATTAAAAGTGTATACCTCAGTTTGCTATAATATATTGATATGCTCAAGTCTCAGAATTAAAAACATTTCAAGATCATATCTTGATATGCTACAGTAATAAAAAAAAACTATGCTACTTTCTGGTGGACAATGCTGATCCTCTAGAGCTAATATAAAAGTAAAAAATTACTAATCTGCTAATTAAATGCAGGTAAATAACTTAAGAGAAACTTGTTAAAATATCTCAAGGTTAAGACTAGCATATAAGCACTGTTTTCACAGGACTCTTGGTAAGTGTAGAAGGTTTTTCCACAAAACCATAGACTGAGAAGATGGCTTCCAGCTCTTATTTTCTTTGTTTGCAGCCCTGCATTTCACCCTGTAACTACAGGCAACATTTTTCCCTAAAAGCTTTAACTTTTTTACAGTTTAAATTCTCATGGTTAAATTTATCTGCATGGCATAATTTTCCTGGCCAGTATTGTTTGATTAGTAAGATGTTACTATGATGCTAGAGGCAAACATTTTCAGTACAATTAAGAACACCGTGAAACTAGGGCAAAGCTGAAGATTGCTGAACACAGCAAAGTGGAAGGACATTAATGTGGGACACAATAATATTGAACTTTGTCATATATTGTAATTGCAGTAGATCAAGCAAACACTTCTGGACTAATGGAAAATGGTTGTGCAACAGGACAGACATGATAAAAGAAAAGGTCAGTTGTGCCCATATGCCCTTTTAGTTAAAGCAAACAATCCTCCTCCTCAATTCCATTTTCTTAGTTATGCTCTCCCTGTTGCTGGGTCTGAACGGTATCTGACTGCTGCAACACTGTGGTCAGTCAGTGCAATGCAAATGGAAGGTTCATATTTGACCAGATAATTCAAATACAAACATGAACATAACACTTTCACAAAATAAAACCAACAAAGACCAATGTTCTACAAGCTTAGACATTATTAGAGTTACTACTACTATCTAAGGTCACCCCAGCAATTTTTCGGTATAAGCAGTGATGATTTTAGAGCCCATTACCCAGCTTTCAGTGAGCTCAGGTCCATTTCTATGGCAACACAGGATGCAGCCGTCTGAAAAGTTGTCAGAAGGCTGTGACATTTAGCTCCTGTGTAGAGCATGGCTGATGACAATCCACACAGCTGTAGGAATTGGTCTCCAATGCAGGCTTTTAACTAAATGAAATAGAAAAAACCCCCATCCTATTAGTTGACTGGGGGTGTGTATTACTGTACAATTTAGCTTTTTAAAGATTTAATAAAAGAAGCCTTTGTAGGAGTGTTTATTGTCTAGAAAGTTCCAATACCTGCATTTTAGTTATAGCCCAAGCCTTTGCAGTAGAAACTTGACCTGATGCTTCTTTCTTTCTTTCTTTGGTTTGTCTGTTTGTTTTTTTTAATTAAGTGCTTTTTCAGTTTCTCCTCAGCTCTGACTTGTTCACAGCCTTTGGCATGGGATGACAGCCTATGTAACACTGTGCGTACATAGTGCAAGGGCTAGTTATTGGCCATGTTTATATGCTGGAATGTGGTGACTGACAGTAGATTGAATAGACTGCAGATGTGATGTGACAAATGGTCTGTGGAAGAATTTGTGCAATTTAACAAAGTTTGCATGAGAAAAGTACTTAAACCTTTGGGAGATTCTTAAGTGTCCTAGCTAATGGAAGAGTCAGTGCAGCCATCTGAAAGGTACGTGCCCTGCACACACTATTTGCAAGCTGAGCAGCAGCTGGATGTAGCTGTGGCCCTTGGAGCCATTCCAGACCCAGGGGAATGTCCTGCCCTTCCTGGAAGCCAAACAGTTACCCTAGCTGCCTGCCCTGCATATTAACAGAAAAGGAAACCTGCCAAGCACTAGGTTAACACACCAAGCTGCAAAACGTGGTGGCTCATTGGAGCTGTACATTCCCTTCAGCCACATCTCCCACAAAAACATTCGTCCATGGCACAGGCAAGGTGGTCACCCAGGGGCTCTGGCTCCAGCAGTCTGAACTGTGGCCATGAGCCCTGATGGCATTGCTCTTTGCCAAAACACTTCTGGCACCCTCATACCTTCCCCAGCTGCCATGGCACGGCAGTGATTGATGGCACCGAGCATGCAACAAGCAATCTGTGGGTTAGGCAGCTTTATTCTCCTAACAGGATTTTCTGCTTGCACAAATTCCCGAAACACAGCACAGCCTGCTTCTACTGTGAGCATATTGAATTGTAAGGAACTAACTAGAAAAGTACATGGGAGGGTGGCATAATACTGTGCAACATATGGCTGTTCTGGTCTGCCATGCCCAAATTCTGTCTAGCATAAATAGGCTCATTTCCCACTGACATCAAAAGTTGCTGTCTTAGATTATTCATACTGAAATCTAAAAGTGGATCTTGATCATCTCCCACATTATCAAACAAAAACTAGTTGTCCAAAGCCAGGCAAAATTATCATAACAGCTTTAGCATATGCCATCACTCTTTTCCCTGACAAGTGATTTTCCTCTCATTGCACTGACTGTCCTCTGATTCAGCATCTTACTAGCAGGACAACGTGGAGAATGTGCCTCTTCCAAAAGCACATAGCAAGAAATAACTGAGTTCTGGCTTCCAGCTTCGTCAAAATGGAGCCAGAGCTGCCCCCACCCTGAGCAGCTCCACTCCAGGAGTGAGACAAGAAAAGTAATGCTGAAGAGAGACTGAAGCTTGACCCCCGATTCACTCCCAGGCCTCCTACTCTCCAAGAGCAGCCATAGGATGCGGCTCATGATAAACATCGACCACCTCCAGCAGACAGCTGTGTGTGTTGCCACTGACCCACAAGCACATTTTAGGGAATACAGGGCTCTTCTGACCCGCTTTATGTGACCAGCAGTGCTTCTGTTCCTCCAGCTGTTCATGTTCTGCTTCCAGATAAGAGACCATCCTTGCTCCTCCTGCATGGATGGTCTCCCGAGGATGCAAGGGCTGGGAGACACAACAGTGGTTGGGCTCCAGGATGATCTGCCACCCAGCCCAGCTGTAGCACAGAGCCTTGTAAGCTCTGCTTTGCCATCAAACTGCAGCACCACGTGAACACCCTTGCTTTTTCACAGCTAAAGGAAGTTTCTTCAGAAAAGGGCACACTCAAACATTCTTGGTTTTTTCCTGCAGCTTTCCTGGTGGAGTAAGAGAGAAGCAACATCAGCTGTCAATGAGATGCCCTTTGGACTGATGTTTCTCAAATGGTCTGCTGTGTTGGATCCCTAATTGCACTAATGGACCTAATGAACCAAACTTCCTGGAGGAATCAGAGAACAGCACAGTGTACCCTAATGCTTGGAAATATACTGCCAGGAACAGTTCTGCCTCAGAGGTGGTGGTGGTCTGTAGGTCCTATTCACTCTCCACCTGTTTTAACCTCCAAGAACAGTTGTATTCCCCTTGGCTGGCAAAACCAGACCCACCTCACTCATGACTGTGGAAAGCAACAAGAAGCCAGCTCTGCACCACGCGAGCCACAGCACCCACATTCTCATAGTGTGCAGGATGGGTTTCCTGCCCTAGCAGCCTCTCCTTCCAGGATGTTCTGTGTAAATTCATCCTATTGCACCCCACCTCACCCACCTTGAGGAGGCTGGTAAAAAAGCAGGATGTTCAGGATGCACCACTCCCAGTCCTGGTTTTGAGAAGATGACACTTAACAACTCTGCCATTGCTTTTTCCCCAGGATTTGCTATTGGCAGTCATGAACTTCTACTGATTTCCCATCTTAGCCTTGCACCAGCAGCACATTCAGCCCTGAAGAGGAGAAGCTCATGAACTATGTTATTTCTTTATGCAAAAAAAAAAAAGCAAATAAACAGGCAAACCTCTTATTTTCTGAGGTACCCTAATGTGCCTAACGTAGTCTATGGTTATTAACCCAATGTCTGCTGGTTTTAGTATCTGGTTTAAGCTGTTTTCTATAACTGTTTTGTCTGAAATGGGAGTGTGTAGGGCACAGTTTGCCTCATGGTTCTAAGATGATTTTTAATTAGTGAGTGGCCTAGCATTTGGCTGCTCAGAGCTATTTTTAGTAATAAACCAGGTTATTTCTGTATCTCCCCTGCTGTAACTACCTGGTATTTAACATCTTCTATTTTATTTTTATTTTCTTAAACTGGGCAAAGAAAGAAGCAGGACCCAGCTCCTGCACACTTGTGCTTTGGCGCAAACACCAGCAGCCTTCAAGATTCCGTGACCAGCCTGCATTTTGGTGCTGGTCAAAGTAACTGAGTGGAAGGCAGTGTGGGGTTTGTTATGCTGTGGTTGCCATAGAATTATTTAAAAGGTATTTCATTGCAGGACAGCAAACTTCAAAAAACAACAGTAACAACATGAGTCTTTCACATTTTTCTTTAGTTACCCTTGCTCCTGTTTGTAAAGTGCAAATATTTATATATGAACCAGGATAGTTTATCCCTCCTGTCGCCTTAACAGCAACATAGTATTACTTTGCAGATCTTTAGTTCCACTCACACAGAGACCTCAGCCCATTTCAGGAAAGAGTTTAGTTGTTAACCCTTTCAAGAAGGACAGGAATTGTAAGATTATTACCTGCAGATAACGCCACTGCAGACCAGCAGTGGAACCAGAAGTGAGGTCTGGGAGCAGTGGTTCTGAGGTCTTGCGCTGTGGCTGCCAGCCTGCCTTCCTCCCCCTTCATCCTGAACAATAAGAAGGGTGAAAATTTTATAGCTCAAATTCAGCACCTGCAATAACACAGGAAGATCCCAGAACACAGTACTGGATGAAACCTAAGATTGTTCTGTCTAAGATACACCTAACCATACCTGAGGCTCCAATATGCACAGTCATCTCTTTTTAAAACACTCAATAATAGTGCTTATGCTCTCTAATGAGAAAGGCCTAGTGCCCAGCTTGATTATTTCAGACTTTCCTCAGTGGTCATATTTTCTACAACTGCCAGATTAGTTGCTGTCTGCTGGACACCTCCCAGTTTGTCCAGAACATTCAGCCCTGTGTCCTGCATGTGACCAGCCACTGTCAAGCCCCCATGCTGGTGGTGCAATCATCCCATTAACAGATCTCAGAACAAAACTTGTAGTTTTTTCTCTACTCGCAACACCCCAGTGCCAATAGTTTATATCCAGTTTGTGATCCAGTATATTTCAATGATTTATTTTTGTGACAGTCCTTTCTATTTTTGCACTTGTTTCTTTCTCTGGGTTTTTGTTTGTTCATTTGTTCATTTGGCTGTTTTCTTTCCTTTTTGCTTTATTTTCTTTGTAAACTGAAATGCAACTGCAGTCAACTTTCCCCAGGGGAAGCCAAAGAAGTCTGCAACAGCAGCACTGCTTGGAAACTGTGGCCATAATCTCATACAGATGGTTCTTCTCTTGAGGAACACTCAAGCGAAACTCATAGCTAGTTCAAGGCTTGTGTGCATCACAGAGCACCTTAAATAAGCTTTCATATGAGTTTTATGCAATGTCAAATGCACTTTGATAGCCTGTGTACAGCTGATGTTGCTTGATGCATCCCCCCTGCTTCTCCCATGCGTAGACAAAGCAAGTGGCAGATAAAACCAGCCTTCTCCAAGTCTGCTGTCATGCACTCTTTTCACTCTTGACTTGAAACTGCTGCTCCATTAGGCATCATTTTCTCCCCTGTGCTTAGCAATCTTAAGCCTTGCTCACTATCCCAGACTTCACCTCTTCCCCACAACTGACAGTGGTGAAGGTCTGTGCACCATCCCTTGTTGCTGTAAAGCATTGGCTGGGGGCCACCTCTGCGAGCTTTGCAGCAAAGGCACATTAAAAGCAGATGCACAGACAGTAAGGGGGTTCTCAAAGGTTTGCTCAGTGAAATGGGGGGAAAAGAATTGGAAGACTAAAGAAAATCTCTGAAATGAGCTGGTAGACATTTAGTCTCCACAAGGAAGGGACTAAAAGACCATCAGCAACCAGAGGACAGGACCATTTAGCAAACAGTGGTTGTTTCATTTTCTCCTTTCTTAGCTTCAGCCTCCTCCTCACAGGATTCAAGTTTTGAAGTGCCACATTAACTGTAACAAAGCATTGTACATGCAGATTGATAGCAAAACTCACACAGACTCTTAGCTCAAAACATACAGTATCCGTTCCAAAATCAACATTTTACACTAACTAGCAGTATCCTTGGGATTTCACTCCAAGCCCTCTGCAGGAAATGACAGTAGCTACTGTTTCTTTTCCAAGGACACATTCACTTGTAGGCACAGGTGGTACCCCTCAAGCACTGAGAGACAATGTAAAATTATATAAGACAATCCTGATAAGATATAGTTTTATACAGGTTACAGTTTTGTAATTGGAAACCAGCCCTTTTATTTTTACTTTCCCTTCAACAACATTATAAAAACCTTCCTGCTCCCAGTCATTAACTATTTCACCTTAACTCAACATATCTGTTATTTTTAAATACAGAACTAAACTCAATTTAGGCAGCTCTATGAACCCCTCTAAAGCTCTGTCTCTGTGGCCTGGGACATGACTTACAGCAGCAGAGCAGAGCACCAGGCTGGATGTGCCTGTTTGGGGCCAATGTTTGTCGTTCTTGCCCCTTTCATTTCTACCTCCTCAAGACAGGCATGTGCAGTGGCTGTGACTTACCCCATGTCACAGCTTTACATCACCTCTGCTGATTTGGGTGGAGAACTGAGCAGCAGGAGAAGAAGCCTTGGCATTCATGCCGTGCACAATCCCCTCTGAAGCCCAGTGCAGGAGGGGCACAGCGAGGCCCTGCAGCAGCCCTGCTCTGGGTGAATGGCTGGAGGAGGAGAGCTGCCTGCTCGCCAGTCAGACATCAGTGCCATGTTAACCATGGCTGGGGGGACAAAGGCAGCCTAAACCTGCAGCTGCCTGCCCTCACCAAGAGCTTAATTATTTTTAAATTCGGAGAATGAATGCCATGACCTGCAATAATTCATCTTTTGTGTTGTTAGCTACAGCTCCCTACACTGTGCCAAATCACATGGCTCCAGACCGGTTTGGTGGTTGGAGCCTTATCAACAACCCCATCTTTACACTGCTCTGCCTGGCCTCCCCCTAAACTACCCTGTCACCCCCCTGCCCAGTCCCTGGTGAGGGGCTTCCAAGGGCTGGGCAGGATCAGCACTGCAAAGTCCCCAGGGTGGTGAGGGAGCCTTTGGGGTGGCACATGGCCAGCAGGCACCACACAATGCCATCGAGGTGCTGGGCCATCCTGGCAGGCTCCAGGCGATGGGGAGGAGGGGACTAGGAGTGCCGTGTACTTTGCAGGGAACGTGCCGTGCCACCTCCCAGAGTGGCTCCTGCCAGCTGCCCCATGGCGGCATTGAGGGTGCACTGTCAGGGAAAAAAGCCATCCACACCAAAAGTACACCTTACCTGACAGACTGCAGACTGTCGCTTGGGCCCCAGCACAACTGTCTCCCATTTCTGATTTTAGCCCTAAAACATGCATTTCTCCAATGCACTTTTTAGACATCTACAGTTCTGAGCAGGGAGATGCCCATGAGATGCTGGGAAAGCTGCTGGTGTTGCCGCTGTGTCTTTCAGCTTTCAGGGAATGAGAAGGTGCCATAAGGCACCACTCACCTCTGTGACTACTCATTGGACAGACTTAATCCCAAGAGCAGCTGGTGGCCATTACATCCTCACCCCTGCCCCTTCTGAGCTGTGACTGGAAGAGCTGTGCTCTCCTGCAATTTTCCAGGTTGGCTGAAGGAACCAGCAGGTGCTGAGCCCGTGGGGACAGGGGTGCAAGGAGCAGGGACAGGGTGCCCAAGCCTCCTGCAGACACTCTGCTTGTCTGTGTGCAGCATTGTGGAGCCACTGCGCTGCAGAACTCTTTGGTTGTTTCCTTTTGCCCAGTCAAGGCTGCGAGGCTTCTGAAGGAACTACAGTCCATTAGGCAATGCTTATTAATGGGACACCTGTCTTCAAGGAGTCTTCAGATCTAATCAATTAATAGAAACAAGGTTTCATTTGATTCGTTGTTCTAATTATCATTCATATTTAAATGCACTCTCCACTACAGAATTGTAATTTTACACTTTTAAGTGATACACAGGACTTGGTTCAGGGCATCTCCTGCTTCATGAGTATGCTTATAATTAGACTTTTTATTTTTGATGAAGTCATGGGGGTTACCCAGAAGATGAGACATGGGTTTGGCCCAAGTGATACATTTTTATCCTGTGTGAATTCCCAGAGTTGGGAAGCAACCAAACAGAACGCTGAGGACAGATATAACAGAGGGTTATATATTTGTACGTGGGTTATAAACAATAACGTAACCTTGTTTAAACCAGGAATAAGCAAATAATTGTACTTAAAATGATAGATGAGTACAACCTCCCTGCTATCAAAAGTAAAATTCCAGAGGTGCTATAAGTAGTAACATTTCTAAAATCACACCCAAAGAAAACTTCATTGTAACAAAACTTGTCTTATCTTCAGTGGTATCAGGTTTTACTACTTTTTGAAGATACCTAAATAGACTTTTGACAGCTGCTACAGTTGTCATATTTGTGCTGCTGGGGCCATGGCATCTAACAGATGGAAAAGCAGATAATGCAATAACAGCGTTCATTAGTAACATTTCAGAAGTAGTGATGGTCTTTAAATTAGGCAAAGCAGAGCTGAGTCAATTTCACTCCTGGATCAAAGAAAGCTCCGGTTGCTTCAACTTTGACAATGTCAAAAATGTTCCTTAAAACCTAAAGGGGGAAAACGTTAAACCTCATACCTGGAAAGATGCCTGACTGCCTGGGGGCTCTGCAAGGAGGGCAGTCATGAGGAACCTGCAAAGAGCCCATATACAACTGCACATTGTCTGACCAGGACCACCAGGACTCCTTCAGCGAGACCACCTACAGGCTCTCCTCACTGCTTCCAAAATGTGGCAGGAACTGAGGAGTTCCCAGCTGTGTTTGGTGGGCAGGCAGTCCCAGTCACAGTGGCAACTCAGGAAGCCCTAGGTCTCCTTATTCTCACAGTGACATCTCCCACTAGAACCTATGCAGAGGGGAGGTACACAGAAATCAAGTGAGCAAAACACAGCAGTGCCACCCTCTCACAGAAAATGTTTTTAGTTTACTGCTCATAGAGATAACGCTTTGCTTGTCTCCCAGCCAAACATGGAGACCAAATAAAACATTAGCAAAAACCCACTTTGCTGGGCTGGGTGAGGCACTGGTTGTGTCATCTCTGGCGTGTTGATACAAATACATGCTGGATCCAGCTTGCCTTTCGAAATAATAGCTCACTCAATCTTCATTGTGGGATTAAATGAATCAACAGCCCTTCAGGACAGCTCCTGATGGAGCCTGTTACTACCATTTGTATCGAATCAGTGGTTATCAGCCCACAGGAAATTATTGTAGCAAGTCAAAATATTCGGTCTGACTGCCTCAGGGGAGGATGAACTGCTCATACTAAATCCGAGTGTTATCTCATCCCTGGCACCTCTTCTAATCAGCGTTTGGCTTCACTGGCTGAAAGTTCTTTGCACTTCAACTCTGAAGCTTGTACTGCTGTTGCAAAGGGTGAGCAGGGACAGAGGGCAAGACAAGAGGGGAGAGAGAGAGAAGTGAATTGTCATCCACCAGAAACTCTTGTCTGGCAACCCCCAGTGAGTCACTTGGGCTTAAATCCCTTGAGATACTGAGGTGTCACCTACTATTCTTTTCAGCTTCCTACCCTTGTGTCAGGGCAGTCAACACCAGTACCTGGTCCTGCTGCCCCTGAACATGACAGCTGAGGCTTTGAACACCCACAGCATCAGGATGGCCCAATCCCATTGATAAAAAAAGGGCTTACAACCACAGCTGATACATGAACAGCCCAATGAAGAGTCAGTGGCATCAGGTTTAGTTAACTAAAGAGGAGTTTCCCTCTGCATTGGGAATCTTCTATGATCATCTGCATCCCCTGAGGCTCCCTCATGTCAATCCCTCTGATTTGTGGCTCATTTGAACCACTCCCATCAGACAAAAAGGTCTCAGAACTCACACAGAAGTAAATCCTCAAGTCACGTTGCAAAACCTGTGAACCTCAGGCATCACAAAGTATGCAGATCATACACAGGGTGAGCAACCACAGGAGCCTGATTTTCCTTCACATATAATTCTGTGCTTACAGATGGACTCAAAGCTCCTTCCAAGTCATCCTGCTACTTTTTGGAGAAGCCATATTCATACCCCTGCAGAGAGAAGGAGTCAAAGCTACTTCACCTCAATAATTCCTTACAATTTTGCTGACTACAAAATGGATAAAGACAGAAGACTGGCATTTCCCGGCACTGACTGGGTGAGAAGATTAGAGGCACAGCAGTAGTGGGATATCAGGGTGCTGAGGATTTGCTGGGAAGCCACTTTGGGGATAGCCTTCATGCTCTTCCTGTGAGTCCTCATCTATGCACAGGCAAGCAAAAAAATTGCATCCAAAACCAGTTTTATCCTGATTTATGAATGGAATGAGGCATGGGCAGTGTGTCACTTTTCACCTGACTAGTCCCTCAAACTTTTTGAAATCATCAGGCACTTTCAATAAAACTTGGCTGAGAGGCGAAGATCTAAAGGTGTTGCCTCACCAACAGGTTTTGGGAAAATAAACAGTTGGGCAGAGGAGAGCCTGTTCCTGCCTCCACAGAAGCAAGGACTGTGGTGAAACCTCAGCTACCACTGGGTACAGGAGGCATGAGCACTTGACAGAAAGTCTCCAGCCAGAGCTCACACTGTGTTCTGCAGAAGTTCCTCCATCCTTGGGCTTGGTTTTGTTTCCGTAAATTAGCAAAGCTCCTGATGCCCATGGAGACAGAAATGTAGGCTTAGGTGGGAGTAGGGGTTCAGGAGATCACCCTCCTGCCTGGATCCCCTCATGCTGGGAAGGAGCTGCATGCACATGGCAACGTCACTCCAGTTCAGAGAAATCCATCAGAAAACAGATTTCTTTGCTTCTGTGGTCCAGAAAACTCACAAATTAAAAGTTTAGAACTCCCAACTCACATTTTAAGTGCAAACACCAGTCATAAGCTCAGGGCTTCCTTTTCTTTTGACAAAGCATTTTTTTCCAACATCTTTAACTAATACATGCAAGCATAACTATTTTTGTTATTGTTGGTATTCTGACCTTGCAAAAACTCAAGGCTAAAATCTCTGCTCAACCATCTTTATTTCTTTTTGTGGCTCTCTGGTCTGTGAAATTGAAGGGTTGCTCTAGGACCCAATACTGCTGGAATTTATCTGTTTAGAGAGAAATGTGGTTTAATCTATGCTTTGAAGAACAAAGCAGAACACACAAGAAATTGCATAAACTGTGCAAAGAGATTATAAAGGAGAAAACAGGACAAAACAATGCAGGTCAAATTTGGGACATAATCTAGCATTGTAAATTTGTGCTTATGGCACAACTGCTTCCTCTTTAAAATAGGTGATTGTGTCTGAGAGGAGCTGGTGTGTTTGTCAGCCAGCCTCTTGCTATAGGGATAGTTCCCCACATAGCAGAGACCACCTAAACCACACCCATGAAATGTCTTCACCTCACAACTGCTGACACACACGGGGCTCCTTTCACAGAAGAGGCTGCACTGAGAGCAGTGGAACTGTGCACAAAGAACGGAGTGAGCAACTGCGAGGTCACTGTTCCCAGGTCCTGTATCCCATCAGCCATAAACCCTTACATTTCTAACGAAATTAACTCATTTATACCTGTGGGAAAATCCCAGCCCAGTATCACAGAGTGCACTGCACAAGCCAATACACTAACATTCATAACAACCGATGCGTTAACTGGGATTTGAATAGAATCATTTAAGCATCAATAACATTTCCATCTCTGGAGATCAAGCCTTTTCATTTCCGTGCTTTTTGACATCTTTTAGCAACTGAGCATATTCCTAACAGAAATCTAAGTAAAGCCAACACACCAAGCATTTGTTTGCATAAATACAAATGGAACCTGGGGATAAAATGAGTGCTACAGAACTGTAAGAGCCTAGCATAAGCAAAAGAATCTTAATGTTTAGGGACAACACAGTCAATATATATTCTTAACTATTACACATGTGAAATGCAATAATGGGTGAGACAATGATGCTCCCAGGCCAGTATCTCAACACCTTCCACAGAAGCTTTAGAAGGAAAGCTAAAGAACCTGTCTAGATGAGAAGTACATACTCAGGACATCACCCACCAAA
The DNA here is from genome assembly GCA_013397935.1 of Dasyornis broadbenti. Taxonomy (NCBI): domain Eukaryota; kingdom Metazoa; phylum Chordata; class Aves; order Passeriformes; family Dasyornithidae; genus Dasyornis; species Dasyornis broadbenti. Next base: position 1,854,976 of record VZRN01005936.1, on the reverse strand, counting down.
CCCCTAAGCAGTTACTTGTGCTCAGAAACAAGAATTCCTTATTTTCATGTATCTCAAAGCAAGTCAGGTAAACTAAAGGTCAGGGATAGTAAGTGTGCTGACTTACTCCTGGCCTACAGATATGCACAATGCTGGGTTTGGTTTGGGTTTTTTGTTGGGTTTTTTGGGGGGTGTTGTTGTTTGGTTTGCCATAGCCTTTTTAATAGGAGATTTTGTTTACTTCTTTTGGCTTTTTTGGAAGAAGTTATGCCATATCTATGATTTCAATGAAATTAACATTTAAGTTAAAATAGAGCTGTTCCTGAGAACAGATTAACAAGCGATTTGTGCTTTTCTTATTCTGCATGTTGAGTTTCTTATAGGGCCATATATCAGAATGCTAAGTGCATAATTGGGATTTTAGTAAAAGCTAGTTCAGAAAAAAGAGCTGTCCCTAACACAGTTGTCTGTGGTAAGTACACCAGAGGGTAGTTTGAACATTGATTCATTTCAACACACAGGAGAGGATGCATGGACGGACATACAAGACAATTCACAACAGCATACCTGTGTGATGCAAAGTAACACTTTTAAGTAGGTTGGAAGAAAACAGATGCTTCTGCCTGCTGCAATGAAAAAACACTCTCAATACTATAAAAATGTGTACGAAAGAAGCCAGGGACCAAATGGTACTTGAAAGATAAGCAGGATGTTTTGTAGAATGGCTCAAAGCATGTAAGAGTCCAAATTCCCTATCTTCCAAAAGACCTTGTGGGTGGGGAAAATTATCATGACCTAATTCCTCATTTTTAGATGGATTTTATTTCTTTTTCCCTGATAGAAGCACTGCAAAGTATAGCATTTAAGGAGGACTGTGTTTTACAAAGATTTCCAGAAAACAAATAATATGTGTGACTCCACATAGCAAGCAGAGGAAATAATGCAGCTGCTGGCTTATGACACGTAAAAAATCTTCTGTAGTTACTAGAAACATGTGTCATCCAGGGTTATTTTTCAGACCTACTACAGTTCACCATATGGTCTCATGAATGGCTCTGCCAGAATAAGGAGGAGTGGGTGCAAGGGGGAAAGTAGGACCACTTCTTTCAAGAGATTTAACTAGAATTATAGATTGGGATAAATAAAAATTTCCCTGACTGCTTCTTTTTAACATTTCTATATATTTTATTTTTTTGGCTCTAATCTTGCAAGCAGCCATTGCTTTGGGCAGGACCAAAGGCTGATCCTGCCCTGCATCTGCTTGGATAGTGGCCAATAGCCAGAACCATAGGGAAAGAAATATGACAAGCTTAAAATGACCCTTCCTCCATTATCTTCCCATAACCAGTAGTTTAGAATCTCCATGCAGAGTTCACTAAAACTGTGAAAGAATCACATCAGAAGTATTGCTCCTATAGTTAACTGATACTTGGAAGAGAGCTTTAAGTGAAAAAAATATATGAATATCTATAAAATAAAGATCTGATCAGAGAAAGGCATCATCATACAGCTGCAGTAATTATTGCAGTTCAAATACATTCACAAGCTGTCATATGCACAAATACAGATGTATTTTACCAGTCTGCATGAATTACTAAAAAACAAAAGCTCACAAAAAACCTATACAGAGGGAAAAGTAGTCATGGTAAAGCAGCCCCAAAGTAGTGGAAGGGTCACATTCTAGAGGCACCCGAGCTTTAGCAATCTGGCTGCTGTCCCAGAGGGACTCATCACCCACACCACCTGGGTCAAACTGACAGCACAGATATTAGGGAAACTTTTCTCCCATGCACACAGCTTTTTAACAATGATCAGTCTAGTTGCTTATCCAGAAAGATTCAAAAGATCTATCGTGTAAAATAAAACCTCATTGTTCCCAGCTTTCAATAATAGTTCGCTGTAAAGCATCTCTAATGATCGTGACCACACAGGCTTTATGGGAGAGCAAATCACAGAGGACAGACCATATATCTTTGCCCTGGGAAAAGCCATGGAGCGTTTCTTCCTGGACCCAATGATCAACTGGAAAAGCAACTTTGGTTTGGGAGCAGCTGGAGAGAGAAAAAAAGAGGAGAGTATCACAAAGGCTTTCAAACCATAATTGCAATGAAGACGTCTTAGAAGTATCTGCTTGCTACTTACTGAAATACAGCAGCTTTCAAGGCTCTCAGATGCAGAAAAGACAACCAGCATCACCAGGAACATGCAGAACCTCAAATGGTAGCTCTTCCCTTGCCTTCCTTTTCCTCCTAGGAACTGATGTCCTGGCATTTCTGCGAGTGTTCACCCTAAAGCCTTCCCCAGCAGAATGTACACTGACATATATAAATAGGAGCAGACACGAGCAAAGTCAACTGGCAGTGATATTCCAGGATATTAGTGAGAAAGGGAACAAGGGAACCCCACAGAACTTGCCTTCACCAACTGCCCTTTGTTCTTTTAATTATCCTTTTTCTACTCAAGTATAAATAGTGCTTTAATGGTTTCCTTGAGACAAACTATCCTGATAAATGTTTATGGAGTTAATAAGGAATTCCCTGCTAAGTGAGTAGGTAGATGTTTAGACAGTTTGATACTGGAAAGATTATACAGCCTGTCCTGTAGCAGTTTGTAGGAAAGTTTGATGCAAGATCAGCTTCCTGTTCCAGTCATGTCACATTGCAATTTATAGCAGTAGACCATGAGGTAGCAGCTCCGAGGAAAGCATCCTGCAGAAACAAAGGGCATGTTACTGCAAATAGAACTGTTCTTCAAGCACCAGTTTGCAAGCTTTTGGGGTTTGTTTTGTTGGGGGCTTTTGCAGTGGGGGGGGTCTTTTTTTTTTTTTTTAATGAGACAACAGAAAGTGTAAGAGACCTCAAACCCTACCACTTACTTGTGGCAGAATGATTGGTAATACCTCTCAGACCTCAATCCCACACCAGGAGTCCACTGCATGAGGTGCTGTACAAATTATGAGGTCCTTTACCTTCACAGAAATCACCTTTTCCTCCTTACCTGGGTATATCATCCACATGTAGTTATTTTACACCCTGAGTCCCAGGCTCTTCAGGAGAGACCTAGTGTTTTCTCCACTGCTGCAGATGCTCAAGATCTTCATCCAAGCTCTCTTCAGGGCCTGATTCAACCAAATAATACCCTGCCTAGTATTGCTAGTAAATAGGCAAATTTTATTAAAACAACCCCCACTCTCACCCTGGACCCACAGTAACATGAAAGAACATTTCCCCATCAACATTGTTCAATCACCACTCAAACAGGAAGCAAACCAAGAATTTTACTTTGAACTAGCATTTTATTTTCTATTAGCTTTGTATACAGAGCTTCAGCCTAGTTCAAACTGTGCACTGCAGTAGCTGTAGGGACAGGGGTGCTTGCACACTGTGCCTTTGCAATGCCACCTGGGCTGGCTTTGCAGAGCAAGGTTTCAGTAGCGGTGTGGGCTGGGGAGTACAGGGGTGGCTTTTGTGAGAAGACACAAGAAGCTTCCCTGTGTCTGACAGAGCCAATGCCAGCTGGCTCCAAGGCAGACCCACCCCTGTCCAAAACTGAGTCCATCAGCGACAGTGGCAGCGCCTCTGGGATAGCATATTTAAGATGGATGAAAAAACACCTGTGCAACTGCAGCTGAAGAGAGGAGTGAGAATATGTGAGAGAAACAACTGTGCCAATACCAAGGTGGGCAGGAGGTGCTCCAGGTGCCAAAGCTGAGGTTCCCCTGCAGCCCGTGGTACAGCCCATGGAGGCCCATGGTGGAGCAGAGATCCACCTGCCGCCTGTGGAGAATCCGATGCTGGAGCAGAGGAATGCCCAAAGGAGGCTGTGACCACATGGAAAGCCCATGCTGGGCAGGTTTGCTGGCAGGACTTGTGGCTCTATGGGGATCCACGCTGTTGAAGAAGCTCAAGGAGAACTGTCTTCTGTGGGAGGGACCTCACAATGGAGCAGGGAAAGAATGTGAAGAAACCTCACCATGAGGAGGAAGGACTGGCAACGACTGATGAACTGACCACATTCCCTGTCTTCAGGCACCATTGTGGAATGGAGATAGAGAAAAATCAGGTGTAAAGTTAAGCCCAGGAAAAAGGGAGGGTGGAAGGAAAGTATTAAGGTCTGGATTTATTTCCCATTATCCTACTCTAATGTGATTGGTAATAACTTAATTTTTCTCCAAGCCAAGTCTGTAATTGGTGATCAACCTCTCCCTGTCCTTAGCTTGACCTGTGAGCCTTTTGTTTTATTTTCTCTCCTCTGTCCAGCTGAGGAGAGGAGTGATGGAGCAGCTTTGGTGGGCACCTGATCTCCAGCCAGGCTCAACCCACCACACCACCACCTCTACAAAGCACCATTTTACACACTTTTCACAACACTAAAGCAGTGAAGTAGTATTTGCACAAAAAAATTGCATTATAATAGCACAAAATGTGTAAACATTTTTAGCATTATTCAAATACAGCATCTACATTGAACACTGGGCCACATCCCTACAGAATAATGCATGTTATGGGAGAGCTCTGTGAACAGGGTCTTGTTTTGTTTGCAAGCTACACTAAGGGCTGCACTGAAGTCCCTCAGAGCATTCTGCAAATCCCCTTCTCAGCCTTTGAGCCGAGGGCTGGTTCTGTTTTAACCAACACAGTCCAGACACCCACATACTAGTGGCAGCAAAGGAAGAATTTGTCCAAACCACAGCTGATCTTCCATCTTCATAAAATATGTTCTTGGTATTGGCTTTTGGTGTTGTTCTCTGATAATTCCAAGTGGTCAAAACTTCCAAAACTTTTCAAAGTGACCTGCCTTAATACCAGAGATCAGACTTTCTCTAGGAGACAACACAGGTAACTCCTCTTGAAGTTAAAACAGCAGCAGGGAGCTCAATGCTGCTGAAACCAGGACAGCATGTGACAGGTTTTTAGAGTACTGAGAAATCTACAATCCAGTTTTTAATTTGAAAGTTAAAACTTTAAAAGTTTGCCCTAGAGTTTTGTATTGCTGGACCCTCTGTTGGAGCATAGTCCATGAGTCAGAACTCCAGCTGCTTGGGTTGTGGCTGCATCAGCACTAGATTTGCTCAGTCACAATGCTGAAAGCCCTCCATTGCTCACTGTTTCCTGGTCTCTTCCTCAAGTACTTGTTCCAGTTTGCAAATCAAAGGTTAAATGTGGTCCAGACAAGGTCCGACAATCAATGCATACTGTAGCCTTGTAGGGGTTTAAATTGGTTTCAGGCCTGTAAATGAATTTCTATTAAATAGTTTGATAGAGCCTATATATATGGGTATTCAAACTTCTCTTAAAAATTCCTTTGTAAACCAGAGTTTTGAATCTCATTTCTCTCAGTGGCATAGAAGGTAAAGAAGAGAGAGCACACCCATTTGATGTTATCTGGGAAGTAAGAAATGAGCATAATGAACACAGCCTCACTGCTTTTCTGTTAATCCACCCTCAATGCCTGCCTACCAACAGCAGCAGAGAGTGCACTGTCTTTCCCTGTAGCATTCACCCCACTATAGAAGAAATAATGACTTTTGTGCTTTCTTTGCTTTCAGATCCTGATAATCCATGGTCAGACAGATTTGCACACACTGATGCCTAGTCTGGGTCTCCCATCATACCAAGGTTTCTGTCATAGCTTTAATAAACAAACTAGCTATTTTGAAAGCAAGATAAGGAGGAGGAAGAGAAGAGGTAAGTATGAACTATTTCATGAACTTCATAACCAAGAAAACAGGTCACAATTCTGTCCAACCAAGTCTACAATCCTCCCCAAGATGCACAGAAACCGTTCAAAGCATAAATACTCAATGAGTGCCAAACCTGCACAGTCAGGCAGGTTTATTCTCTCTGTAGGAGCTTAAGGAGGGTCTCACTACATTGCTTACATTTTGTTTCCATGCACAAGAAGTCTCTGAGAGGTATTTATTCCATTCACATGAAAAAACAATTTCATGTACTTGAAAGACAAAAAGGATGGCAGCACAGAAAGTTTTCTTCATTACAAAGTGTTTTTCCACCAGGCAATTATTTATAAGAACTTTTGTTAACACTGGAGTTGCGGCTCTGGAACAAAGTGGATATATTGTTTACTAGCTTTGCCAGTTAATCTTCTCTTACAAAATCTCTCCCTTCCCCCTCTCCTTTTCCAGCCAAGTCAGTCCCTTGAATAGCTCAGGAGTTTCCTTTGTCACCAAGATCTCCTTTTCCACAAATTGTCCCTTGAATAATGCCATCTTCAATGTAGTGGCCCGAGGTATCTGTGCTCCTGCAGAGAACTGTTGAGGGGATCCGAGATGAGCGTCTCTCCTGGCTCTTATCCTCAGAGGAGCAGCAAATCATCCTTTTCATGGTTCCCCACATCTCATCATCTTTGTATGAATAAATTATTGGATTCATGACAGAGTTCAACAAGGCCAGGAGAAGAAACCACCTTTTGACATTCTGAATCCCACAGTCAGTACAGTTCAGACCATCAAGTAATAAGACGACCAGGCCAGGAGTCCAGCAGACAACAAAGGCACCTAGAAATATAGGAGATAATAAAAAGAAAACCAAACCTGACTTCGAACTTCTAGAGTTTTGGAGTGTTTAACATCTTACAAGATTGAGTTCATCAGAATTCTACACAAAAATTATAAAAGCAGGAGAGGACAAAATTCTAATGACAGTAGCAAAATTATATCCGTTCCAGCTTCTCAGCCAAGCCCTGAGCAGGAGGCAGGGCAGCTCTCAGAAGACTGTAGAGAGCAAGAATCGGAGCTGCTGACAATATCAACTCAAGCACAAGTGGGAAAAGGTCATCACACAGTGATTTATCCATGCTGATAAATAAACAAGAGCTCTGGAACATTTAAAAGCAGAGAACTGGCACTTGAAAACATATTTCTTCTGTTCATCTTTCTCATGTACTAGAGCAGAACATATGAGGTGGTTCGCTTCCACCGCTGTGGAAATATGATCTAAAGAGACAAGTCTCCTGCAACCCTACCGATGACTCTGCAGTGTCAATTATTAAGACAAGTGGCACATAATCTAAACATGTCTTGTGTGGGACCCCCACAGGTAGTGTAGGATGCATGCCACTGCCTGCAACACACAAGCACTGTTAGCTCTCCAGTCAGGGCTGAGCCCACCTCCATCCACTGCTCCCACCCTGGCTCTGCATGCTGAGCCTTGAGACACAGTAACTCAGCTGCAGGAAAAAAATTCAGTTACACAAGAAAGAGAGGAGGAAACAAACAGATGAATTAGTGAAGGTGAACCAAAGGATGTAGTAGTCAGGGCAAAGACATGAAGAGGTGGGGAAAAAAAACCAAAACACAAACAGTATAAGGAAGTAGGTGTATAGTAATGGGGGAAGAGAAAACTCTGCAAGAGAGACCAAAAAAAAAAAAAAGGGGAGAATAAGGGAGAAGAGATCTTAGATCTTAGACAGACTGAACACAACACAAAGAAAGCATTAAAACCACAGGTTAGAAGGAAGTTCAATATTGCATTTGCATCTTCCCATGTTCCTGCACACCCACACCATAAGTGCAGGAGTGTGGGCAGCACAGGTGAGGAGAGGAAACATCACTACCAAATGCAGCCTTGGCCACAAGTTGGAGAGGGGCCCTGGACTGTCCCATCTGCCCTTTGGTCTCCCCCCTGCACTGCACCCTGTGATCCCTCACCCAGAGCCCAGGGAAGGAGTAGCCATATGCATGATAATACTAACTTAGCGCAAGCCACAATTGCTGTCTGACATACAGAAATAGAAAATTACAACTCTGCCCAGCAGTCACAGTTTGAACAATGTACTGAGGAAATTCCAATCACTTATCAAAGCAGAGTTTCCCCATTTTGGAACTTAGAAGAAAATAATTCAGAAAATAATAGCATCTATATGCCTAAAAGCTCTCCTGGGCATGTGGGTATCTGTTCAACAATTGTGGTAGAACAAGCAAGTCCACCTCATTTCTTAAAAGCTGCTGATATTCCCATATCCAAGATGTGGATGCCAGCAGTGGGAGTGGATCACAGCAGGACCCAGGCAGTGCCAGAGGCACCACTCGGCAGCACCTCAGCCACCCCACTGGCTGTGCTGCACACACAGGCTGGTGCCAGCAGCACAGACACTTCTCCCCATCAAGGACTTGAGCGGACATTGCCCATATGACAGGCAGGCCATAACGGTATGTTAAGCAAATTGGTGTGATTTAGCAAGAACTAGGATTGCTGAAAAATATATCCAAGACAAGGTATTGTGGATCTGGCTGCAACTTCGTGCTCCCCAGCTATGGGCAAAATTCAGCCAGCTGGTTTACTCTATTCTAGGCAATATTGAACAGAAAGGCAAGAGACCACTTTCTTCAGAAACTGAATTTTCTACTCTGCTGTACCAAGATTTTTGTGATGCTAAGTAGTAATTTCATGGTGTTAATTTTGAGATACTGGTTAACATCAGTAACATTCCTCCATTGCCCACTGGCATCGGGAGCTGCATGCTGCTACCACAACACTTGTTTTCCCTGCTCAGTCTCTGTACTACACACTGGTTTGGCTCCTGTATGCTGAGTAAGCAGTTGTGAGCAGAGCACCAGCTCTCTTTTACCATCTACAATGGAGAAAACACTGCACTGATTTGCTGTCCTGGGATTCACCAGCAAATCCCATCAGTTTTAACAAGTGCTGAAACCCAACCGAAACCCAACCACCCAGACAATACTGTGCCTAGTTAAGTGTCAGCAGGCATTTGGATACAGAGCTTTCACCACCTACCAAGGGAAACTGGCAAAGCTGCCAATCCACCAGCTCCATGCAGAAACTGAGATGGTAACAAACCTTCCTCAGAACAGATGTTGAAAGCATTTGACCACTTATACCGCAAGGCATGCAAGGTGCAGCCATGGTTTTATGGAAGTCAGCAGGAGAGGAAAGAGACCCCAAAAGCCACATTTAACAAAAGGCATGAAAATGTCTCCTTCAAACACAACCCCAAGACTGCAGGATTAGTCCATGAACTCCTGGGGTATATCCCTGCCTACATATACAAGTGAATCCCTAAAAGATTTCAGCTGCAAAAGTAAGGGAAGATAAAAGACACCTGCAAGCATGCCTCTGCATATTTCCCACAACTGAAAACAAGGACAGGGCAATGCAGCAACAGTGTCCAAGTTACTGGATAATGCTTTTATGGGACTGTTGCTTTGACTCCACCAAAAACACATTTTGTTCTTGGCACCACAGAGATGAAAGTGAGGCATGTCTCAGACTCACCGCCTTGCTCAGATTTTGTTATTTTTACCACCAATCTTTCAGAGGGAACCATGGTTAAGCATAAAAATATACCTTAGTCTCAGCCCTTTTCAATTTTCTTGTTTGCAGAATATTTATCCCATAGGAGGTCCTCTCCCTGACAAAGTGCCACACTCCAAAAATAATTTAACTTCTGGGACTCATTAAAATTCACGAAAGTGACATGAAATACAGCCTGGCTGCCACATAGATTAGAAGAACAACTCTGAATCCTTCCACCAGATTATGGGAGATAAGGTGTCACAATGCCTCAAGGTTAGTTTGAGGATTTTCCTCATGGTTAGATTTAACCATGGAATTTCTTATAGATTACATCATCTCTGCTTAAAAATTAATTCTTGTGGATCTGGAAGCACTGCTGATGCTTCAATGGCATAATTTCATAAAACCCTGCACATCAAGGCTGTCCCTGAACATGGCAATGCTGAAAGAAAAAAAAAAGTGCAGTAGGTTCCAGCTGCCTTTGCCACATGTACAACCAAGTTAAAACAACAAGTTACCAATTAAACTATAAATTCACTGAAACTGAAAATCATCCACCCCAAAACTGCTATTTCAGCAGGAATCTCACTGCCATGTTCAGAGGAGCTACCACATACACAGCCACCTGAAAATCACATACCCACACACCTGCAGCCACCCCTCTTCAAAGCTGCCATCACAGGCTGAGCTGGGATTATGCCACAAGGTCAGCCCAAGAGGATTTTAGCCCCTTTTGCTCGGTTTCACATCTTCCAGTTTCAACTAGACAACGCCCTGTGGTCCAGCACGCCAAAGGGAAAGCCTTACTCCTATGCCATGATGGACTATTTTAGGAGTTATGGCAAAAATATGCAGATGACAGGGACTTAACTCCCAGCCTCTGGAAGGGACCCTCCAATCCTAAGGGGTGGTGCAAAAAGCCGCCTGCAGCTGTGATCACCATGAGCCCATGAAATCACACTAAAATCTCAATTCCCCCAACTCTCACCTGGAGGGCCACAGGAGGAGAACATCCAGAGAGGACAGGGATGTTTTGCTGGAAGGGCAGCCAGCCACGGCCCAGCCTTCCCAAAAGGGGAGCAAGGAGGAAGCTGGGAGGAGCAACGTGCCAGCAGTACCTAGCTACACACAGCAGCAGAGCAGAAGGATTTTGTCCTGAATCTTCCATGAAACCAATAGAGCACATGAACAAGAGTGTTGGGGTTTATCATGCTTTATCCAACACAGCATCTCGGAAAAGGCTTTTAGTTAAGACCATATCAGGCATGTACTCCAAAGCATTTTCAGATGTTTTGGAATAAGCCATTAAAAATAACTGCTTTGGGCAAAACCCATGTGCTGCATGTAGCTGTAGGCTCTTTCATCAGTGGTTGTGAGTAGAATTTTGGAAGAATCACTTTGGTCACTTGGTGACTCCTGTGGTAATTGGAAAGTCCAGAAAACAAGTTGTTTGGTTCCTAATACATTTTGCACAGAGTGCTTGAATGACTTGGCCAGGAGAGCACATTTCAAACTGTTTTAAAAAAAATAAGTTCTCATTCTTAGAAATAAATGTTTGTAAAAAGTGTCTCAGCGTCAAAACTTCGAGAACTGATATGAAAGAATATGCCAAGATACATTTCTTCTGACACAGGAGCTTGAAGTAGATTGTACACCCAGCAACACAAACACTGATTCAACTTCTTTGGAAGCAGGCTCAGTTTTGGTTTTGTTTCTGACTGACAAAGTAAATATACAAAACTATGATCTCTAAAGTAGCACTCAGGCTTTCTAAGTTAAATTTGCCTGGCCCAGCACACAATATCATTAAATGCTTAGCCTGAATTATAGTTCTATTTCATGGCTGAGAAGCCATATTCTGTCAGTAAGAGGAAGCTAATGCTGAACTTCAAACCAACCCATAGTCATAAGGCCCCATTCCCTAGTAAAAGAAAGATTAGGTTCAAGATGAGATTTTAAGTGGGGTTTATTTTCACACAGCAGCATGGTCACAGCGAACACTGAAGGCTTGCCACAGGCACGGACGGTGAGGGATGAGCAAATGGCAGCCACCATCCCTGTCCCTCCAACTCCCACATCGGCTGCAGGGTGCAGCTCTGCCTTCAACAGAAATACTCACAGAACTGCTTTAAAAGTGCTCCTCTTTCCAATGCAGCAGTTAACTACAGTCTACTCGATCCTCATGCATTAGGGCACTGTATCCCCAGTTCCACCTGTAGCCCTGCTCATGTGATACCTGCTTTCCAGGACACATCTTGTTCAGATTCCAGTAATTCTGGGGAAAATTGGCTGCTACAGCTAGTATTTGTTCCGAGGGTCAATCACCCTCGGTCCATCTCTAATTTAATGTGCACTGGTGAAGTGATCTAAGCTGCTCAAGCATCAGAAGTGTCTTTACAGCAGAATCCATGTTATGGTTTAGAGATCTAAGGCTAGACTATACCATCATTATCTGAAAGTATTTTGCACCACGCAATATCCACAGAATGAAAGGTGAACCTTTCCCTTGGAAAGCAAACCTCTGTCAAAGTCACAGACCCACCAGCCATCCTCTCCTTTCCCTAGGGAAGGTGCATTTCCAGAGGGAAGAAGTTTCTGTGTTCAGGAAACAGCTAAGGGGAAGATGTGTGAAGAAAAATATTGACATCTAGCGTTAGGGCTCATGGCCTTGTCAAATATTAAAGAACATTATTTTCAAAATGTTCTACTAGGTAGTTGTGAACTTTCAGAAGCCTTTCTCCAAAGTGATTTTATATCTTCCTGCTCCAAAATAAAAAACAAAAAACCAAAAAGCAAGCAAAAAAAGAAAAACAAAAAAGACCCACAGAAAAAAAACACCAAAAAAAAAACCCCATAAAAAACCCAAACCAACACAAAACACCTTCACAATTTGTGTTTTGTAACAAGGCGCCTACACAACAGAGATACTTTTCTTCTATGTGTTGACCAGTCCTCTATCTCCTGTTTCTGCACACTGCAACATCTATTTCACTGTCTAAATCACGCAGAAGTCTAGATGCCTCCAGCACTTATAAGTTCAGTGAAGATTTTTTGTGTTAGGAGTAGGTTGAGTGATTTTTGTGGGGGTTATGTTTGTTGGATTGTTTTAAATAAAAACTAAACCAAATCAACACAAACCAATCCACTGGCACCGCCAGCCTTACTCACCATGGTTTGCAGTCTCTTACCTAAGACAGTCATGACAGTCTTCATAAGCTTCACAGGTGTTCTCCTGCGGCTAATGGACCCACTAGTGTGTGATGACAAGACATTGGTTTTCCTCTGGACGTACATGTAGATTCTTATGTAAACCACCACCATAATGAAGAAGACAACCAGGTTTAGGACGCTCCAGAACACCAGGTAACTTCTGCTGTAAATGGGTGCCAGGGATGAGCAGACAGTAATGTCACAGAGGCAGTTCCAACCCAAGGTAGGAACAGCACCCATGAAAATAGCAATGGCCCAAATTGATATAATTAAGAAGGTGACTCTCTTCTTGGTGAGATTGCTGTGGATCTTCATCCGCATGATGGACATGTGCCGCTCCACAGCGATGACGAGGAGGTTCACCAGGGACGCTGTCAGGCTGGTGTCCAGGAGACCCTGACGCAAAAACCAGCGGTTAACTGTTAATGTCTTAGACACTGGGCCGGTGTTGAACATCAAGAAGACATAGGCAATTCCAGCAAAAAAGTCTGCAGCAGCTAAGTTGGCCAAAAGATAGTAAAAAGGAAAATGAAACCTCTTGTTCTTGACCACAGCTGCAATGACCAATGAATTTGAAATAAAAATGAAGAGGCAGAAAAATGTCCCAAAGCACAGAACAACAATGAGCTGTAGTCCTGTCCACTCATCTGCTGTGTCTGTCTTCGTCTTGTTGTAGAAAAAGTCCATGCGCTTGTCATAGTAGCATTCATTCATCCTGGATTAAAGCCCCTGCATCCTAGGAGGGGCAGAAAGGAAAAAGAAAGAAGATTTACAATCAGCTAACAGTCCTTGAATCATCATATCTTCTTTTTGGGGGGGACAAGGGGTCGTGACAGGGACAGGAGAAGGTATATGCTTGGATGCCTTAAGTAAAAATTCAAACTATACAGGGTTGATGCAGAAGATATTCTGGAGGATCACAGTGCATGATACTTAGACGAATCAGGAATTTTTAAAGATATTACTACTTTAAAAATTCCAACACAGTTCCTTTGCACTAGCAGTCATACTGTACAAGCAATAAGGTGGAAGTTAAGAAGTTAAAAATTACTTTCTGGAGGTCATGGAGAAAATCTGAGCAACAACCAAGCCATTCTTGCTGTGAAATCCCATGTTTGAGTCACAGCCCCATCATTATTTCCATTTCTCAGTGTAGCCAGTAGGGATAGGGAAGCATAAATCATAATTCTTACATTTTACTGACTAAGCAATAAAAGGCCCATTACAGAAAAAATATGTCTTGGTTTTTCAATTATGTACTAATAAATGTAAAAAATATATGCATATAAGATACTAAGATAGTACAGGCATATATATTCTGAGCACATATCTGTTATTTACTACTAAAGGACTTAAGTAAATGTGCTATAAAGAGAAAAATATATTCTAGATATTTGAGTATTCTAAAGCCAGGAATTATTTTCCTGGGCTGTCAAGCCACAGGCTTGCGAGCACCACATAGCCCAGTTATCTTTAAAACCAAAATCCAGCTCCCTACCCAACCACAGGTTAAAGCAAGCCCCAGAAACAGCAGTAGTGCTGGGGTTTAATTCTATACCTACTCAGCACTGTTTGGGGCACAAGACTATTAAACCTGATGGTGGAAAGGGAATCCAAGTTCCAGATTACATCACACTTCAGCTACTCTGGCAAGGTCAATGTCAGCTGCCTTGGCAATTTAACTGCCTTTTTTATGAATTAAACTGAACCTGGACTAATTTACACAGATCTGACAGGCATTACTCATGGCTGTGGGACCCCATGCAAGGTCTCACAGCCCAGAAGGGAGAGTTTGTGTGTGATCAGCACTAGCCCTCACATTCACTGCATCTGAAGAAGGGTTTTAACCATTACTTTATTAATAGACATTGTATAGTTTTAGTAAAACCCAGGAATGCAGCCATGGCACAAGATCCTAATCACGTTAGATATTATACAGAGTGGCAACAAACAAAAAACCTAGAAGTGGTTACAGGCAGACAGATAAAAAAAAGCATTGGCTTTCCACCTCTGCAGCTAAAATTGTTAAACATCAGTTTCACCTAGTCTATTATTACCTCGTGGTTATTTTACAGTTATATCTCATCTCCCCAGTGACTGGGAAGCAAACTAAACAATCCCCAACAGGCTGGCTAACATGCCATTTTTATACTGAAGGTTCCTTCCAAGTTTTAAGCTTAAAAGGTCTATCTTTTATCATTTATGTTATACTAATTGTGTTATTTCATGCAATATTTATATTAATTTTAATTCAAATTACACTATTCCATAATTAATATTTTCAGAGTAATCTTTTTTAAATAGCTCGTTTTTCTGAACTAGCTCCTTAGCCTTTTTTCCTTGATTTTTCTTAATTCCCACCTAGTAGTCAACATGCAAGTAGGCCACTGGACATTGTTGTCCACTTTATTATCCTCAAGAATCTGGCCAGCCAGTTCTTATGAAAGACTATATTACTTAAAGCATTAAATTTAAACACATAGTCAGAACTAAGAACAGCTACTTAAGGACAAGAAGTGGAAAGGAAATGAGTAAATCATCCCTTGTGATGAAATATTATAGAGCATCCCTCCATCTAAAAATAAAAAAGCCTCAGCAATGGAGATCCATTGCAATGAGTCAACTGGAATTCAATGCCCACTGTTCCCTGTTCAGGGCAATATGGGGGAGCTGGGCAGTCAGTACATTCCCTGTTCTCACCTAGGCAGTACTCAAAAATCAAATTCAGTCTGTAAGTGACCAGAAATCCCTGAGGAGCTGCAGACAACACCTACTCGAGTAGCTGAGTGCTGGGAACCCTGCCAGCCGAGAAGCCTCTGCTCTAACACACCAAGGCAGCAAAGGACTGAGCTTGACATGAAGCTCTTACAGAACAGCCCAAATGCCTGCAAATAGAAGCAGCGTTTTGGGCAAGAGTGGCAGGGTAAAAAAAAAACTGTGAAAATTACAGGGAAGGTTTACTGAACATGTTGTATCTTACTGTGTAATCAACTCAACAGATGAATCTCTTGCATGCAGTGACAGGAGACCAAAGAAATCTAGAGTTGCTTTTTGCATCTCATCTATTGAAAAGCTTAAAGAAATCCAAAACATCAACTATGAACTTATTCTAAATACTTCTACTTAATGAGATCACATCCTCATTTGAAGTAGTAACCAAAGAAAAACATATTCACACATCCATAATTCTCCACTGACATTATTACATTACAAACACTTACTATCATACAGCAGCGCTCAAATGACAAATGATTTTGAAAGAGATGTCTTGAGGTGTTGACGTAAGGTGAGAAGGAGTAGAAAAGCATCCAGCTGAGGTCCCAGGGCCACAGGGCAAACTCTGGAGATTTCCAAATGGAAGCTGCACCAAAGCAGAAGCTAAACTGGAGCTAGTCTACGTCTCAATCTTTCAAAGTAGAGATGCAATCTGTACCAGCCTGCTTGCAAAAAGCAATTATAACACCAGGGGCCTTGCAGACAGCAGTTTTCTTCACACCTTCATCTGAAGTCCTCCCAGTAGAATGAGCCTGGTCTCAGGTGACCTGTGCAGCCGTGACAGAGCTATGCAGCTGAATCCTCACTGGTCCAGCCCCAGTCCACACCAGGCATGAGATGTGAGATAGGATATCCCATCGCTCCTGGCATGTCACATGTCCTGGCAGGACCTTCTTCTCCAGGCCTTCTCTTCTGCAGCCAAATCAGAGATGTTTATCTTAATCAGGGCAGGTTTAAACTTAAGAAGAAAAAACAAACCTCCAATATAACACTTTATTAAAAATAATCCTTAAGTATTACATATTTCAGATCTATTTATTAAGTAGACAAGAATTTGAATATTCAAGCAAAACATTGTTCGACATTAATAGAAAAACAGCTAAACTTGTCAGTCCAGACGTACAAAGGCAAGAGAGTCTTCTAGGGTCTACAGCAGAGACCTCCCCAGTTGTGCTACTCACTTTATGAAGACTCACCTTCTTTTGCTTTGAAATTGGCTCTCTCAAGCTTGATATTTCTTGGGATTTTTATAGGAAAGGACAGCAAACAATCTCTATTCACCTGTTCTAAACCACTTGGTGTTTCCTATCCCACCATACAGACGTCCAGCAGTTATCCCATGCTGCATACTCTACAGGTGAGTTGAGCTAACAGCCTGCCCTTTTACCTGCAGGCAAATGCATCTAAACTTTGCAAGTGCCAAAAGCATACGCTTTCCTAAAATGTTCTTTTCCTCATTTCAATCTATGTAATTACCTCAGTTCAACCAATAGTGACTACAAAGATCACAAAGTGATGGGCTGTGAACAGCATTTTCCTTTATCACTCTTAAGTAAACATTCAAGCTTTTCCTTTTTTTTTTTTTTTGGAGTGGGAAAAGCCCTCTGTTCCAAAAAATCTCAAAGGATTTGGAATTTCAGTTAAACTGTTTTCAAATACAAAATCATGCTCTAAGAATTCTTTCCAATAAGTCACATCTTGAACTTTGTTTGTCTTAATTACAGTTTGCATATTTTAATTGATTTTAAATTCCTCTATGAAAGTATAACTCATACCAAGTGAGAATATGTTCTTTGCTGTTCTTTAAATAAAAGTCAAGAATTTGCAGGAGTATGTAGGAATATATTGCACTAGCTACCTAAATAAAGATTAGTGAAATAAAACATCACCTAGATAATGTTTTGGACAAGAGATTCAGCTAGTTGAAAGCTAGCATGCTTTAATGATTGTTATTGCATTGGAATCTTCTTTGCTTCAATAAATTTACTAAAAATCTGTATATTTATAATGAAATTTAATATCAGTTCTTTAAGTCAAGGGTTTTACTGATTAAAACTGATTAAAATCACCTTTTAAGTAATTTTAATTAAAAATTAAATCTGGCCTGTACATGAGCTCTGAGTTACTCATTATTAATGCAGACATTTCTGATAGAAAACACAAATAGTATTTTAATGATAAAGTCATTATAAAATTTAGCCTGCAAGCCATAATGTGATTCATGGCACACCCCCATGATTTTCTGCCTCTTCCCTGTCCATTAAAAACCAAGATGTTTCAATACATTGGCCACAACTTTATTGAAGGGCTGGCGTCAGTTTGGGGGACTTTGATGGCTTCTACCCTGTTTCTGGATAAATACAAGAAGGAGGGAGCAGACAGGCCTGTGTTGGCACAGAAAGCTACTGTGAGATGATTCAAGCCAACTTTAGAGCTGTACTGAAAAGTCCAGAGAGCAAGACAACTTACAAAGAGGGCAGTAGTGGTGAAGCCCTTTAGCAAGGCTGAAAGCCAGCTTAGGGGAGAGGAAGGGGTGTTTGCCCAGACAGAACCAGCAGCCTGGTTTACTGCTGGTTTTCTTGAGCTGGTGCAGGAATTTCTGTGCAGAATTTCAAGGTAATACAACATCCAAAATGATACACTCTGGAATAGGAGAGATCACAAAGCCAGTACAGTCCAGGCAGGTCTGTGAGATGGTGCAGAGGAGCAAGCTGTGCCCAGGCTCAGCCTGCAGAGCAGGCAGGCTGCCAGCTCTGCCTGAGCATGCTGCTTATGGAGGAGGGGAGCCAGGGAGGCAAAGACCAGGTATTAAATACAGATCTCTAAGAGATTTTGAAACTTATTACAAAAGTTGCTCTGCAGAAAGCTGATTATCCCTCTGACCACAGGCACAGGTGGCACAACAGGGAGGACAGTCACCTGAAATATTCTCTTCACATTCAGACTGTCATTGCAGAGAAATATCAGCAGCAATTGCCTACTTGCACATACTGCTTTGGCTTTCCAACCTCACCCTACAAGCAGCAGATGGCTCTTGACAGAGCACCACAAAAGGAGCTTCTGGAGGCTTACAGCCTGTGCAGCCCCTGCCAAGGGCTCCCCACAGCACTGCACTTTCCTGCCTGCACCCTGCGCCACAGGAAGACACAGATACCCTCTGTCCCGTCCTCTTCTTCTGAATAAACTACCAGTGCTGCTTTTATTTTTCTCATTACTGAAGAGCTCTCTCTCACCTTATTCCCAAGAGGAAGGCACAGGCAGAAGGAAGCCAGGGTGCTGGGCAGCCAAAGCTATACATACAAGTAGCACTAGTTCAGAAAGGGAATTGGTTCCTTGTTCCCCTCCACACCCTGCTACATGTATGGCCACGGAGGAAAACACAACCAAATGATTTCACCGTAACCCAAGAAACCCATTCAGGTTACTTCAGTCTAGAAAGAAATACCAGTGCAGAAAAGGGTGTGTAACACAGCCGAGGCCAAAAATGTTAATATGTAACTGTAAGGAAGAGGTTTGTGAGGTAAATGCCCTGGTTCACTTTTGTCTTTAATGGCTAATTGATATTATAACCAAAATCAATTTATAGAAACAAACTGAAAGGAAGGACATAGAGGACACAAAATTACGCACAAATATATCTAAACTAAAGCTTTTTTTTTAATCTGGTACTGTTAAGAGGTTGTAATGGAAGCCAACATTCATTTAACAGGTTCTACAGAGACAAATTATCTCAGAAATGTAACTTTTACATTTTGTTTATTACAGAAATTCTGCAGGCACTGCCTGTACTTGAAACAGCATGGTACACAGTACACTTCAAGGATCTGAGAATATAATTTTTCAAAAATATTTTTAAAATGCAGCTTTAAAAATTGATAAAAAGTTACACTATGAGGCCAACTGAGTAAGTTTTTCAACCAGAGAACTTACTTATTGGTAAGGAACTTACTTACTCAAACAATCTGCTTGAGGTTGTGTTTGGCTCCATTTTTTTTTCTTTAGCAGAAGTATCCCCAATTTCTGATAACTTGCTGAAATCAAATCAAGCACTCCCAAGCAGCATTATCCCATTACCTTGGTCTTCAATACCTTTTAGACTAAGGAAAGCAAAGTGCCACATGCATTTTCTCTCCAAGTCTGCTTCGTCTACATAATGTTAACTTGATGGAAAGTACAGCAGTACTCATACTTCCACCATGGTTCTGGGTATTTCCAGTAATGATTCATTTCTGTAGTGTCATCTTTTGGACTGGGAAGGGAGTGGGGCAAAGGGAATGAAGATGATTCCTTGGCAATTCTTAGATATCAGTGGTGGAAACATTTAAGGTTTTTATTTATATACATCCTGCATAAAAGACCAACGCTATATGGTATAAACAAAGAACTTCAAGAAAAGTATTAAACCTACCAAAAATGTATAACCTCAAGCCTAAATATTTAAAGTTGCAGAGAGAGGAAGTAGTACCGCCAGCCACGGACCACAGTGCTCTGTATACACAGCCTGTGAGGAGCCTTAAAAAAATCACTGTCAGAGCACACAAGTGTCACCCTGTGTATATATGACAGTGCTATTTCTCTACAAACTGCTGCAGACTGGCACTGACAGCTGAACTGTGAAACAGAGATACAGGGGCACCTGCACCAAGGTATTACAAAGCTCATGCTCCAGCTCCTGAAATCCCTTCAGTACAAAGCTGCTCTACTGCACTAAAATGCTTCTGAAAGCTCTGATACATTGCAGAAAGTTGTTAGGGACAGATAGCAAGTAAATCAGTAGTTACCACAAGTTTAGACTTCAGACTTTGGTAATTTAAGACCTTTTGAAATTATGGTTTACTAGATCTATATATGGAGTTCAAACTAAAAACTTTGCTGCAAAGCCTTCATTTAGTCTCCCTTAAGTGTGGTTCTGGAAGGAGCTGGCAGGTCATCCTATAATGCGGAAACAGACACGGCATTTAAAGTATTTAAAAGTCATTCAAAAAGCCTATACCTTGTGAAACATGCCTAGAAAAAAAATACTTGTTCTGCTTCTAAAGTAAGTTTCCCATTTCTGCAGAACTTCCAGGTCCGTTAGTAGATCGCTACCAGCTCCATTTTACCATTCAACAAATCAGCTTGCTCTCACAAAATCTACAGTATGCGGATACAGACTATTTCAGCATAGTCCCAAATAAGGCAAATTTTACTGTTTATTTTTAGCACATACTGATAAGGACCTAAATCATACCACTGCTAATTAAAACAAGTCACCTGACTGTATCTGATCTGTTAACAGATTCAGAGCCTGGGTTTGCAAGCAAATGTGTCAGCGGAACTAGAAATGGCACACTCCAAAACATATTTGCTCAAGGCATAGAAATGAACCTAATGACATAATAGTAGAATTCAGGTATGTCAGTCTTTAAGACTACTACCTAAGATAAATATATTCTCTGCAGTATCAAATCTTACACTTCAGAGATCTTATTTTGTTAACTGATAGCATAAAACCTGTGCTGGAAGCCATTCCTGAATGGTTAATGGTCAGTGTAGCACAGGAGAACAAGGACACAGCCAGTCTAACTCGTCTGAAACTTTCACCTAGCATTCTGAAAAAAGCTAAATACATCTCTCAGCTTTACCTGCTGGTAAGAGCTGCTGCTTCTTTACTGATTGTGCAAAATTGGTTTGTGGGGTTGTTTGATTTGTTTGGTTGGTTTTAATTTAATTTTCAGAACACATATAAGCTTAGTGAAATCAGATTTTTCAGCATATAACCGGATCTGAGTTGTGCTTCCTACTGCACCTTTTAGAAGGCTATAAGAACATGCAAGAAACCACATACTCAGCACAGCTTAAACAACAAAGCTACAACAATGCACCTTGCCAGTCTATAACAAGAAAAGTCTTTTTCTAGACTCAGATGGGAGAGCAGACCTAAGTACATGGCCTCTGGAAACACAAGGGTACAAAATTGCTTCCTCTCCCTCCCCTCCCCCTCCGACTTTGTTTCCTTAAGGGGAAGAACTTATCAAAAGACATAATGCAAAATAACTGCAGTGTATTTTTGAGGTGTATTGCATAGATTAAGATAACACCCTATTTTAAAAACTCACTTAACAGAAGACCCTTTGCAGCGACTGCAGTCCGTCCCAGCCGCCTGCGCCTCAGCAGGGCACCCTCGCACCCGGAGCCGTGCGAACGGAGCCTCAAATGGATGGAAACTCACGTGGATGTTTCTGTACGTGCATCTCCGTGTCCACACACACCGC